>VXBB01020330.1:234537-296629 GCA_013399915.1 Illadopsis cleaveri | reverse complement strand
CGGGCCGGCCCTGCCCTGGCTGTACCCGTGTGCATCCCCAGGCGGGTGAGGGGCGGGCTGGGTGTGGGCAGCTGCCGTCCCCACCCACGTGTGGTTGTTGCGCGGGGCTGTGTGTGCTGACTGTGCAGGGTCCGTGTGGCTGTGTTCCCGCAGGGTCCGTGTCCCCTGGTGTTCCAGCCCCGCGCCCGCCGTAGGTGGCCCCGGGAGGCAGCGGCGATCCGCGGGAGGCGATGGGCGAGTGGGACCTAGTGTTCCGGCAGCACCTGCCACTGCCGCCGCACCCGCAGCGGGGCCGGGCCCGGCCCCTGCCCCGCTCCACCGCCTTCCGCTGCGTCCTCAAGTACCTGCACGGCGCTGCCCTCTCCCAGGTAGGGGCGATCGGCCCCGCGAGGGGACCCTGGCAATGTCTTGCTGCGCCTGTTGTTTCTGCTGAGTCTCACTATTCATAGAATCATGAAATAGTATGTGTTGGGAGAGACCTTACAGATCATCTCCTTCCATCCTGCCATGGCCAGGGCTGTCTTCCACTAAACCAGGTTGCCTATTCCAACCTGCTGGCTTTGAACACTTCCAGGGATGGAGCAGCCGCAGCTTCTCTGGATGACCTGTGCCAATGCCTCACCACCCTAACAAGGAAGAATTTCTCCCTAAGATCAAACCTAAATTGCTCCTCTTTCAGTTTAGCCTCCTCTCCTCTCTATTTGTCACTTTCTGTAAATGTACAAAGTCACCCTCCATCTTTTTTCTAAGCCCCTTTCAGCATTTCTGTCTGTGTGTGTGGGCCTGAGCTCCCAATGGTGGCTTTTAAAACAAGGTGGTTTTGGAGGGAACTAACTGGAAATCTCCCAGAAACACAAAGTTGTTTCAATCCCATGCCTTATTACCTGTAAATCTGAGTTAGCATTTAATTAATTTTTCATTTATTCTTTTGTTAGTTTAGGTAAGTATATTTAAATTAAATTTTCTGGATAGCACTTTAAAATCAATTGTCTCTTTATTCTATGCTTAATGCTCAATTTTCCCACTTTTCCTTTGCTCTGTCCGCTCTGGCTTGGAGGCAGGTTCTGCAGCAATGCATAAGCTGTCTGTGGCCATGTGCCTGATTTGGCATCCCTTAGAAAACAGGAATTATATCTCTTACCAAAGTGTGTTCTGAGCTTTGGAGACGCAGAGCTGGCCTGTCCTTGGGCGTCCCCAAAGCCAGTGCATTGTGCCTTGCAGGGAGCAGAGTACCAGCTGCGCCTCTCCCTTTTCGATGCCACCTACCACCACTTCTTTGGGAGGACGTGGAGGAGCAGCTGGCAAGCTGCTGGTGCTGCCCCACCACGCTCAGCCAGAGTGACGTTCAATGAGGTGAGGGCTGACAAGGGTCTGGGAAAACACACAACTAAACGCTTTCCCATCCCACCGCTTCTTTGACCTTTTGTTCGGAATGCATCCCAGACACCACCCATTTATTAAGCTTTATGTACGGTTTGTTGGGAAAATTGGGGTGCTGGGTTTCCGCTGAGGTTGGTGCCACCGTGGGAGCAGCGATGTGCCACCGTGTGCCACCTGCCGTGTTCGGAGCTGGCGGCAGAGAGCAGCATTTCCCCACAAGAGAGCAGTGTTTCCCCACAAGTGGGAAGGAAAGAAAGGAGCAGCTGCCCACCCTCCTGCACAGCGCTTCTCTCTCCTTATCTGGGAACTAAACTCTCCCAAAGCCATACTTCCATGCACTGCTGTTACCAGCAAACCAGGGCGTCCCTTAATGGGGACATATTGCTGCCCTGTAGCATGACCCAATGTTTTCCAATTCATAGTTCCTGTTTCCACCTCCTCAGTGCTGCAGGTGAAGTGAAGCACAGCTGGGCCCCGTGCTCTTCCTTCCTTTACACCGACAGTGACATTGAGGGGCGTTGATGTGTGTGTTTCTCTCCCAAGTGTTTCAGTCTCGTCCCACCCTGGCTTGTTTTGAAGAGGGATGGATTAAAACTAGGGCAGAGAGTGCTGCAGAGAGAGCTGAATGCTGGGAGGAGCTGCCTTTCCAAATACATTCCCAGCGTCTGCAGGCTTCCTGGGTGTTTGCCATGTTGGGAGCAGTTGGCAGGAGGGGTGGGGGACTGTGCTGCAGCCTCTCTGTGGTGGCTGAATTGCATGGCCTGTCCCTACAGCTGCAGGGCTCGGGGTCTGCCAGAGGAGGGGTGATCTGCATGCAGGGTGGGATCTTCCAACTGCAGGAAAGTCATCAGCTCACTGTTGGAACAGTTCAGGTGGAGCTGGAATTGATTTGTGACAGGTGAGGGAAGGAGGAAAGTCACTGCCTCCTCTGCCTGCCTTGCTTACCAGCCTCACTAGAGCAGGAAGGCATGAGGACAGGGATCAGAGTCTGCTTGTGTGGTGGGTTGTGTCCTCAGGGTCTAGGGGAGGGGAATGCAGTGACAGAAACAGAAACAGCTGTGTGTGTTCGGGAGGGGCCCTCAAGCTCAGTGGCACAGGGGATCCCCTGTCAGGGCTCCCTGTGCCTTTGCAGGGTGAGCCTTGCTCTGCCACAATAGTCAGGTCGTTAATCCAGCATCTTGCAATAAAGGCTAATGGAATAACGATTTATGTCCCAGGGTTGATGTGAGAATGTCTCTCTCTGTTATTCCTTCCTGACAGCCCATATTGCATTAAACATTTTCCCTGAAACACTGCCGTAATGAGTTTTTAATAGAAAGATTAACCTAGCTTTAAATTCTGTCCTGGGTAGGTGACCTGTGTCCTGTCCCCTCCTGCCCTTAGGTCCAGGCTACTCCCATGTCCCTCCCCGCTGCAGGAAGGTTTCCAGCTCCTTTTTCCTGCTCTAATGCTGTAGGTCTGGGATGCATCATTTGGGGTCTGCAGCTAGTGAGTTACCCTGTAAAACAGGTGTTGGCAATGAAAAAAAAGATGATGCTTGAGACTTAAGGGCTGAGATTTTGTAGCAGTGCTGGAAGTAATTTGCCATTAGCTTCTGTCTGGAAGTTTTAATGGATATTCTGGTTGTGCCACTGACTGTCCCAGCACAACAGGCATTGCTCTGCATGCAGCTGCCACTGCCAGCTCTGAAATAGCCTGTCTCTCTTCTTTCCTGTCCCAGGTCGTTTATTTCCACACCTCCTTGAACCACCCTAGCGTTGCTGCTGTCGTAGAAGTGGTAATGACATCTGGGAAAAGGGATAGGGGCTCTCAGCATCTTTCCTGTGGCTTTGGAATCATCTCCCTCTTCCACAGCGGATCAGAGGTGACAGACCCAACCACTGAGGACAGAGCGTAGGTTCCCCTGCTGCTGTGTTGACAGGTCACACTGGGAACTGAGGTGGCATCACACACAGCTGCTTTGGGTAGGGGGAAAAGGGTGGTCCTGGGGCTGCAGAGACAGAGCCAGCATGTAAAAACTTGGAATTCTTCACTCTGGGGAAGCAGTGATGGGTTTGGAAGGGATGCCTGTCCCTTCCCTAAAGGACAGGGCTTTTTCAGAGTGGGTTGGGTGGGTTTTGCTGCTGAGCAGGGGCTTTGTGGAAGATGGAGATGTACTTCAGGGTGGATTTACTGACTCCTGCACATGTGCTCTTTGCTTTCAGGCTGAAGCTGTACCATGGGACGCCACGTGCCCTGCTGCACCCACGCTTCCAGAACCCTGTGGAAAGTAAGCAGCAGCCAGACATGGCATCTCAGTCCCTTCTTGGTGGCTCCTCTTACCCAAATGTGTCTGCTTCATGTGAGACATGGTCTGTGCCCTGGTAGTGCTCAGTGGACGTACCTTACTGCCAGCTGGGAATGGCCTGACTGGGCAAACACAGGTTTTCTTTTGCTCCTAGCACATGTGTTCACAGAAAATGATTCATTTAATGCTGGGGCTGTGAAACTGTCTCCCCAGTTTTGGCCATTTTGGGATGTTTTCTTTTCTTCAGAGAACAAATACATGACAGTGATGGAGAAGAGCCACCTGCAGTATGCCCTGAAGTCCCACCAGCCCCTGGAGGCGATATTTCACCTCCTTCCTGAAAACCTGCTGATATCTGGGATGCAGACTGTTCCTGGCTTGTTGCCAGCACATAGAGACACAGGTAAGAGCTGTTTCTCTTTCCCTCTGCCTGTGCTGGTCCTGCTTTAAGGCAGTGAGTCCCTGGGAGGCTGTGGGCAAGGCAGGCAGGGCACTGGGATGGGATTTGTGGGAACACAGTAGTTTCTCTGCAACGTCTCCCCTTGTCAAGAGCATCCCCTCTGCATGGGGTCACAGCCCTGATGCTCAGAGCTCAGTCTAGAATCCGTCAAAATGGCTCAGTCAGTTCCCTGTCCGTTAATTGCTTTGCTCCTGGGAAGCTGCTAAGGATAAGTAATGGTTTGTTTAATTACAGTCGTTCAGCAGAAGCTTAGAAACAGCTTTTGCAGCTTGTTTAAACTACTCAGAGGTGGTTTCAGCATCGCTAGGGCCTGGTAGGTTTGGAGGATGAGCTCTTGCCCGCTTGGCTTTTGTTAATATCTCCCTATGGCACGTTGCCCGTTGAGCCTCTGCAATTAAAATACGTGAGCTGAAGATTCGGAGGGTAAAAAATTCCTCAGAGTTCTGCAGCTGAATTATTCTTCAGCTTCCTGCCTGGAAAACCTACTGCTGTTGGCTTTGGGGTGGTAACTGTTGGTACTGAAGCTGAGCAAGGTCTTGAAAGCAGCTGAATCCCTGCAGGTGTTCAGACCCATGCTCAGAAGCTGAGTGGGCAGAGCCACTGCTGGCACTGCAGGGCACCCCAGCACAGCAGTGGTGACTTTCTGTTTGCTTGGGAAACCTGTGGTCACCACCTTGTCTTTCAGGTGACTGCTTGCAGAAGCCCCGGCTGATGAAGACGGTCACCTGCTATCTGGAGGGGCTTTCCATCCAGTTGTACCCTTCCCTGGAGGAGTTTGAGGAGGAACTGCTGGATTTATTGAACAGTGATCGCTTACTCCAGGTAAGTAGAGTGCTGTGAGGGTGGTGAAACACTGGCACAGGTTGCCCAGAGAAACTGTGGCTGCCCCATCCCTGGAAGTGTCCAAGGCCAGGTCAGACAGGACTTGGAGCAAGCTCCTCTAGTAGAAGGTGTCCCATGGTAGGGAGTGGAACAAGATAATGCTTGAGATNCCCTTCCCTGGAGGAGTTTGAGGAGGAACTGCTGGATTTATTGAACAGTGATCGCTTACTCCAGGTAAGTAGAGTGCTGTGAGGGTGGTGAAACACTGGCACAGGTTGCCCAGAGAAACTGTGGCTGCCCCATCCCTGGAAGTGTCCAAGACCAGGTCAAGACAGGACTTGGAGCAAGCTCCTCTAGTAGAAGGTGTCCCATGGTAGGGAGTGGAACAAGATAATGCTTAAGATCCCTTCCAACTCAACCATTTTCTGATTCCATGATTCTAGATACTGCCAATGTGGTTGAGGTAGGGGAAGGCACAGTGTAGAGCAGTAATTTTGGTGTCTGGAATTAGGGTGGGGTGAAAAAATGTCAGGTAAGTGATATTCATGTATTTATTTCTCTTGGAGTCTCCAGTATTTTTTTTTGCTGTGGAAGCCTTTAGCATGTTTCCCTATTGGATTAAGTATGTGTGTGCTCTGTGTGGGCTCTGTTTTGAGCATCCAGACACTCATAAGCAGAATTTGGGTTTGCTTTGCTATGGGAAATGCAGAGATGAGATGCAGTGTGTATTGAGTCCATCTCTTTGGAGTGGCAGCCACTGGCCAGATTTGCACATAACAAACTCCGCCATAAAGACAGAAGATTTTAAACCTATCATCTGCAGGGAGAATAGGTCCTGCTTTTCGAGTTTCTGAAGGGTTGCCTGAATTCTTCTGGCTGTGGTCAGCACAGGGAGTGCTGCCCAGGGTGGAAAACATTCCTGTCACAGGCTAACTCTGCTCCGGATGGTGAAGGGATGGTGGTTCGGGAGCGACGGCTGCACGTTGGTGTCCACAATGGCCTGCGCTTCGTCCAGGCTCCGCAGGTCGCTGTGCTGGTGCCAGACATGGAATTGTCACCAGGTGGCTGCCAGGGGGGGCCTAGCTCTGGAGCCAGGTAAGGAGGAGCCTCTCTGCTGCTGGTGCTGCTTCCCTCCTGCCTTGGATGCCTCCCACAGCCACTTCTCCATCCCGTACAGGGATGCAAGTCAAGCCCTAGTGCTGAGGAGCCGCATCCAGCTGAGTGAAATGGTCCCTCACTCGGCATTCAGGGTCTGCTTCCAGCTGGAATATGTCTTCTGCAGCACGGGGAGAGCTGGTGGGAAGGTAGGGCCAAGAGTGTGCATGCCTTGTCTCTGTGCCTGTGAAGGAACAGGGATCCATTCTGGAGGAGTGAGCTCTGCTGAGGAACTCCTTCCTCTGCCCCTATTTCACCATCCTGCTCTTCCGAGTCGCAGTAGCTCCGTGTTGCATGGCTGTGCTGTGTAATGCAGGGCCCTGCAAAGTGTGCAGGTGCCTTCCACAGCACTGCACAAAACAACCTGCATGGCTTGGTGAATTATTTTAATTACGTGTGGTTGCATTTCTCCACTGTTTATATGTGGATGGAGGAGTGTAGCCTGCAGCATTCCCATAGTGTTCTGGAAAGCTAATTTGGAAAATTTCAGCTTTTTTTGTAATATCAAAAAGGCTTTTCTTTAGAATTTGGCATTTTTGCTGAAAAGAGGTTAACCTGTCCCGCTCCTTTTTTGTTTGTTTTTGCCCTGAATGCTGAGGTTTTTCTGGGTACTTCAGCCTAATGTTCTCAAACTGTAAAGACAGGAGAAATCTCTGAGGGTGGTCTCTGCAGTCAATATACTCTCACCTACTTACTGATCGTTTACTGACATCTTAGTTTAACCTTTCTGCAGGTTAAACCCAGCTCAATGAGTACTGTGTATCCCCTCCAGAGACCCTGTGCTGTTGGAGCCATCAGCTCCTGGCTGGCTGAATCGATGGCCAAGCGTTTGTTAGGAGGCTTTAATCGTCCCTCTAAGATGTTCATTGAAAATGTAGCAAATATCTCTTGTTAAGCTGTCCAGAGCCAAAGTAGGGGAAATGGGCATTTCCCATTCCCATCCCACAGGATGCGTGTGCCAGACCAGAGGGATTTGTACTGAGAAGGGAGACACTGAGCTGTGCTGTTGGAAAGCTGAAGCCTCAAGGTCCCAGGGAGATTTGGGGTTCCAGAGACAGATCTGTTTGTCTCAGTGGGGAGCTGTCTGGGACAGCAGTGGAGCCAGTCCCTGTGGTGCAACCTCGGGGCAGAGTGGTTAATCCCAAAGCTACTTGCAAAGCTGATCACCTTGTCCTTGTCCTTGGTGCCATAATTAGCTGTGAGGGGGATGGTGGGTGCTGGTAGAACCCTCTCTTGTTTCTGTGCCTCTCCTTTGGTTTGAGGGAGGCTGTGGATGCGCTGGGTAAGTGGAAACCTTTCCCCTCTGCCAGGGATGGGGGTCTAACACATATCCCTTTGTGCAGCTGCTTGAGGGAGGGGTTACAGAGGCATAAGGCCCTGGAAAGTGAAATATCTCCTGAACGGGATGAAGAGCAGTGGCTTCTGTGATGCCAGAGCCAGGTGTAAGGAGGCACAGTGGGGGATGAGAGCCAGTACTTATCTGGCAGCACCCATTCCTGGGTCCTGGCAGTGAGGTGGGGCTGCCTGGTGCTCACTGTGCTCCCCAACCCCCAGGCTCTGTCTGGCAGTGCCCGCAGTGAGGCGGCCGACATGCGCTCGGTGCGCTGGGCTGTCTGGAGCCCCGTCCTGGGCACCGGTGACACGGACGTGGTCCTGCCCCTGCGTGGTGGTGCCTGCCGTGGCCCCTGCCAAGCCTTGGTCTACCAGACCCCACCGAGCTCCCGGCAGGTAAGGATGTGCTGGCCCCTGGCAGCTTTGCCTCTGGCATCAGGGCCAGGGAGCTGCTGTCGGAGGCACGAGGGAGGCTGCGTGTAACACACTGCCTGAAAGCATTTTTGTTGCCAACTTCAGGGGAAGCACGTGGAGTCTGGGACTGTCCAATTCCATGTTTCCACCGATTCGGAAGAACATCTTGTAACTGCTGCGGAGATCCTATGTAAAGGCAGGGACGAGTCGAAGCAGCCTCCTACGCCATCGCTGAGTGAGTGTTTTCCAGATCGCTGACATTTAAAATATAGAGTGTGGCACTGGTGTCTGCTCGGGAGAGAAAACAAGACTTCAGTGAGTTTCAGCGAGCTAGTTATGAATTACTGGAGTGAAGCAAGTTTTTGTCAAGTTGAATTCAGCTCTTACTTTTTAACTTGCAACATTCCCATGTGATAGTATTGTTGAGCCATGTGCAAAATCCCCAGGGATTGCCAGCGCTGCCACAGCCCGCTCCCATTCTGGGTCAGCGGGTGCAGTGGCCACACCAGCAGCACATTCTCGCTGCAGGTACTGCTGCTCCTCTCTCTGGACTCAGAGTCTCTCCAGGTAGAGAGACACGAGGTAGATTTCTCACAGGGACAAGAAATATGGGTCATAGGTGGGAAAAAGTAATCTGGTTGTGCCACCACTGAGGGAGTGTGACAGCAGTTTGAGTTGGGTTGACGTGTGCAGGATGTGCTGGTTCCTGGCTGGGGAAGGGCAGGCAGCATCTGTGCCTGTGCACAGGTGCATCTGTCTACAGTTTGGGGGGCTGTGTGGCTGAGATTCTAGCACCCCTCTGCTCTATTGGAGATGGAAGGAAAAATGCTGTGAGCTTGGGTTTGGGCATGAGGTTGTGTCCATGTACTGTGCTCCTAAAAATCCTCTTTGGCTTGTTTCGCTCTCAACCCCCTTTGATTGGTGATTGGTGGGAAGCACACTCCCCTTTCCTTGCATTGCTGCTCCTGCTGGGGTCCCAGCTGTGCCTTGGGGTGATGCCTTGGACACCAGGCAGTGTTTCAGCGTGTGTCATATCTCCTCAGCTCTCTGATGAGCCACTTGGTGCCAGCCCACAGGCCAGGCAATGCCCATTACGGTGGGTTGCTGTTCCATGCCAGCTGCAGTGCTGTGGTGCCTTCCACGAGATGGCAGTGGCACCATGGCTTTGATAAATCCTGTGTTTCTACTGGTGAGAGCCAGGATTGCTGCTGGGAGGGGCTTTGGAGAGGAAAGCTTTAGGGGGAGATGAAGGGATCTGGTGATCTTGGGGTATGTGGGGTTCATCTCCCTGCAGAACTGGCTGCATCATGACTGGTGCTGCTTGGAAGGTTTTCCTGGTGCCTTTCAGCTGTAGATGGCTGGGATGTTGATGGAGTTGTGTGGTGAGGGGAGAGAGAAGCAGGTGCTGACACTGAGCTTCCAGCCTAATGCTTGCCTGGAGTGCTCTGGCTTGGGAGAGTGTGCTGGGCTGTGGGCTGTGTCCCTGGTTAAGGGAGATCCCCATCAAGGTGATTTTCAGGGACAAACTCCCTGGCGTTTCCCAGCTCCAGGGGGCTAATGGCACCAGGGAGAGCTTGCAAGTGCAGTGGTGGTCTCAGAGCTGTGCCCTTCCAGCCTGTGTCCCAAGGTGCTGAAGAGACTATTGGGTTAACTTTTTGTAGAGCTCTGTTGAGAAACGTGCTGCTGCCTGGCCCAGGGGAGGCCAAGAGTTTCCTCTGTCAGCTCACATGCTGGTGTTGCTGCTGTATCTGTCCATCAGCCAAAGCCATCCTAACTGGATAGAAACAGTATTTTAGGCATGAAGGAAAAGGGGGTGGTTTCCTTTACACAGCAGCCAGCATGGAATAGCTGGGATATATGTGGTGGGGGAAAGCAAATTAAGGTCTCAGCATCACATGGATGCAGAGATGGAACATCTGTGCCCCTGCTCTGCTGTGAAGGACCCACGGCTCCACGGCACAGCGAGCTCAGCTGTGCCGGCGCGAGAGAGCAGCCGAATATAAACACGACAAAGCTCTCACCGTTTCAGGGTACAAATGCTCGAGCAGATGAAGGGAGTGACAAAAAATAACAGGGAAGCGATGAAAACCTTAAGTATCCTAAAACTTTCACGTCTCATTAAGCATCCCACTTAGGCAGCACCGTGTGGCCGTGGGGCACCGCGGCGCTGTCGGGGGATGGGGGAGCTGCTGTTTGTGCCAGAGTTAGCCTGATTCACGGCAAAATAACAAATGGATCTGGAGATGTGCTGTGTTAACCCCCAAGCAGCAGTCTTATTGGGAAATAAGTCAAAAGAAGTGTTTGGGTGATGGTAAGCTGCTTCACTGCGCTGCCTTCACCCCTAAAATTGAAAAGGGCTGGTGGGAGGACAGGGCAGGTTTGGTGGCAGTGGGTGCAGCTGCAGTTATGGGGCCTGAGGGTGTTGGCTCCTCTACAGCATCTCTCCTGTCCCTCTCCACAGGAGTGCCAACCCCACGGCGAGTGCCAGTCTCCCCACAGGGACCAAGGGTAAGTGCCACATGCACCAGTGGATGTGAGTGGTGGGCAGCAGCATTCCCCCAGGGGATGGCCCTCATGTAGGATGTGCTTCTAGACCCATTCCTTGCCTGTTTTCCTGTCTGCTGCAACCAAGTGGCACCAAGTGTCCTCAACTCCACCTCCTCCAGGCAGCAAACCAGCTCCTGCCTGTGATGTGCTGGAGGAGGTTCCCTGTGCTCTTTTCACACCCCAGGAGTGAGGGCATCTCTGGTTTTTGACAGCCCAGATTTGCTGGGTGTTGTTGTCCCCAGTATGTGCTGACAGTGACACACGGTTTGTTCGTGGAGAGCTCCCAGGATTTAAGGAGAGCTATGAATACTGAGAGCCCTCTTTATGCTCTTTTATATCTTGATGCAGGAATCAATGCACGCAAATATTTTTGATGAAATGAAATGCCTCATAAGGCTGCATTAAGCAGTTTGATCTTCCTGCTGCATGTGCTCATCCCTCCTCTTGCCAGGGAGCGAGCAGCAGGGAAATGGCAGCAGAGGTGCAAACCCTTGTGTGGCCAAGCTGTACCACTTCTTGGCATGACAACACTGGGGCATGTGGTGGCTGAGCTCCTTTAGCACAGAGGGGCTGCTGGCTCAGCTTGCCACAAGGGCTGCCTCTGGGGGCTGCCATGGGGCTGCGGGAGCTCACACTCACCACTCTCTCTCACCAGCTGTCGGTGTCCCAGCTTGTGGCCTCGCCACAGGGCACAGGCCAGACTCTGCAGCAGGATGGGGGCATCACCCACCTGGAGGCCGACCTGGGCTCACCAGATGCAGAGCCCTGTGCCAGCGACCAGCTGCGGGCACTGCCCTTCACCCCTCTGCAGCTGCCCATGGCTGCTGTGGGGCTGCAGGCATGCAGGTGATGCTCAGCTGCCCCTCCCCAGGCTCCTGTGGCCCCATCACCTGGCCTGCCAGGGTCTCCCTGTGGCCTCTTTTGTGGAGCTCACCCCTATTTCTCCATCAGTTCCCATGTGTCCCTCTCTCGTGCCACGCTGGCACGCCTGCATGCTGCCGGCTTTCCAGACATCCTGGACTGCAACCAGGAGCCAGTGGAAATCTCAGAGCCAGTGGAGCTGGGCACTTTCAACCTGCAGCTGGAGGAAGCTGACCCTCTGCAAGGCAATGAAATAGTCCTGCAGTTCCTGGCTTTTGGCAGGTGGGATGGCAGCTCATGGTCTTGTGTGGGCAGATCCCAAAGGCCTCCTGGACAGAGTTCTTTCCAAATTCCCCCAATCCTCTTCTCTGCTTGGGCAGGAGATGTTCTTGAAGAGGTGCCTCTTCTTTTAGCACCTGCTTTTGTGCTTCCTGGGTACTTTTATGTCATAATCCAGTTTTTTTAAATTGGATCCATGAGCCACAATGTGATGTCAGAGCTCATTAATGCAGGGTTTCTCCAGAAATGCAAATGGAGTTGGCAAAGTTGGCACCCAAGGGGTGGCTTTGGCTGGATAAGGCCCCGCTTCTGTTTTTTCCATGGCTGGCAGTGTGCTGTGGGAAGGTAACATGCTGCCTTTGCTGGGCGCCTCCATCACAGCATATGGCAGGAGACAGCTGGAATTACAAAGCTTTTTGGAAAGTTAAGGCAAACCGTATGGCCGCTGTCTTCAGGAAAGTCCAAATACTTGTGATGCTGCCAATCTTCTCTTGTTCTTCTGCCTCTTGGCATGTGCCAAATGCATGAGGAGCTCATGACAGAGTGGCAGTGCCGTGCCATGAGTAACCCAAACCCCTCTCTCTCCTCAAGGGATGCCCAGGGCAGCGTGGAGGGGCGGCAGCCAAGGACTGTCTTCCTCACCTTCCAGTTCTACCGTTTCCCACCGGTCACCACGCCCCGGCTGCAGCTGGTCAGCACGGACGGGGGGCTGGCGACCGGGCTGGCCGTACCAGCACAGTTCCTTGTCCGTGTCAACGAGGATGGGACCCTAACCAGTAAGCTCTGGTTTCAGCATCCATGTGTGGCTGCTCCTCTTCTGTTGGGTGGATGAGCTCTGGCCCAAGGGGTGGGCTGGTGTCTCTTAATAGCAAACCTCTGCTGGTTTGCACATCATGAAAAACATTCAAGACATCCAGTGTTTGAAGTAGAAACAGAGCGTCTGTTGCATGAGGTGCACATTGAGGCTTCCCACCATGCCAAGTGCCGTGTCTCTGACAGTGGGGTCTTGCAGGACCACCAGGCTTGCAGCTGAAGTACATGGTGGATCCAGCTTTCCTGCGGCCTGGGGAGCACCGCTGGTTCCTGCGGTACCTGGCCGAGCACAGCCTCCAGATTGACGTCTGGGATGGAGACTCCCTGCTCCATGTTGGGTCTGCTGCCATTAAACTGGAGGTATTGGTTAGACTGAAGGTCTTTTCCCATGGCTGGTTATGCTGAAGGGCCCCCTGCCTGTGTGGAGTGCTAGGGAAGAGCTCAGCTCTGCCTTTGGTCCTGCGTTGAGATGCTGTTGCGTTGTCCTTGTGTCTTCAGTAATCCCTCTGTGTAACCGAGTCTGGTGTCAGCTTGACAAGCCCCTTATCACAGGATTTGTTATCTTTTCCTCCAAAGTGATGACAAAGCATTAACTTACTTCGCCTTTCCCTGGAACTCTGACAGTATTCTAACACTAAGCCCTGCAGAGCCAGGACATCCACTGCCATTCATACTCAGACCCCTTGACCCCTCCGGATCGGACTCCCCAGTAACTCATTGCACCTGGTCTGTCCTTGCCTTGTCCCCAGCCCCTGCTGCGCCAGGGCCAGATGGCTGTGAGGACCTACCATGAGCTGGAGGTGGCCACGACTGAGTACGAGCCAGACGGGACGGTGATGGGCCGGGAGGCTCTGCGGCACGGCGCCCTGCGGCCCCTCGGTGTCCGTGTGGCTGTCAGGGGCCACCTCCACCTCTGCCTGGCTAATGTTGGTGAGAACCCACTGCTCGTGCAGCCCAAAGGCTTGGGTGGGGTATGCAGCATGTGCGGGGCTGTACCTGAGTGAGACCCAGGCTGGCGGGGATGTCATCCTTCCCAGAACCTGCTGGCTGCTTTTATTTTATGTATTTAATTCTGTGTCCTATAAATGTGCAGTGACTCCAGGTTTTAAAATCTTATCTTCAGAGGAGAGATTAGCTCCATATAAGATATCTTAAATCGTCATTTCCATACTTTGCCTGCAAAGGGCCGATAAGCTCCTGGGGAAGAGAATCTGAGATCCACAACCCAGGGAGTGGTTTAACTCACACCCCAACAAAGAAGAGGGAGGGAAGGAAGAAGTAGAACTGCTGTGCCAGGGCAGCAGCTGCCCTTTGATGGGTGTTTTTCCCATCCTCTTTTTAAAAAAAAAATTCAAAATACCGTTAGAAACAGGATGGCAAAGCTTGGTATCCTTTCCTGAAGGATGGGGATGGGATGTGTAGGCTGGGCAAATACCTGGTGGGTTTGCAGCCTTGTGTGGCTCCACTTGGTACAGTGTTTGTGAGAGTGGGGAGATGCAGCAGCACATGGCCATGCTGTGGGAGGCAGAACAGACAAATGAAAGCAGGAGCTGGTGAGTGGCTCAGGATAGTGTCTGCCCTTGGTGCTGCTCCATCCCTGGGCAAGTGACTGTGTGACAGAACAGGCTCCAGAGAGTATGTGGGGCTCTTAGGGTATCATTGGTTTCCAGATGTTCCCTCCTGCTTGTGTAAATTGGCTGAACAAAGCTGCAGGGAGGTAAAAATTTGCAATAGATTTTATAACAATGAAAATGGATGATTTCCACTTACTCCTGTCTCTGCTTGTGGCAGGTCACCCATGTGAGGAGACCCCAGAGCAGCTGGCATCCCACTCCCGCATTGTCAGTGCACCAGACAGCACTGTCACCACCCCAGGTGGCAGCTGGTGCTCCCTGAACACTCCTGGTGGTGAGTCCTGCTGAGGCCTGGCCTGTCCCCTTGTAGGTTGAAGTGGGCAGGGTCTCTGCTGCTGCAGTGCCAGCTGTGGGTCAGCTGCTCCCTCTGGTGCTCCCCTTTCCAGCCCTGCAGTATCCTGGGGCTCTTGGTGGCTGCAGTATCTGGGGTGGGGGGAGTCCTTCCTTGGTGCCACGGTGGTCTCTCCTCACAGGTGGGAGGACGACGTGGGCACGGAGGCTGGTGGATGTGGACAATGAGCTGGAGGCTGCACTGCGCAATCGCCGGCCAGAAGTGAGCCTGGGCCCCGGGTGGCCCTCAGTGATGCCATGTCCAACCACTGGCTGCAGCACATGGTGGTATTGTGTCTGCATGAGGGTGCTGGTGGCAGGAGAGCATGGGGCCAGACCTCTCTGGTGTCTCCAGGCTTATGGTCCCTTCCCTCTCAGCAGGGTTGGCCAAAGCAGCGTGCCTGGGACCTGCAGGTCATCGATGCCTACCGGGATCACATCAAGGGAGAGAGCATCTACCAGATGCTCAGCCAGGCCATCACAGCCACCCGCACTGTCCATGCTGTGCTGGGGACAGCTGAGTTCTTCGAGTTTGCCCTGAGGAACCCATACGGTGTCCAGCACACCGTGACCATCGAGGTCGACCACCCTGAGCTCAGGTGGGGGCTCCCCTCTGTGTGTGAGGAGATGCCGGAGTGGTGCCAGCTCCCTCCCACTCCTCACCAGCACCTCTGTTGCTCACTGCCCCAGTGTCATACTGGACCCAAGGGAGTGGCGCCACTTCAAGGAGCTGACCAAGAGTGTTACACCAGTGGAGGAGGATATGTTCCATCTCCGTGATGACCTCAAGCCTCAGGTCTACCTGCGCCCCAATGAGACTGTCCACATCCCCTTCAAATACCAGACCTTCTCCGCAGATCCTGCTGTGGCTGCAGCACAGGTAGGCACAGGCCCCTGTTTTGAGCTGTTCCTAGTAGGAAGTGTTCCCCTTGGCTGTGTTTGCCAACGCAGAGCCGGCTGGAACAGCCATGGGGAGCAGCAGCAGCCACAGCGATGCTGCACCCTGAGGGAACTCACTCTTTCACCCCACAGGGGCCGGCTGGGCTGGGCACTGGTTCCAGTGAGAACACTCACTCCCTTGGGAAGAGTGGGACCAAGCAGGCAAAGCTCATTCAGGTTAGGGAGCCAGGTGAAACACTGCTTGAGGGGCTGTGGGGGAGAGGCAGAATCACTGGAAAACTCCATCCCTCTCCTGCTGGCCCTTGGGACAGGTCTCCTTCCAGGTGAGTGGGGGGAAGCCCATTGCACTCCTGCGGGTGAAGGTGGAGCCACAGCCCCATGTGGTGGACCAGACCTTCCGCTTCTACCACCCAGAGCTCACCTTCCTGAAGAAAACCATTCGGCTGCCTCCCTGGCACACCCTTCCTGGTGAGTCCATGGCGTGTCTGGCAGGGCTTGGGCTCTTCCCTGCTAGTCATCATCCATAGTTCATGGAGCCTTTCTGGAGGCACAGCAGCATCCAGAGTGCACATTGCTGCTTCCTCACCCCTTCATGGCCCTGGGCTCCTTGCATGCTCCGTCCATCTTTCTCTGTTGACTTCAACCCAAATTCCCTACACCTGCACACCTATGTGGTTTGCTGGTAGTCTAGCCTGAGGGGTTCTGTGTGCAGCTGTGTGGGGTGCAGGGGAGAGGCACAGACAAGAAAAGCTGAAGGTGATTTCCTTGGTCCCTTGTCCACAGGCACGCCAGTGGGAGTGCCGGGCGGGCAGCCTGAGATGTTCGTTCGCTGCAGCGACCCTGACATCATTTGTGAAACCAAATCTTTGGTATGTTACACTTTGGCATTGCTGTTCCTCATGTCCTTCTCCTGCAGATTGTTTGGGTTGGCAGAGAGCTGCCAGTGTGGGTGCAACCACAGAGCATCCCTGTGTACCAGCCCGTGGCAGTGACACAGTGGCAGCGATGAAGCTGGAATTGCTTTGTATTCCCAATTAAAAGGAGCTGCATTGTTTTGGCGGGGGAGGCTGAGCGTTGCCCCTTATCGCATCATGCAGCAGCCTGCGCTCACTTGTTCTTTTGAGCAAGTACCAGATGATTCAGACACTGGAGAAAAGCAGCCTTTTGTTGGGCTGGGATAGACCTTTCTGCTGCTCAGGATATCCACAGCTGTTGGCAGCACGTGGTGGGACGGTGTGTCCTTGGGGTGCACAGCAAAGCCTGTGCCTGCTGAAGGATGCTGGGGTAGTGGGGCAGCTTCATGCCCAACCCTGCACCATCCCACTCCCTCCCTGAGCAGGGCTGGCTCCACAGCAGGAAGGGGTGGAAGGGAAAAATAAGCTTGGGCATGTCCATGCAAATGGCGACGAGGGATGGTTGCTAATTGCTGTTGTGGAAATGCGTTAGTATGGTAATTGGATTAGGGCTTGTTAGAAAACTTGCGGAAAATTTGCCAAAATTTGATTACAGATACAGACCTGGAATGTGATAGTCATTTGTATCCTCTTTTGTAATTAAAAATACTGGGAGAGCTCAGCCAAGCTGTATAATAACTTAATAACGTAGTTTAACGAGGTACCGAAAGCATCTGCTTTCGTAAGGGAGTTGGTGGTAGTTCCCACATTAATGGGAAGACACCCCTGGGGTCCTCATTAGCTGGTCAGCTGCTGGGACAGTGCTCTGTTTTCTATGCAGGGGCCTGGTGAGCCACAGGACATCTTCCTCAAAGTAGCCGGAGGATCAAGCCCGCACATCAAAAAGTTCTTTGTTGCTATTTATACGTAAGTAGGAGGGCCCCAAAAGGGTGGGGAACGTTGACTCCCATGTCGCGTGGCGAGCCCTGTCCGTCTGTCCATGCACAGGGATGCCTGGCTGGCAGCACCTGTCCAGATCTGGCAGTTCTACCTGCACTCACTGCAGCGCCTGGACGTTGCCTGCACGACTGGACAGCTCACCCGCCTCTCCCTGCTGCTGCGTGGCACCGCAGCCCCGCGGAAGGTGCAGGCCTTCACCTCCCACCCCCAGGAGCTGGAGGTAACCCCCGTGGTGGGCTGGGGGCTGGCTGGCCTGGCTCAGCCCAGAGAAACCCCCTCTGGAAAGCAAAAGGCAACCCACACGGTACTGTGAACAACTGAGAGCCGTAAAGCGTTTGTGATAATTATCTTTTGATTAGAGCTGTCATGTGTAGGATCATTGGCGCGAAACCCCGGAGGGCAAATTATCTGCGTTAATGAGACTGTCTGAAGACTCACAATTTCTTTAGAATTCGTTCGTCCGTAATTGGAAATGTGAATAATAAAAGGCAGAAAAACTCCATTGCTGTCCTGTAAAGGAAAGGCAAAGGCTCCCCAGGCAAAGCCTGTGTGGGGGAACCCCTGAGCTGGGGAGGCCCTGGGTGTTCCCGAGTGGCTCTTGTCCTGCCTGACATGGATTAGTCCCTGAGTATTCCTGGGGCTGGGAGGTATGGAATTCAATAGTGGTGGAATAGGGGTACAGGTTTTTAAGAGCAATTTGGTCTAATTGATACTCCAAGCTGGACTTTTCAGGGCTGTGATCAGCCATTGCGGGTGGCTGTACCTCCAGGTGTTGTTCCACAGGTGGATCCAAAGGGTGCCTTCCTCCTCCCTGCCAATGGCATTCAGGACCTGTACATCGGCGTGAGGCCACGGCGAGCTGGCAGCAAGTTCATCTACCTCAACCTGGTGGATGTGGAGTCCCACCAGCTGGTGTCCTCCTGGCTGCTCTGCCTCTCCTGCAGGCAGCCTCTCATCTCCAAGGTACGGCAGCTCGCGCCACTGGGAAACGTGGTGATGGCGCCGGATCAGTGGTCACAGCTCAGCCAATAACCTGGGGCTGTCTCCTGCTTCTTCCTCTCTTTCCATCTGTGTTTTTTTTGGCAGTTGCCACCATAAACACACATTTAGCCCTTGGGGTACTTGAATAATCTCGCTGAAGCCCCTGGTAAAATGTCTTTTAGGCTGTTTTGGAGGCAGCCCCACGCTGAGGAGCGGCAGCTCGGAAGTATTCCCAGTTGTGAAATTAGAGCTGCAGCATGCTGCTTTCGATTAGCGCTGTGCTGGCAGAGGCTTGCCTCAAAGACAGAAAATTAGATTTCCTGGCTAATGTGTTCCTTCTAAAAATGTTTTCCTGAACCCCTTGGTACTGGGAAAGGTTCAGATTGGCATTTACACCGATGCCCCATTGTCCTGCCACATGCTGCTTGTGCTATGGGGTGTTAAGAGAACCAGAGTAGTTGGGCCTGGAAGGGGCTGTTCAGGGTCATCAAGTCCATCTAGTTATCTGAGCACCACACCTCGTCCTGGGAATGGGAAGGAGCTGGCTAGTCTCCACTGCTCTCCCAGCCCTTTGTTCTTCGCACTCGTAATTAATTGTTGCTGCTTTTGATCAAAGGTGGGTTCTTTCTGCTAGCTGGCAGAGCAGATGTGAGGTGTGGGAGGGGAGGGCAGTGTGTGGGAGGCAATTCTCTGTGGTGGGTTTGAGGGAGTGCCCGTTGTTGCTGCTGCCCACCCTGCCATCTGTGCCGT
Organism: Illadopsis cleaveri; assembly: GCA_013399915.1. NCBI lineage: Eukaryota > Metazoa > Chordata > Aves > Passeriformes > Timaliidae > Illadopsis > Illadopsis cleaveri. The sequence goes on along the minus strand of VXBB01020330.1, from coordinate 277,831 downwards.
CTTGCCACGGTCCCCGCTTGCTCCCACAGGCCTTTGAGATCTCGCTGCCTGCAGGAGGTGGGAAAGGCTGCAACAAACGTATCACCTACACCAACCCCTACCCCTCGCCCCGGCTCTACTTCTTATGCACCAACCGCCCTGACCTGCTGCAGTTCAAGGAGGACTCCTTCGAGGTACATCCTTCTGCCAGCACTCCCCGCTTTGTCAGGCCCCTCACCTGGCCAGACCAGGCGATGCTGGGTGGGTGGTGGCTGTGAGGGACACCCTGGCCAAGGGAAGGCAGGCACATGAAAGGGCCTGGCTAGCTGCTGCTGCCTCCTCTGGCCCTCTCTCCCGCAGGTGGCTGGAGGGGAGGTGTACACCATCGGCCTGCGCTTCGCCCCGAGCCAGACTGTGGGGGAGGAGGAGATCCTGATCCACATCAATGACCACGAGGACAAGAACGAGGAGACCTTCTGTGTGAAGGTCCTGTACCAGTGAGGCCGCTTGCCCGTCACTGCAAAGCTGCAAGTTCCTGTGCCAGCCCAGCAGCTTCATCAGCACCGCCTCAGGGTTGCCTGTGGCTGTCTGAGGGTGGTCATGACCCCCATCTCCTGGATGTCACCTTGCCAGGCTGGGGGGTGTCTCTGTCACCGGGATCCCCAGGCGTTGTCATGAACGCTGGTGGTGCCACGCGGCTCCAATCCGCACAAATCGAGACGAGTGGATGTGTTTGTTACGGCACTTTGTGACTGCAGGATCTGTATTTTTGTTAAGCTTGACGATATTTTAGGCACGTCGAATCTTTTTTTAACTTAAAAAAGTTTGCGGATTTGATTCCGCGGAATATTTTTAAAGTATTTTATATTCAACGGTGAGTTTTGTACACACTAAGGCAGTTTTACGGGATTTTTGATACTTTTTACTCATCCTTGATCCATAAAAATTGCTGTGCACAACTGTCAGAGTGTGGCAGCATTTTCTTCCTGGGGAGGTGGAAATCCTCAGCCTCCCTGTCCTGTAGAGATGAGTCCTGGAGGTCCCCTGTGTCACCCCCATTCCCTGGAGTATCCTGAGGGTCAGGACAGGGACTGTAAATGGGACTGGGAGGGTAGGGCAGCCCACCAGCTCTGCTGCCTCACTCTCCACAGGCCTGAGGCTGGTGAATTAGTAGCCCCGATAAAGTCGGGTGCCGAGTTCCTCTGCCTCCCTCGCACTGATGGGAAATGACAGCTCATATTTTAGAAATGATTATACTGTCTGCAGCACAGAGAGGCCCTGAAGTTGGGTTATTAAAGTAGATTAGCTGAATAATTTTTATTACATTTTCACACAACGATATGTCTTGAGGCTTATGAATGAGCTGGTGCTGTACCTGCAGCACAGGCAGCTCAAGTGGTGAATGATGTGCCAACATTCAGGGAGTGCCAGCACAGGGACTTGAGCTGAGCTGGTGCTTGAATGGTACTGCCTGCTCCCCTGCAGGACACATCTGTGGCCCAAAACTTACAGAACTGTCATTAAGAAAAGTTGATAGAACTTTCCCCATAGGAAATGCAAATGCCTTTTGTCCCAGCTGCTTGGCATTATGGCCATAGCCCTTGGAATTGCTGCTGCTGCTGCCTCTCAAACTCAAATGTGGGGGCAGCTTCCTGAGTTCCCACTTGTTAATGAAGTCATCCCTGCTAATGACAATGAACTCAAGCACCCGTGTCTGGCATGCAACTTGGTGTGCTCGCCCCATTTGCATTCATGTCAGGAAGGAAACTGAATTCCAGTAATGACAGAATTAATTCGTCCTAAAAATCTTGGTTTGTGTTTCATCACTGAGGGAGGGGAAGGACTGCAAAGCCCTTTCTGTGGATTCAGGAATTCTTGGGGGTGTTGTCCCTCTTGGAGCAGATGCAGATGAGACCTTCTGGAGCCTGGAGTGTCACTGCCTTGGCAAAGGCATTGCTGGAACGGCAACAGAGGAATAAGCAGAGCAGAGACACCTGGCCCAGCATCCAGGCTAGGGGTGGGGAACTAAAAAATGGCAACTAGTAATGACAGAAAAAGGTAAAAAAAAGAAAAACCAACATAGGAGCTGGAGGCAAAGCTCCTGCAGCAGCTGAAGGCCCTGGGGAAACCAGCTCTCAGGATGCCCGAGCCTCAGCCAGCCCAAACTTTTAAACCCAGCTTGTTTTCCCCATTATGAGGAGGAAATTGCGACTGCCTGAGAACCCTCTAATTAAACAAAGCCTCACCATAATATTTGCTGGGAGCTTGCCAGCCCTGTAATATGACATTACCGGGCATCTTTATTAGCTGAAATGAGTATTTAGCGCCTCTGCCAAACCGAAAGCTGATTGAGGCGCATGGAAGCGACACGGCAGCATCCAGCAAAGGCTCCTGCGACCTGCTGGCAAGGCAGCATCATGCTGGGGGGCTTTCCACTGAGACAAACTCTTTCTTGGTTATTTCCATGTCACCCAAATCCAGCCCAGAAGCCCCAGTGTGGGTGTTTGGGAGGTTTATTCCCTGTTTCTCCCACTTGTCTCTCTGAAAGCGTGTTACCGACTTGATAAAACCTGATTTAATGGTTACAAAACCCAGAGATAAAGCTGCTCTTAATGGATTTCTTTAAGATCAAGGCTGTCAAATAGGAGGCTCAGAATCCTTTCTATGGTGAGAGCGACTATATTAAGTGCACTCAATCACACCCAGGCGAAGGTTTCCTAAGTGAGACACTGGCTGGAGGAAATGCATTTTATTAGTGTCTCGGGGGAAAGGAGTCTGGCAGGAGGGATGAGGAGCCTCAGAGCTGCAAGTGGCTGTGCTCCCATTCAGCTGCAGTTGATGGGATGTGAAGGACTTTGCAAAGCACATCCTCACTCCCTGGCTGGTCCCGCATGGAGGAGGGTGGTGGGTGCCATGGTGACATCGCAGGAGCTGGCCTGAGGGAGAAGAACTCCCAGGGAAGGATGCTCACCTGGGAATGGTGCTCACAAAACACACCTCAAAATCCACCCTATGGAGCTCAGCTCCTGCAGGGTCTGATGGAGAGTGGGGCATCCAAGGGGGTGGTGCTCAAAGGGTTTTTGGGGTGTCAGATGGGACTCACCCCAGCCAAAGGGAGGGGTGAAGGAGAGAGGCCTTGGCAGCCCTGGGCAGACTAAAGCTTAAAACACAGATTAGTTTTTCATAACAATTCACAGCTCCATAATGAGAAATTTGCAGCAGTTCTAAACTGCTGGTTGCTTTTAAATCATTTCCTGTCTTTCTGTCTCAGGCTTGACATTTGATGATGAATTGAGTCTCTGTGTTCATTTACCCACTGATTTACTGTACAGAGGTGGGAAACCACAGCCACCTTAGTGAAGGTCAACATGGAGCATTTGCCTGTAATTTCCAAATACTATTAAGGTTTTTAAATAAACTGTGTGGGTGCTGTAGGCAATGAAGGCCCCTCTTGCAAGGCTGATGCTGCAGCGGATTCTTCTGGGTGGTGAGAATGGGTTTGTGGGAGCAAGAGCAGATCATTTGGCTTGTCAGCATGAGGGTACATCAGACTGCATCCCAAATTCATACTTGATTTTAGGGGCACAGTGATCTGAGCACTGACAGCTGCTCCTCACCTCCCAGCCCAGATTAGCATCAGGTTCTCATCCTGCTTTCCCATGGCTTGATGAACCCTGCACTCATCCCTGGGAAGTTGGAGGGAGCTGCCCCACGGCTTCCCCTGAGATGCTGGCTTTGTTTCCTGCTGCAAGACCCGGCTGTTTGCGGCTGTGAGCAGGAGGTTTGGCTGTGCAAATGTCACGCAGATCTTATCTCAGGGGAGACATCCTTCAGCAATTACAGTAAATGAAAAGTCCTGGAAGCAAAGCCTCGGAGGTTGCAGCCTTCTGTTTATCTCCAAAGTTTGAAGTATGCATGGAGGGAGCTGGGACCGGGAGGTGCTGGTGGCTGCAGTCCCCATGGTGTGGGGATGGTGTCAGGGTTTGCCTTTACCCAGGTTGCAGGCAGCAGGATGCTCTGAGCTCTGCCTGCCCCTTGCTGCAAATTAATAAGGAAATTCAGAAAAAAAAAAATGAAAACCAAAATCTCTCTATGGATAATTTGTGCACAGAAAAGGGGCCAAACGAATTAAATAAATCATTTGCTGCTACACTGGTCCCATTTGGTTCCCTGCCTTTCACAGCAACTTTTCAAGCCTAATGGTATCAGATACCCTTTTGGCACCCATTTTCAGAGCCACAGCCCCCCCCTGCTGCTCCTTAATGCAGCTCATCTCCTGCCTATGGCTCCCAGGGCCTCTGCAAATCAGCACTTCAAATTAAAGTCTTCCCCACCTCTCCCTGGTTTCCATGGAGATCCGAATAGATGCTCCCTTCCTTCTTCCTCTTGAGCAGATGGAGAGGCCCCTCCTGGGGATGGTCCTTGCTGGGCCTGGGAGTCTCTGAGCATCCAGCAGTTTTGCAGCTGGCTTTGCCATGTGCAGCCACTGGCAGACCTGGTAGCTTCAGTCCTGGTGTGCTGGTGACCCTGTCTCAGTGCCCCATTCCACAGTGAAGCATCCCAGGCATGCCAGGAATAGGTTCCCAGTATAAGTTTTCCTCCCATGTTGGAGCTGATCCACCTGACTCCCCAAGAAACTGGCCCAGCAGAAACTCTTCTCTGGTGGAAATGAACTCCACAGCTGGATGAGGACCAGGCTGGTTTGTAGCACCTTTATCTAAACTAGTATTCTGTAGTCTGCACACAGATTTCCCAAGCACTGCCTGGGGCTGTTTGGCCAAGGCTGCTCCAGCAGTGGGAATGGTGGGGGGAATGCCCTTGCACGTGTAAGTGAATGGGCAAATAGCTGCGAGATCTAAGGAATGACAGTAATTACGGAACAGAATTATTATTAATGTACTAATTTACCTGGGAGCCAGGCTGTATGTAATTACACTCTGGGATCATGATAAGGTTAATGCATTTACCTTCCTAGGTATTTATGGACACTTTGAATTGTTGTCTCTGTGTGCATGTTCCTGGCCAAGTGGGTCTGGCAGCTGAAGGGGGGCATGGGGAGGTTTGTTGTTCTTTGCTAATATTACTCACAGGGCGGGTTGGGACAGCAGCAACCCTGACTCTGTGGCCCTGGGGAATCCCAGGGGATGCTTACCAGAGGGGATGCATTCTGCTGCTTCCCAGTGCCTCTTGGATTATAGGCAGATGAATTTTCTGTGGTGTGTATATTTGAGGGAAAGTGTCCTGGGAGCCACCAGCATCTGGCATTTGGCTGCCTGGAAATCCTCCCAACCTTTGGGCTCGGTAGTGCTGCAGCAGCCACCCAGGCTGGCAGAGGGACTTGTTCGTGCTTAACAAATCAGAACTTTGCAAACACCTCAGAAACTTTCCAATCCTGGCAAAAAGCCTCTACCTGTGAGGATGCTGGTCCCCATGCCAGGTCCACGTGTGTCCTTTGGCAGTCGCTGCTCAAAGTGCTGTGGACATGGGTGCCCCAGAAATGCCAGGCTGGAGCAGGGCTGCTCACCCGCACGGCAGTGGGTGGGAGAGCCCAGGGGCTGCTGCCACGGCACTGAGCATCGCTTTGGCACGGGTGTGAATAAGGAACAAGCAGGGCAGGATCAGGCAGACCTCAGAGTCCACCTCCTCAGGGATGTTCTGGCTTCTCCCCAGTGCCTCGGGAGCTCCCTGCCCTGCTCCAGCCCACCTTTATTAATGTCAGACTGGGAAATGTCAGCGGGGTTTGCTGAGCATCCCACGGCTCTACAAGCCCGCGCACGTGGAGCCGCTCGCTGGCGGGCCAGCCACGCATGGCCACTGAGTGTCACCGGGGATATTTCTCCTGGTGTCACATGGGGAGGACAGCAACAAGATGTGGAAGGTCAGCACAGCCCTAAAAATATGTCTCTGCCTGCGCACAGCTGTATTTTTGGCTTCTTCAGTATCCGACAGACACACTGCTAGTGAAAGGCCGGAGAGGCTAGGGCACAAGTGAGGGAAAGGTTTAATAAGGTTACGGGAGGCCTTGAGGACTCCTTGGCTTGGTCTTTTGCTGATTTACAGGGAAATAATGTGTGAGTGGCTCAGGGGAGCCCAAGGCTCCCTCTCCACTGCAGACCTCTGCAGCAGGGAGGTCAGAAAGGGAACTGCTGGAGAGGAGCTAACGAAGCCCAGCAGGATCCCAAATATTTCTCCAGAAATCAATGCAAAGGTTTATTCCTCTCTTTAGAGATGGGGAAGGGGAAAAGGGAGGGGAAAAGGAAAATAAAAGGGAATGAGAAGGGAAAGGGGATACAGAGAGGAAGGACAAAGGGAAAGGGATTCTGAGCTGCCTGTCAGGACTGTTTAATTGCATCATGTAAATCCATTCTTACAACAAACATAAGTTTGAATTATGTGTGTTATTTTTGCAGACTGTTTGCACATGGCTGAATTTCATGATGACAGAAGTGAGTTACTGCACAGGGTTATGCAAATGAAGTACTTAATTAAGTAGGAGTCATACAAAATAAATTACAGATCCACCAAATGCCCTCTGTTCTTCCTCTGAGTCCAGGTCTCTTCCAAGTTATCTTCTCCTCACTGAGAAACTTCCTAGTCTGAGAGTGCTGCTTCCTCACTTTTGTTTGAGAGGAGGATGGAGGGAGGCATCACCATGCCTGGAGCATCCCCCAGAGATGTCTCCATCCCATCCCATCTCATCCCCACCAGCAGGACACTCTGCCACACCACCCACCACTCTCTTTCCTCCAGCCCCATAAATCACCCTCGAGGGCTCCTCGTATGTTATCAGGCCCAGATGTTTCCTGCTGTTTGCTACAAATGTTAATTATCTCCTAATTACTTCTAAGCAGAGGCTGAGCTGGCAGAGAGCAAGGAGAGAGCCAGCCAAGGGCATTTACAGCCCGGGGTAGTGGGATATGGAGCAACAGCTGCTTCTGGCAGGGAGTTGGTTGGAATTCCTTATTATTCCCCCTGATTCCAAATACTTATTGACGAGTTACCTGGGCAGTGTCCCAGGATGGAGATGCTCTGTGGGATGCAGGATGTGATGGTGTGGAGCCCTCTCTCTCTCTCAAACCCTCAGGCACCAGCACTTTTGTCAGCCTGCAACATCTGCATGCTGGTGGTGGCCACAGAACTTATTCCTGGGGCTTCATGGTTGGCTGCAGAGATGGAAAGCTTTTGTGTTGTTGGGAAACTCCTTTGAAGGTGGGGAATGTCTTCTTTGGGGGAGCTGCAGCCCAAATTCAGCCATCTGTGACTTCATGCAGTTTCTGCCATCCAGCATGTCCCCAAACTGTCCCTAGTGCCATAACATCTCGCCATGGTCATTATGCTCATGTCACTGCTGTGATCCCACATAGGGATTGGACAGAGCATCACTGGGATGGCCCCTGCATGACTGGAAATGTCTCAGCTTGGGCAACATGGGGCCGTAACAATTAAAAAAACCCCAACCCAAGCCAAACAGAGTGAGCAGGAGAACAACTTTGTGGAAGGTTTATTTTTAGCTCTCTCCAGTGTAAAAAACAATTAAAGAAAGTGTCAAACCCCGCTCCCGAATGCGAAGAGCTGGAAGCCAAATGTCACCCCAGCTTTGATCCCCTTGGAGGCAGCAATGCTGCTATCACTTTAGAAGCATTAATTTGCATATTCATGTCCCCTAATTTGCTCTTCGGGAGTTGGAGTCTAACAGCTAATGAAGAAAGTCTTCCTGTGCATGCAGAGGAAACCTGGAGTCTGTCGCAGATGCGCTGGGAAAAATAATCAGACACAAGTAAGTGTCCATCCCAAGGGAAAGGGTGTCCAAACCAAAAAACTTTGCAAAGACCAAACTCTTTTTCCTGCATGTCCAGGGCATGGGGTGAAGGGGCCACCAAGTCCCCAGTGCCAGGATGTGCCCTAATTCAGGTAATGCTGGGAGGGATGCTGGGAAGGGGATGATGAGGAGAATGTTGAGGTGGTTGGAGACCTGCTTCCCTGCACACCAACAATTGAACCATGGAATGGGAATGGGTTGGTTTGGGGGAGTATTGGGTACCCAGGGACCTGCCAGGACCATCAGGAACTGTGTCAGGAACCAAAGGGCTGCTGGTGGCAGCTGGCCAAGCAGGCAGCGTTATCAACCACACTGCCAAGTGATGTGTCCCTTCTGCTCACCCTTAATTCAATTTCTTTTAGCAACACAATAGCTCAGTTTTATGTCTGCCATTCATCAAGAATTAAACTTATTGCCATCATTGTTGGCAGGGTATTGATTCTGAGACGGCACTGAGGCTTGCAGGAGGTGGCGACTGCTCTGCATCAGCAGCACACCCGCTGCTCACCCCACAAATGGGAACACAGGGAACCCCTTGGCTGTTGGAACTAATGGGATGTGCAGGGATCCTGTGGGACCACAGGATGTCATGGGAGTTTTCTGTGGCTTTGGAAGGTCAGCATTGAGAAGGGGGCTGGGCTTAGGGAGTGAGTGGCCAGGAACATCACCCTCTGTCATCCGCCACAGTTGGAGCAGTCACAGTTATCTCAGGACAAGTTTTGGATCATACCATGCCCTTTATTCCTTATGGTGCCTGGAGAGCTCCTTCTTCCTGCTCTGCTGAGGGCTGCAATTACAGCTTTGTTGTCAGTAGCAGATAAAGAGGAGAATGTCAAAAGGCTGGGTTAAGGCTGCTGCTCCTGGCAGGAGCTGTGTGGAGAGGGGGAGTTTCTGGAGGGAAGATGTGCCCCTGCTTTGGCCAGAGCTGGACTGTCAGAGTGATCCTGCCAGCTCAGCACTGTGTGCCAGCAATGGGGCTGGAAAAAAGCAAACCAGAACACTGTTTCCTGGGGAGGCAAGGAATCATGGAATCCCAGAATGTTTTGTGTAGGGAAGGACCCAAAAATCCCCCAGTTCCACACCCCTGCCACAGGCAGGGGCACCTTCCAATAGACCAGGTTTTTCCAAGTTCCACCCAACCTGGCCTTCAACACTTCCAGGGATGGGTATCTCAGGTCAATATTGTGTGACTCTGAGCTGAGAAAATGCTTCCCAGCATTTTGATGTGCCACACAGTTCGTTAGCCTCTGGTGTGGTTAACCTCTTGATGGCTTAGCATTACTAATTCCTTTGGTAATTACAGCAATAACAATAATCCCAGGAAGCTTATTGGGCTGCAGTGCATGTATATGCTGGGCTGTTCCATGCAAATTCCCCTTGGGAAGTGTGGCAGTTAATGGGACCTGTCTGCCTGGTGGGAGACTCCTGTGGGATAGTGAGTGCTGGGCTGGTGGGCAGCAAGGCACAGCTCTGTGATGGCACTGGGAGCAGAACTGGTTGGTGGGTAGCTCCTCTCACCCTGTCTGCTGGACACTGCTGGGCTTTTTCTGGGAAACTCCTGCCCTAGCTGAATCCCAGATTTCACTGAAAGTTGGGAATTTCAGCCTGAGCTGCAGGACTCAGTTTGAGCAGTAACGTCAGAGGCAAGTTTGCTGCACTGCGTTATCTGCCTCTTACATCAGCTCCCCCTAAGAAATCACAAAGCAAAAAATCTTCCACATTCTTTTCTTTCAGCAAATGCATTTTAAATAAATTACAGGATTAAAAAAGTTTAAAGTTTAATCGGCTCCCCCATTGTGTGTGAGTTCAAAAGGAACATTTATCAGGCGCGAGGTTGGGCCGCAGTTCATCTGTGCTGCTGGAAGATTTTTAATTTGCTCAACTGGAAACGATGAGAAGAGTTGATTAGATGGGAACTGTAATTTATTCCCAGCTGTCAGCCATCCCAGCACCCTCAGGGAACTGGAACCTTGGGGCAGCCACAGCAGTCCTGTCCCCTCTGGGGTTGATCTGGGGTGCCCCTCACCAGACCTGAACAAGTTTGTGGTCATGGCTGATGTTGTGGGTCCTTGTGCTCCATGAATCACTCTCTGTCCAAGAAGCTGGGTGAGGAAGCCTGTCACATCAGGGACATTCCAGGGGAAAGCAGCATCCTGGTCCGAAGCATCCCACGGCAGGGATCAGACTCCCTTCTGGATTGCTCAGCTACCTTCCAACACATCTGGATTCTGCCACCACAGTGTGCTGGAGGAGCAGCTCTCTAAATGCCTCTGGTGTCTCCAGCCCCTCAGACAAAGGATGCAGTGCACGGAGCCAAATCCACTTTATTAGCGTTATCAAGGAAGTGAAATCCTTTTCCATAAACGATTCTGTGTCATTAATAGCAAAATAAGAAACTGCTGACAGCCAGGCTGCTCTGGAGAGCAAGCCCACATCCATCCTAGAAAGTAGGACATGCCAACATGGTGATGTCCCCTTTCATCTCCTTTTTCCTCTTCTGCCAGTCCACTGGGGACCCTGGGATCACTGACAGCAGCGGCAGGCGGCTGTGGAAGAGTTAAGGGTCTGTGTTTTACACCGCCACTCTTCCTTCTCAGGGAAGACAAATGATTCATTACATTCCCCATCATTTTCGCTGATGCCTGGCTGCCTCCTGTTGAGATGTTGGGCCTGCGCCACGCAAGTCATTAGCCTGATCCCCCAGAAGAGCCGTGGAGAGCCGTGTTCCCTATTTGTCTGTGGTGGCTCCTGCCAGGGGCAAACCAGCGTGATCAGCTCTAGTTTTCTTTCAGATCTTCACAAAAATGCCGACATACAGAGATGTGGCATGAGAATATCACAGTGACGTCCGGCTTTTCCTGGGCAAAGCAGAGAAAACTGTGGCTGCAAGAGGTTTTGCAAGTGGGTGGACGAAGGAGCTGCCCCTGCCAGCAGGCACAACTGGGACGGTCACAGCCTCCCCATGCTGAGGGCTTGACGTGGGCACTGCTAGCTTTCAGCCTCCCTGAAGGTAAATATCCAGCTCATCTTCTCCTGGGCAGTATTTGCCTCTCAGATCCATGGATGATAGTATTCAATTTAGCCAGAGTCAGGCAGCTGCAGGCAGGGTGGTGCAAACTGCTTCCCAACAGTTGGAGCTGTCATGGTCCTCACAGCAAGAGGCAGACAGGGATCTGTCAGGAAACCATGGTCTGAGTGCTGATGGCAGAGCTTTTGGCTAAAATTGCTCCATTTTCACTCACCAGAGTGACCCACTGGTGAACTGCAGTTAAGACTGCAAGTAGGACTCTGAGTAGGACCATGAGTAGGACTGCACATGGGTTGGAGGATGAGAGTGGTATTTGTAATGAAGCCTGTACCCAAATTCTGAAGTTTTTCAGACAATACAAGGAAGCTTCATTTTGGACACAAGCCAGACAAGATCATCCAGATTCATGGGAGCTGTGGGAGTCTCCAGCACTGATGGGATCAGAGAGGAACCACTGTGCTGAGCGAGGTCTGTGTGTGAACCATGGGATGATGACGGTGCCAAGCAGTAAGAGGGCTGATGTCCACAAAGATCCAAGACCCCAGTGCAGATCCTAGAAGCCCATGTACCCCCCAGCACATTCTGGAGTCAGCCCTGCCTGGATGGAACATGTTTCTGGCTGGGAGAGGCATGGCATTAACAGAGTATCAGTATCAACAGGACCAATGAATATATAAAGAGGGATATGTATTTTAGCTTCTTGCCACAGGGATGTGTTATTCCTGTTACTGTATTATTCCTGCTATTGTGCTATTCCTCTTAATATTTTTAACAGTCCTCTCCTGCTCAGGGGCACTGGGGCTTGAAGGGAAGCAAAAATGGCTTGGCTTAAGGCACTGGGCAGAGAAGTGAAAGTGGCTGTGACTGCTGGGACAGAAAGGGAGAAATTTATGATGGAAAAAAGGGATACTCTGCCTTTGGCACTGGTGATGACCCTGGTACCAGCTGGGACAGCAGCCCCTCAGCAGCCCCTGGAGCATTTTGCTGCAAGCAGTGCCGGCTGCAAGCGTCAGGAAGGAGCTGGCTCCCTGCATGGCACTCACTGGTTTATTTTGATAGGCAGGAGCCATTCCTGTTCACAGCCGTTTAATGTAATGTGGGAATTGGTAATTTGGGATTGTGGCTGAAATCACTTTTGAATACATAAAACATAAATACAGCAAAAGCGGAGAAATGAGCCATAACTCTTCCTAATGGAGCCCCGGCCTCTCTGCTTTCTGTGGCACAGGGAAAAATGGTCCCACTATTTTCGACCATTAATTCTGTCTCGGCCTGAGCCATGCTGCTCCTGGTTTCCCGAGCACTTTTTACGAAATAATGAGGCTATTTATTAGCAGCAACGAGGCTGCACAGAAAAAGGTGTTGAGATAGTTTCTATAGTAACTCCCAGTGAAAACATTTGGTGCTCAACCGTCCGAAGCTGTTCTGCTGCCCCGACTGCCAGGCCAGTGGAGGAGCCCCAGCTCAGGTCTGACCATGGAGCCCTGCACCCTTTTTTCATCCCTTACAGGACCCATATGATGGGGCCCATAAGAGAGGAAGAGAGGATGAGGAGAAGCTGTGTTGTCATTTTGGGGTTTATTTGGCAGCATTTCCCTGATAAACCCCATTGAGCAGGTGGGACAGGAGGTGGGATGTTGCCGACCTGACGCTGGGCTGCTCAGTGAGGGTATGTCCAGCAGCCTCATGCACTGGCTGTCACAGCCCCTGGGATGAAACCAAACAGCTCTTCTCTCTCCCTGCAGTATCTTTTTCTCATTTTCCTCAGCTGTAAGTCGCATTTTCACTGGGCATTTATTGTGTATTCACAACTCCCTCCTCGTAGCAGGAGAGGACCAGGAGTGGAGGCGAATGGCCTAGTACAGGCTTGTGAGCATCCTGAAACTACCCAGGAGCAGCAGCAAATCTAGCTGGAAAGAAGCACTTGGGACTCAGGTTGCTCTCTGCATTACAGCAGAATTTCCAGGAGTAATTGGATTTGGCCATTCAGTTATTTCCTCAAATAACAGAAAACTCAATTGTTCACATTCGCCAGTTGGATGCCGCAGAAACTAAGCACAAATTCTATTGTTCTTAAGCACAGTTCTACGAATGGTTTGTACTGAGTAATACAAACAGTATTGCAGTAACTCCCCAGCATTGCTCAATTCCTGTGTTCCAGCACATAGAATGACCAGTCAGCCTGTCTGAATACCCACATTTTGATGCCATACAGCTCTGTATGAGTGCTGAATAAATTCCAGGAAAGCAGGGGTACCTGAGGATTAAGAGGAGACTAAATTTACTGAGGAAACAGTTACTCACTTGGTCCTATCTGGCAGCTGGACAAACAGGGCTTGGGAAAGGAGGATAAATCAGTCCCAACCCATCAGCGTGTGCTGGGGGAGCAGAGCATCTCCCATCCCCCGCCAAATCGTTATTAAAGCTGGCAAGCCATCATGAGAAATAAAGATTTATCGTGGCGTAATTTCCCAGGAGGGACAGAGATTAATGCCGAGGAGAGGGGAACCAGCAGCCGTTTTCTGTTTGGGTAGCCGATGAGCTTTTTGCTCCCTGGGGCTCTGTGCTCCTGCGGGGAGCCTGCAGCAATCCAGCCAGGGATGCGGCCTCAGGGCTCCATCCCAGCCCCGCTGGCATCCAGCCCATCCTGGGGATACATCCCAGGACACCTCTGCCTTTTTCCTCCTAAAATTTCTCTACATTTCCTCCTTAAATTTCACCCTTTCAAGCCATGCAGCCTCTGTCAAGGGGCTCTCCATGCACCAGCAGAACCCCCGCACTGTGCACGGAGCACAGGGAGAGGAGGAACAGGAAGAAAGCTGCAAAGATGAGGGACAGTGTAGTGCTTTAGTGTCTTTTACAAAGATAAATATAAACTGTGGACTGAAGAAACTGAGTCATACAGAGACTCTCACAAAAGGCCTCTATTTTTGTTGCTGCTTTGCCTGGACATGTCACGGGAGGAGAGAAGGGATACGGTAACACACTTTTCAATTTTGGCTGCAGAATTTTCATCATTATAATTTCAATTAAAATTGCTCTTTGAAGCAGTTTGTCTTCAGGCTCAGCTACACGAATCTTTGCTTTCACGAACGTGGAAAACTTGAAAAATAAAAATGACCCTATTTTATCCACGCCTGGTTTCAAGGACACGGCTCATGCTGGAACACAGTGGCAGGATGGGATGGAGTGGGATGTGGAGTGTGGTGTTCAGGCCCTGGGACCCTCCCTGGCTTGCTCCAGTGCAGGGAATTGCTCCTGGAGCAAGGGCAGTTCTTGCCCCAACACGATGCTGAGTGAGGTGCACAGAGCCCCATCACTTCCCACCTTATGCAGAGTTAAATGAAGTGGAGCTGCCAATGCCTCTTTGGATTTGAGCAGTGCCCAGTGTGTGATGGGGCAGCCACAAATTGATGGGAGCCCTTAGGGATGGCAGAAGGACAGGTCCTTGCTGCCAACACTCACCAGCCTCCCCTGCCTCTGCTGGGATTTCAGGATGGGCTGTGAACACCTATGAGGCGGAGATTATGCAACGCTTCCGTAAAAATAACTGATGTTCAACACTAATTTATGGATATACCAAATTATCTAATGCAAATGTGAATAGGATTTACAAAGAGATATCAGAGAGGCACCTACAATCAAGTGAATCTGCTTTGCAGAAAAGCAGAAGACGGAAGGTGGAAAAGGAGCCCATTAATTTATGCATTTGCGTGTCCCGTTCCATCCTCAGTAACGTGGTTACCAGTTCCTGTGCCTGTCCTTCATAACGGCTCCCAATGTCATCTTTTTAATGAAAATTAAGTGCTTTGGTTGTACTCCACAGAAGCTGTGCGGACATGACTAATTGCAGCGCTGGGAGATGGCAACCTCATTTGAAAGGACGCAAGTCCTGGGAGGATTCAGCGTGGACTCTTCCAAACAACAGACGCCATGGACTTAGAAGGACTAAAAATATTTCCCCTGCATCTGCGCAAGCCGTTTCATTTCCTCTTCATTTTCTCTAATTTTCTTTGTCTTCAGCTTTAACCGATTCGATGAATCCTAATTATGAGCACATCTGCCTGCTGCTGTGGCATTCTGAGTGACCTGTGCCAGCATCCGGGCTGATGAAGAGTTGGAGAAGGGATGGACAGCAGGACTTGCTCTCCATGGACCTGTGGGCATCCCTCTGACTGTGGATGCTGTACAGACATCTCTGAGGAGAACTTTCTGCATGCCAACTTTCCTGTGCTGTACTCCTGTGTTGGAATGCCCAACTATTTTCCCACAAGTAGAGTCAATTTCCCAGAAGCAGGTGTGCTCGGGATTGCTCTTGGATCCTGTGAGTAGGACTGGGGCTTGCTGTTTTGGGTTAGCCATCGCTTAGGAAAATCCCGTGTAAATCCAGGACTCAGAAGTCATTTATTCCGCAGCTAATTTATGACAGTGTTTTTCATCCTGATCTTAAAGAAAATCCATCCTCACATTGAGGCTAAAAGCAAATCCCCAGCAAGATTAGGTTAGCCTAGAAAAACTCAGCCCACAAGCAATTACCCAGCGCTTCCGAGGTGTTTTGTCTCCTGCAAAGGAAATCAAAATCCCCAACCAACAATTCGTGGGAAGAAGTGGCTCCAATACGAGAACAAGATGCGTGTTGTGTCCTTTCTTTAATCAAGTTAATGGTCATCATTTTACATGCTAATGTCTCCTCCGTGGTCCATCAGCCGTGCAGCTGCAGCCGCCTGCAATCCGCCGTGTTTTACCTAAGAGACCCAATTACTGCTCGGCTCGGCGCGGGCTGGAGCGGAGCATTGCGGAGCGGCCCCCTCCGGCACTGCGGCCGCACCGGAGCTTCCTCTGGCATTGCCTGGGCTGGGAGAACCATCCCCGGGTAGAAAAACAAGGAGCAGAAGAGAACAGCTCGCGCTCTGCTTCACTGGGTTACCCAGGAAGGCTTGGGAATGGCAGGACGCTGTGGGGCACTGGGGTACCCTGACTGAGGGGCCAAGATCACTCTCCGACGGGTTGTCCCAAAATACAGAGGCTGTGGCCAGTGGCAGCCCCTGGACCACTGCTATTCTCATTGCCATCTAGTGGCATTCACTCATGGATGCTTTTCATACTTATTTTTTCACCCAATCCAAAAGAACTGATAGTAAAATAACCAAACCCAAGTGTTCCGTGGTTTTCCCCATAATTTCTGCACTCGACGGAGGTGCCGTGCTGGAAGGTGCCAACCCAAGGCAAAGCAGAGGTGGGCAGTAACACAAGGGATGCACCAGTTCTCTGTAGTTGTTACCAGGGGGTCACTTCCACCTTCACCGAGGGGAGAGGCACCCACCCCGACATGCAGATAACCTGCAGCAGACTCGATTGCTGGCTGGAGCATCCTCCCAGACAGCCCCTCCGGCAGGACGAGGGGCAGAGGAGGGGCCGTGCCCCCGAACGCCCAATCCCGTCAGGAGTGGATGGATGCAGCGCCCTGACGGCTGCTCGCAATCTCCAAGGGCTGAGAGAGATAAGGGGGCTGTCAGGGAAAAGCCGGGCCAGAGAGATAAGAGAGCTTATTCCGTTCAATTATTGGCAGATAAGGAAGCACAGGCAAGCCCGGCTCTCCTAATTCATCCCAGCCAGCCTCAGAGTGCCGGTCCCCTCCGCACGAGCCATCCCCAGGCGGCTGCGGCGGCACTGCCCCAGGGCTGGGAATGCCCGGCTCAGCCCCTCTGGAGATGGTACAAGCTCGGGCTCGTATTTCCTTTGAAATATGGCCCTGGCATTTCTCACAACCTTTGCACAAAGGTTAGGAGGGAGCGTGATGAGATTTGCTTGATGACAGGGAGTTGGGATGTGCTGTCGGCAGGGATGATGGAGCACTTTCTGGGGAAGCAGTGGCTTGCTTGTAGTTTGGAGGGCTGGTGAAGAGATGCAGTGGAGGAGCGTGGAGACCCCAGCACAAGACACAACTCCCTCTCAGGAGGGCTGTGGGCAGGAGCCTGCAGCCCCCCGTGCTGTTTGAGGGTGTTCAGAGAGCCATGCATCCAGACAAGGATGGAATGGGTGGCCAAAGTCTGGGGACCAGGACAGGAGAAGTGCAGGAGTCAAGGGGGGGAAGGTGGTGCTAGGAAAGGCCACTCACACATGGAAGCAGCATCAGCTTTTGGGGGCAAACACCAGTTCCTACACCTTCTTTGGCGAGAGGACAAAGATCCGCTGAAGCCCCCCTTACCTCCCAGAGTGGGCAGGGATGGGCCAGTACCAAGGAAGGAGCAGCACGTAGGAAAATGGCCTCTGTCTGTGGTTTCACCTGGGTGCCTCTAATTTACTCGCACAATTAATTTGAACCATAAATCTGCAGCTGCAGTTACTGTGCACACAGGACTGGAGATGGGTATTAAAGTCTTTCCTGTCTCCCTGACTGGTGGCCATCATTGGACCTGGTGCATGCAGGCAAGGACAGAGCCAGACCCTGTCCTTGTCTGGCTCTTCCTCCCTGGTTGGTGGTTGGTCAAGCTCATTCCTCATGGCACCTTCCCTGTGGCACATGAAGCCAACTGCACACAGACCCCAAAATGGATCCTGTACTCCCTGGCACTGCCCTCCCTGCAATGGGATGAGCGATGAGATGGTGATGCAGTTTGCAGCAGGTGCCTATTCAGTATCCCTAGTTCACGACTGGGATCAAATTCCTGCCTGGGAAAAGATCTCAGTCAGCTCAGCCTCACTGTCAGCTGCAGGAATGTGAGCAAATGCACCCTAAATTCCCCACAATGTGGCTGGGCTGATGGGGAGGCAGAGCTGTGGCTGGGCTGGGGCAGCTCCGTGCTTTGGGGAAACTTCCTCAGATTTTTAATTATCACAGGCAATTAAGACTTTAAATCTGCCAGGCTCCAGCTGCCACAGCTGGCGCAGAGCCAGCGGCACCACCATCCTCTCCAAAGGCAGCGTGGGGATGCTGGGCATAGGTGAGGAGCTCCAGGAGAGGGGCTTGTCACCAAAGCCAGTGAAAGAACCAAGGTCATTCTGCCCGAGGGGGCATGTCAACAGCACCCAGAGCTGGGTGAGCAGCTGGGGGCTGCTGGGATTCTCCCAAGAGTTGCAGGGACACCTGCAAGAGGAGTACCTTGAAAATGCTGACGATGCAGTGAAAAGTCAAGTGTTTCCCGGAAGGCAGATGAATGAGGAGTAAAACCCAGGGCTGCATTAAAAACTTCTTAAGGTACAGAGGTGAGAGAGGTGGCTGGGAAATGAGAGCCTGGCTGAGGAGAGGTGGGTACAAAGGAGAGGAAGATGAAGGGAGAACATTCAGCCAGGTGAGGGTGGATAAACAAACTGCCACAGCCCCCAGGGAACCCCCTGGGGACTGTGAGGCTCTGGCTGCCCCAAAAAGCCATCTGGAGAGCCCTGGAGAAGATGTGGCAGCACAGAACCAAGCTCTTAATACACAGAAACATCATTAAGTGCTTTGGGTCCCACTGCAGCAGCTTTTCTCTTTCCATGGTGGAAATTTATTCCATGGCTGATACAGGGAATGCCGACGCAGCCATGACACGCTCGCAGGGGGACGCCTCCCCACGGCTGCCTTCTGCCTTATCACAAATAAATATTCCTGCAGAACACAGGGGAAGTGTAAGCTCGACCTCATCTGGTGTCCCACTATGTAATTAGTGAGTGCAGATCAACTGGAGCCTGAAAGATGGGATAGAGAAACTGGAGGATCTCACCCAACAAAACAGAAAACGAGGAGCCTCACCCAATGAATGAGCTCTCTCTAAATATAACCAGGGCTGCAAAATTGTGTCAGGGAATAATTCATATGCAGAAATAGCTCTAAAACTAAGTGGAAGCGTGAGAGCTGAATAGAGCAAACCCCAAGGAGCCGTAAGGAAACGGCACAAATTTGGTGGAAGTGTGGGAGCAATCCAGGAGCTTCCATGATTGAAATCCACGATTAGAAGTATCCTGAGACAGTTCCTCTATGCCCAACCTCCCTTTCTCCCCTGCTGAGCCCTGGGCTCCTCATGCTGGCAGCACAGAGGTGATTAATTCCCACAGCTCCTGACACTAGCTTGTGCCAGCACCAGCACCCTCAGCACTTTGGGGCTATTCTGGACACTTAATTTAATATGCTGTGATTGGATTTGATTAAAAGCTATTGATTGGGAGGACAGGGGCTGGTAAAATTGTGGCCATTTGTCAGTGGCCGGGCAGTGAAATCTCTGGGCTAATAAATCAGGGCTGGCGCTGTTGGTGCACAGCGACTGCAGAGCAGGACATGGTCAGGCTCCTTCCCCTGGCACCAGGGATGGACTAATCCCATTAAAAATTATGAATGTTTGCAACATGGAGTTGCCTCTGGGGGAGAGCCCTAATGCTGGAAGGTGAGTGCTGAGGAACCCAAGGCGAGGGGTGATGTACCCTGTGTACCCCACTCCTGCATGCAGACAGGATGCCCAGGACAAGGCAGCAATTTCAGAGGCCAGCACAACCCATTTTCAGGGAAGCTCCTTGCTCCTTGCATTTTCTTCCTCTTGGGCAAGAGGTGTTGCTGCAATACACTGCCTCTGGAAATGGCTGGGATGGAGGGAACTGCTGCACATCCCATAAGGTGCTCCAGCATCTCCCAGGGGATGCTGTTGCCACCTCCACAAGCTGCTCCCATCATGCAGGGCTGGAGCACCCACCAGACGTGCCTATGGCTGCCACTTTGATTTAGAGGCACTGTCCATGGGCAGCTCCTTCAGCAGCTGTGACACACAGGAAAATTATGGAACGTCACTTGCCAGCTCTTTAGCAGTGTATTGACACAACGGGGACTGGAATGATGAGATGAGAGACTTCTGATGCATCTGTATTATTCCCAGCATGCTATCACAGCCCCCAGAATGGGGATGTCAAATGGCTTCCTCCGAGCATTTTGTATGTCTTTAAAAATGAAATGGGCTGTGCTGATGCCTTCAGATGTCTAATGGGTGATGCGAGTGTAAAAGTGCCACTTCATGCTTTGAGATGTCACTACAGTAAATCAATCCCATTTTCGCTGCTTTTATAAGCTGCAAATATTTTCTCAGGGCTGCTGAGGAGGGAGGGGTGCAGGAGCCAGGGACTGTCAGCAAAGACGAGCATGGCCAGGTCAGCCTCATGGTCCAGCTTGGCTGGTCCCTCATCCCTTGAGGGATGTGTGAGGGGCAGTGGCTGTGAGCCCCCAGCTCTTGTCTGGGCTGCTCAGCATCCTGGGGGTTGGGAGACATCCCAGCACCATTATCTCCTGCCTTGCCTGCCCTTCTGCACCACCCGGTGAGACCGCCCTCTGTGTATCTCTTCTAAGTCCTTTGTAATCACTGACACGGAGCCAGGGGAAGCTTGACAGGTCGGCGCTGTATTAAAAATGATCTACGATAATAAAAGGGGAGGAAAAGAGGCTGCTGCCTTACAAAGAGTCTGAAAGGCATGGAAGATTAGCAGCGCTGCTGCATTGCACATGCGCTCTTTGGTTTGGGGAGAAAACTTCTGTGCTTGGGATTCCTCTGAGCAGGTGGTTGGTGCTGTAAGCAACTGCCAGGACCTGGCACCTGGTGAGCTGAGCAGCAGGATGGTGATGTACATGGGGTCCCTGAGTGTCACCGTGAGTGCTGGAGCTGTGGGACCCCTGAGGTCCCAGGAGCTGAGTCCAAAGGTTGAGGGAATGGGGAACTGTCGTTGTAGGACACGAAAGAAAGATGAGAGACTCCAAATATTTCAGAAGGTAAAGAGCATAGAAAAAAGGCTTTATTATTTAATTTTACTACCATTTATAAGGTGTTCCAATACAGACTTAACATGATTGGTGAATAGGAATGACACCTCTCTAATTTTATTGGTTAAACCAGAGAAACAGCAAAACACCACCTGGAGAAAGGTAGTTTTGAGAAAGGATAGTTGTTTGCTGAGATTGTTTTGAGAAGAAGCTTTCTTGAGAAATTTTTCCTTGGGAAAAAGTTAGCAGCTGCTAGCAGGTTAAAATCTCTCAGACCCAGAAATATCAGGCCCGCAGGGAACTTCTGGAAGGGCTCAAGGAGAGCACCAGGTGGCTCTGCCAAGGGGGAACCTGCAGATGAGGCCAGTGGCCTGGTCTGGATGAGAGGAATGCAGGAGGATCCCCCACTCCTTAAATCCTCAAGAGCCACACCCGTCGCTGCTCTGCAGTGATTTATGCGTCTCGGTGACTAATGCAGTCATAATCAAAATGGACCATAATCATTACGGCAGCAAAGCAATCCCTGCGTCCTCCTATTTACTAATCTTCAACTTCTCCTTGTGACCTTTACTTCAAAATGTTTCAATATAAATAATGCACTTCTGTGAATATATTCTTCTGATTATTTCCCAAAGCTCTGATTCTCTGTGTGTGACGGTCCCTGAAGTGGTAATTTGTTCTCCTTCCTGGTAATTGCAATTTTAGAAATAGCTTTTCCAAATGCTCCCAGCCTGAGATATTTTTTGATATCTTTCCTCCATTTTCCCCTCTGTAATAAAGCTGCTTCCTGTGATGGGGAGAGGGTCTAGGTCAGGAGGTGCCCCAGGGTAGTGGGGGCTCTGTAGGTGCCTCTTACCAGTGATCAAGAGGTTTGTATTGCCCTAGGAGATCCTGTGTTTTCATTAGGCCCCTCCTAATCCATTAGAACATTAGTTTGGAGTCAATTTATTAATCTCAGATTAACTCTTACTAATTCCAGTTGCAACTTAAATTTGGTTACTGGGAGATGGGGCTGCTCAGACAGAAAAGAGCCTGGCAGGAGAGATGGCAGTGGGAGAGCTGAGCAGCGACCTGCCCTTCCAGCAGCTCATCCCTGATGCACCCATTCCAGATACACATCAGTCTGGGAGTTAATCAAATGCTCATTCCCACACAGCAAAGGGATTTGGACTCTGGATCCAGGCAGAGTGGGGCAAGAGGGGAGTGAGACCCACCGGGTGGCCTCAAGTTCAGGGCCCACCCCCCATCAGAAGCAGCTCCCCATCTCAGGCACATTGCCTGCAGATGAAGCACTTGCAGCAGCTGAGGTCTTCACATTTGAAAGGGCAGGGGGGTTCTGCATGGGTTCCTTCTCTCATGGGAGATGCCATAGCATGGCCAGCTCTCCTTTTGGCAAAGCCACAGCCCCCAGCTCTAACCTTGTGCAGCCACTTCAGAGAAATTGTTCATGATGAATTTAAGTTGAAGGTTAAGAGCCAACATAAGCTAGAAAGTCAATGACTAATCTATTAAGCTCCCCAGTAACTTAATTTACATGTTTTTAATGATTACTTCCTACCTGGGCACTCTGAAAACTAATTGGACTTGAATCGTTAAGTGCATTCAGAGGTGGACTCAAATTAATAAGCACCATTCATGTCTGCTTTTAGATGCAAGAGAGAATCAGTGCTGGCTCTGGGGGCTGCCAGAGCCTCATTGCCATGCGGGCACGGCTGCATTCCCTGGCCTGGGGGTATCTGCTCTCCAAATAACCAGCCCTGCTGCACCCACTGCCATTAAGGAATTAAAACCCCTATTAAGGGCTTGATGCACTTCTTGGAAACTGAGTTTTTTCATCCATTGAAAGAGAAAAACCTGCTTTGGATTTCAAATGGGGCCTGGGCCAAGCGTTGCTTCCAGATAGTCAGTGGTGTTCTCAGAATTGAGGGGCTGGTGAGGCTGGCTCAGTGGTTTCTCCACTGCTGGGTCATGAGCTGGATTCTCTCCTGCTTTTTCTCCTCTTCACCAGCTCAGCTGCAGATTTCATCAGCATTGGTCCCAGTCTCACTGCTCCCTCACAGGAAACATGGATCTCAGCCTCAGCAGGTTAGTGGGACCCCAGCCATGCCAGCATCCAGCTCCTCTCTCCATCACTGTGCATTCTCAGAGGATGGAGGGGGCCAGGAGGCACGTGGGACCTGGGTTCAGCAAGGGGTGCCCCCAGGAATGGGGTTGTTACAACACCCCATCATGCTGAATTTGCCAGGAACCTGCATGAGAGAAACAGCTGAGATGCTTCTGCAAGGGAAGCTCCTGCTCTAGGGAGAGCAGCCTGGCCAGAAGGGAGGGAACGTGGCTGGAATGAAAAGCACCTACTTTAGAGATAACCTGAAAGCCCTTTTAATATAATGTAATGGCAAAAGGCAAAATGAGGCCTCGAGAAACGGTGCTGGTTCCCTACTCAAGGCAAAGATGAACACTTAGCTTGGACTGGTTCACAAAAGGCAAAAAATACCACTGTGGTATTTATTTCCCTGAAAAGCCCAGCATCTTTGCTGGCACTGTGGGATATAAAACAAATTCACCCAGCATCAGTTGTGTAGGGCTGGTTTTGGGCAAAGAGGAGCTGCAGCTGTGGGGGACTTGGCCCCTATGGAATGGCTGGGAGTTGGAGCCAGCTCTGCCACCATTGCTATTTGTGGCATCCAGCGCTGTCACCTCTTGCTCCAGCAAGGGACCAACTGCACCAAAGCATCAGCATCAGAATGAGACCGAGGATTTCACAGTTTGCCATCAGCTAATAGCTGAGCAAACAGAACACAGCGCTGGTACTGGGGAAGATGCTTTCCCCTGAAGAACAGTTCTTTTAATGAGGCTCATCATAATGCTCATTAATTTGTGTACATCTGGATGTTCAGGTTGGCAAATGCGGAGGCAAATAGCTTTGTATTGTGTTGAGTCACACAATTGCTTCGCTGCTCCTTCTCAGCCTCATGTGGGTCAAGAAATATTTGCTTTACTGAGAAAAAACTGATGCTGGAGCCTTCTGACAGTGCACTGGACTGGGCAGAGACAGAGCTGTGGGGTTCTGCACCCCTCACTCCTGCCTTGCCTCCCCACTTACCCCACTGAACACATCCCAGTATTCCTTTTCTGAGCAGTGAGGTTTGCAGCTTGGCTCTGTGCAGTGGGAACACAGATTTTCCCCTTTGTAGGAGCTGTCCTTTCCATCTGTGCCACAGACAAGGTCCTTGGCTGTGTTCCTGGGGGGCACCCTGGTGATGCCCCCACCATGCTGTACCCCCCTGGGCCCTGGGTGCTCAGGGAGAGTGGATTCAGGGTGGATGGTCTCTCTCTGGTACAGAAAGTGGGGAGAAGCCTTGCTCCAACCTGCCAGGCTCCGCTCCAACACAAACACCGGCTCTGCCGGAGAGAGCCGGGTTCCCTCGCTGTCCCCGGGGACTGAGTGTTTCATCCTGGGCTTTTTCATTAGTGTTCGATGCTGGAGTTACACAGATGCTGCCTGCTCCCCCCCAATGGCAAGGAAATTATGCACCTGGGCCAGCAGCCAGGATGCCGAGGATTTATGCTTTTCAAGGTCTTTTATTAACTTGGCAACATATGGCTCTATCCTCAGAGCATCTCCTCCACCTCCGCCTCCTCCTCCTCCCCCTCCTGCTCCTCCTGCTCTTCCTTCTCCTCCTCACAATGCTGGGGCTGGACCGGGGCTCTCCCTGTCTCCCTGTGCCCTTCATGCTGGATTTGTTCATCCTTGGGGAAACAAGCCCTTTAGGATGGGTGGGACGGTAACAAAATTCCATGAAACAGTGTTTTTATTAAAAGCGTGTTTCAATTCCTTTCTCTTTCACAGATCAGTCTTTAAAATGCCAGTAGTGAATATTTAAGACACTGAAAGCTGTTCTCTTTTTGGCGTGTACCTGGATTTGAGCAGAGACCCTCCAGAGCCAAGATTGCCGGATGCTACAGTCACTATGTGCATATGAGCACTTGGAAAGGGCTCCCCTTTCCTCACTTGATTTTTGTCTTTAAGATTCAGGCAGCAGCCCCTTTCTCCCCAACTTTGCATCTAGTGAAACACCGGGATGATCTTGGAAATGCACCATGGAGGCAGTGGGGCCATGGGCAAGGAAAGTCCTCCTCATCCCTAAAGGCTTGGGTAACTCCAGGAGCAAACCCAAGGGCTGATTTGTGGAGGTGGAGGAGCAGGAAGGAGAACTCCCAGGGAAAGACCTCACCAGAGGTTTCTGTGCATGATACATGTATGAGGAATATCTAATGATGCTGAACTTCAACTGGCTGGAAGAATGTCATGCTGCTGCCTGGCTACAGCCGTGTGTCTTCCCTCATCCAGCTGAAACATGGCTGGGCTGCATCCAGCTAAATCTCTCCTTGCCTGTGGACAAACCCAAACACCAGCAGCAATGCCAATCCTGCTGATGGGTGAATTGGCACCCACCAGGGCAGCACCCATCCCGTGACATCCAAGGTGTTCTAGTGGCAGTGCTGGAAATGCCATCAGGAATGGAGAAGTTGGGAGTTGCCATTTGCACGTTCATGAACGTGCCAAGCGCTGCAAAATGTGGCACAGTCCAATGTGGCATGATCAGACCTGCTGCATCCCACCGAGCCACCAGACCTTCCACGCTCTCAGGAGAGCAGGCTCAGCTTTTCCCTTTGAACACCTGCACATTTTCCAACCATCTTTTCCTGAAGCCACAGCCTTGAGCACTCAGACCTGCAGGATGAGTTCGTTTACCCGCGTGCCTCAAAGTGCGGAGCGTGAGGCTACAGTGGCATTCGAGTAGCGTCGAGTGCTTTCAAGAAGATTACACTCGCTGAAGTAGTAATTAATGTTTGTTTTATTATGTTCTGGGGAATGATCGTCCAACAAGATAATTCAAATAAAGCCGAGCATGTTCCAAGTGAACGCTGTTTAAAGGCTGATTCATTGCAAACTGGCCCATGCAAAGGACCAATAATTAAGAGAAAAGGCACAAGTAGGAGCATACTCGCCATTTATCTGCCTTTTATGTAATTAAAATGATGGAAATTATGGCTTAATGAGTGGAAATTGGATGTGCTCTTGAGAGTTTTGCGTGTCTTATTTTCCTACAAACATCAGTCTCCAACGGTGTCCCTCCAGCCGTATCCCTAGCCTGGGGCCACTGCAGGATTGCCAAGGGCCACCTGGGGACAGAAAGCTGGCAATGACGGCGCTGACAGAGCTTCCACCTGCTGCACCCAAGGGTCTGCACCACCCTGGATCAGGGAATGAGGGCTGGGAGTGAGGCTTCTTGTGCCACACCATGGCCAAACACTCAGCATGAGCTCTGCTTCCCATGATTAACTCCTTCCTAATGTCTCACTAAATTACATACAGTGAAAGCAATGTGTCACATTATACGGCAAATAAACCTGACGAAGGCAGCACATCCAGAAGCCTGAAAACCACCTGGTTTTATCCCACAGCTGAGAGGTACGACAGGGAAAGGCTGTTCTGCTGGGAAGGTGGGAGCTGATGGTGACAGTGCCAGCAGAGCCCTGGTGGCTCCACATCACAGCCCGAGGCTCTGCAAACTGGTACGGCGCGTTGTGTCGGATAAATGATGAGAAGAAAATTGTCCTCCATCTGTTGAAATAAATTCCACCACATTTGCTTCTCTCATTAGCTGCACAGGGGCGGAACATGGTGTTAAGCCCGTGGAGGCAGAGTGGGTTAATGGCGGTGCCAGCAGGGGCCAGCACAGCCACCCCGTGAGGACTCCCACGCTGGCAGTGCCAGGGGGACACACGCACGCCGGCTCCCACGCCAGGGGGTGGCTTCCCACTTCAACTCCTCGAGGGAGCATCTTCCACAAGATGGAGCCTGTGGGCAAACGATGTGCGGCCGGGAGGACGCTGGACAGCGAGCGGCTGTCTGTCCGTCCGGCTGCTCCGACACCCAGGGGTCTGTCCCTCCATCTGTCACCCAGGTGATGCCCACAGAGTGATGCAGAGTGGTCTGTCTGTCCATCTGTCCGTCTCCCGTGTGGTGCCCTGAGAGCGATGCAGAGCTATCTGTCTATCAGGTCTGTCTGTCTGTCCATCTGTCTGTGTCCCGTGCAGTGCCAGGCAGTGATGCAGAGAGGGGACCAGGCAGCTCTAAGGCCAGGGTTGTAAGTCAGGGTAAGTCAGTGCCAGGCATGGTGATTTATGCCTACACTCAGAGGGCACAGAAAGCTGCCGCAAAGGAGTTTTGGGCTTCCCATCCCTCCCATGGGATGCCGAAGCTGCCTCAGTTTCCCTCTCACTCCACTGGTTGTGCCTGATGCAGGGGCTCTGGTTTGGGTGAGTTCACCTTTCTGTATCAACATCTTGCCACTTTGCCTGTTAATCCTAAGAGAAAAGTGCAAACCCAAGATGGATCAAAATAAATGCCAGAGCCCAAGGAGAAATGTCAGCTGCTGTCAGGGGGTGGCAGGAGTGGGTGGCTGAGTGCCCCAGGGAGGGCTCCCACTTCCCAGCTCACCTTTCCAAAGGAAACCTCTCCCGGCACATGCTGAGCTAGAGGGTCCTGGGAGAAAGGCTGGCGCTTGCTTGAGGGGGTTCCCAGCCACCCCCCCGCTCCTGGGCTCTCTCCTGCCTTCCCGTCTTGCTGGGAAACCTGAGGCAGAGGGGGGCGGCTCCACTCAGCTCTGCTCTCCACGCCATTTCCACATTATGCTAATGCACAGCTGTTGAATCCTCCTTCCCAGCGTGAATTCCAGCAGGTCCTTCCTCCTAAGTGGGAATTACTTCCATTTGCTGGGTTTTTTAAAATTATCCAGCGCTTAGGAAGGTATCTCAGTGCATGGGCTGTGGCAGCCTGGTGATGCTTGGCACAGGCAGGGACCTGTGGCAGGTAATGCTGGGGAGCTTTTGTTGATGCCAAGGACTTTTTGGAGAGATGCTGAGGCCTGAGGAGCTGCTGAGGCTGACTGGAATATGAGACAGTTGTGGGTGGGTGAGGGGGCAGCGGCGCTAGGGGACAGCAGCAGTTCATTAATGCCAATAGAAATGGAAAGAGGATTTGGAGAGTGAGAAGGGACAGATCAGCAGTGACAGGGAGTATGGAAACAGCCGACTTTTGTCAGCCTGAGGAAATCAGTACAGAGTTGCTGGAGATGCAAAGAAGAGGGCTATGATATGAGACATTGGAGGCACCCAAGCTGGGGACAGCACTTGCCAGCATCACACCAGGGCTGATGAGACCCAAACTTGCTCTCCTGCCCATCATCCCTGAAGTCAACCTGACCACACATACTAAAATGGCAATAAATTTCAGGGATTATGTCTCTCTGCTGTTCTTTGGAGAGGTCTTTGTTTGGATTTGAGGAGAATTCTTATTTGAACAATAGGTCAGATGTGAATTCACTTTGCTGCAGACACAGGAGCTCCAATCTGGGAGGCTTTTAGCCTTCTTGCAGAAAGAGTAAAGGAAGAAAATCCTTGCTGTCTAATTACACTGGTTACAGGCAATCAGCCTCGCAGCCATATTCGGATGACTTTTATTTGATACTGATTGATCACACTTTAATCGCCACCCGAGGCACAAGGAAAAACCCTTGTGAGGAGAGAACTTTTGGAGAGTTACAGTGAGCACAGGGGACAGCTGCTGCAGGTCACAGCTAGTCCTATGCCTGTGCCTGGGAATTGCCTTCACAGAGCTTGGCTGAGAGCTGGGAATGTTCTGAAGGGAGTGGATCTCTGCCTGATCTGTGCCTGGCTCTGTGTCACAGTGCCTGCGGACAACAACTGCAGGCAACAACCCACCGGGAATGGAGCTTCCAAGGGGGAGAGGAGCAGCCAAACACACCTTTGAACATGTTCCAGTATCTTTTACTGCACTGTAGCACTCCTCCAGCAGATAGTGGAGCAGCTCTCACACAGAGAAGCGTGATGCCACTGATAAAAAACGATTAGGATTTTTAAGATAGAAAAGTGTATAAATTCTGAATGCAGACGCTGGATTTATCGCCCCAGAGAAGTGTTATACTCACAACCTGACCATCCCGTGCCTGCTCCCAGCATCTGCAGAGCTCAGCAGGGCCACAGCAGCACTTCATAGTCTTCTCCACACTCCCCCCATGCCAGGCAGGAAAACCTTCTACTGCAAAAGGAATGGAAAAGTGTGATGAGGAATTCTTATGTTCTGTGGAAATGCTGGTCTTTGTACACAGGGACAGTGTTGCAAACACTTGAGGACCTGCTTCGGAAATGGGCAGTTCAGCCCCCTGAGCCTTGGGAGAGGTCTGTATATCCAAAGCTCTTTCCCACACGCTGGTGGGAGTGCAGAGGGTGATCCTCTCATGTGGCCTCTGGCCACTGGCAGGGCAGCACAATGATGGGTTGAGGGGCACCCTGGCCTGGGTGAGATGTGTGGGCAGCACCCAGGGGGAGCAGGGCATCCCAGTGTCATGGGATAAACCTCTTGTGGGAAGGAGCTCAGCTGACACCACAGCAGGTAGGCAAGAGCACCAGGATTTTCCAGTGTGAGCATGATAAAGGAAAATCCTCCATCTCCCACAGCCAAAACACCACATTTTCAGACCTGTGTCATCCAAATGACAAAAGGAGACAACCCTGGCGCCTTTCAGTAGCTGTGCCTTTAAATCTTTGTCTGTAAATGCATTAAACATCTTTTAATGCAGCAATTGTTTGGGAACAAGTCCAAACATTTAAATATTGTGGCCAGGACATCACGGCTCAGACTCCTTGTGCCATGCTCCAGTGGAGGACTTGGAGCAGGCAATCGCTTCCTTCCATGGGAAGTGTCAGCAGGGTCAGGGCTGATGCATTGTAAATCAGCGCCTTGACAGAACAGCACCTTGTTTTACTCAGCCTGCTCTCGTCAGGTTGAAATGCATCTGTAATTCTACCACTCTCTGATGGGGAAGCATCTCTCTGGGTGATAACAGCTTCCCTTTGGCACCCAAACATGAACAGCAAACTGTGTGGACTGATGCTATGGCATTGTCACACTGGGAACCCAAGGATGAGGTAGAATAAAAGTGTTTTCTTTCTCTCCCGAATATGTGGCCAGCTCTGAGGACTTACAAAAACCCCATGTTCAGTGTTTCATCTTTGCCATCCCTGCACTGGCACTGGGCTCCTTGCTGGCACAGGTGAGTTGGTGCCGGCACTGCCCTGTGCCTTCCAAGCCTTGCTGTCCCCCCCCCATTCAGTGGCACAAGGTGATGCTTGAGGTATGGCACCTGAGGGGTGCCACAGAAAAGCCAAAAGCCTGAAAAACTCAGACCAGGCCACAATTATAAAATGAATACTCAGCATCCACATTCAAGACTCAATATCCAGCATCTCACCTTGATCTTAGTGCAGTCCTACCTG
The DNA here is from genome assembly GCA_013399915.1 of Illadopsis cleaveri. NCBI lineage: Eukaryota > Metazoa > Chordata > Aves > Passeriformes > Timaliidae > Illadopsis > Illadopsis cleaveri. Next base: position 247,924 of record VXBB01020330.1, on the reverse strand, counting down.
GCTGGGGCTGCCCATGTAGCTGTGTCAGGACAAAGAGCCCAGGAAAAGCTAACTTAGAAAAGGGATGGAAAAAAAAAGGGAAAATCTCAGCTTTGTATTTAACAAACAGCAAATGATATGGCTGTGTCTTGTTTGCTTGGAGCCAAGTGAAACCCTGCTGCTCTGGAGCAAAACGGCGAGTTATTGAGGTGAGAAAATGCGTGGGCTGGAAGCTGACCCGCAACATCCCTCCCCTCCCGCCCACGGCTGGGTCCAGCCACCACAGGGACAGACCAGCTCTGTAACGAGCTCACCAGAGCCATTCCTCAGCCTTAGGCAAGGGAAAAAAGAGAGATGAAAAAAAATAACCCAGAGAGAGAATTTAATTGTGAACTCCTGCTGGTGAAGGCAAAGCATAAACCAATAAATGGTAGAAATGTGTCTGATAAGCTCTGCGAGGTGAAGATGAGAAATGTGTTGGCTGCATGTGGGAGTGTGTGGGATGATGAAAGGCTTTGGAAGTACCTACAGCAGGAGAAAGACTGTGGGGAGCAATAAACAGGGTACTAAGCAAAGGTTTAGGGGAGCTTTAGGCCTCGGTTGTGGCGGTGCTCTCGCTTTTCCTTGTGGGGGGCGAAGAGCCAGGAGAGACAGTCTTTGCTTGCAGGGAAAACACAGCAAGAGGGATCCAAGAGTTCAGCACTGAGCTGTGGGTATCCACAGAGGAGTCTTTGCTGATGCTGGCTGCAGGCATTGCCTACCAGCCACGGGCGGGTTGTACTTACTACAAGTCGAGTTGAGCTTCTGAAGCTCTGCTGCCGCCCTGGATCCACCTGGACACCTGCAGGGACTCCAGCCCTGGTTCCAGCAGGGGAAGCTGCTGGAGCTCTGCACCCCAACATCCCCAGTGGCAACCTCACCAGGACCAGAGAAGGAGACCCTGTAATAATCAACCCACTTTAAAAGCAGTATCAAGTACTTTTGGTTATCTGCAGCTGGGAACACACCCAGCTCCAGATATTCCAGTCTATGTAATTGAATTATTTAGGGGCTGGCATGGCGTGATGAAATAGGCTTTCTTCCTATTTTTAGGTTTCCATCTACAGGGCTGGAAATTACAGCCATTAAAATGTTCTATTAGTAATGATATATAAAGGGGAAAAAACTGATCAGACTTTTCTAGTGCACATAGAGCATTAGGATATCATTAATTTTAATGATAGAGCCCCAAATTACAAAGCTATTACAGTCATACTTGAAGTTTCCGGAAAAAAAAGAGAGAGAATCAGTCTAAATTGTTGTTAATGAGTAAAAAAATATTTAAATCATATTTAACGGACCTTACAATTATGGCTGATGTCTCCGTGGGCTGATGATGGCTTAGACTGGGGCTGTTCCCTGGTGCTGACAAAACATATGTCTGGCACAAGGCAACAGTGAGGGGAGTCCAGGAAGATTTGCTGGAGTGTTCTGGAGGGGAATGGAGAATGGCCATGTTTCTTGAAGGGCTGCTTTTGGCCTTTTATTCTCGCCTCTAAGCCCTTGTTACAGGATTCCTGCTGCCCTGCAGGAGGTTTCCAACTCCATCAGCTGCTGAGGAAAAAAAAAATTACCAGCCGTGTGCACTGTGAAGTAGCAGCAACTAATGGCCCTTGGAGGGCTGGAGATTTTCATCTTGGTTTTTCTTTAAAAAATAAATGACTAAGGAACAAAGTCCTTTGGGAAAGCGGATGGGGGAAAAGAAGAAAGATGGAAAGGGGAACCCTCAAAATGCTTCATGCTCCCTGACCTTCTGGTGTGAGGGGAAAGGATGCAGCACCCGGAAAGCAGCTGGGATTTCCCTGACCTGCAAGCCCAGGCAAGGGGACTGCATGCTGTGCCCATGGGAGCTGGATCCTGGATTTATTGAGGCATGCTTGCAATAATTCAACAAGCATCCCCTGGCCCGGGAGCAGTGACACAGCCGAGTCTCTCCAGAGCAGGGCTGTGACCAAGGGACAATTTACTGCCTTGTCCTTGACAGCTCTGGTCATCTCTAAGTCACCAAACCCTTGACTCCCTCATGGAAGGAAGAAAAAGATTTTTTCCAAAGGAAAAGCCCTCTCTGCTGAACCTCCCTCTGCTCCCGTTTGCTGGCAGCTCTCCCAAAGCCCCCTGAAACATCTGAGCAGAACACCTGCAATAACTGCACAGGCTCATAATGCTCTGGGTGACATTAAGGCTATTTTCCAGGTTCCTGCTACTCAAGACACTGCAATAGAAGGGTCAAAAAACTTCTCAAATTCATTAGGCCTCGAAATAGCTGCCTCGTTAAGCACCGCGGAGACGGCTGATAACGGGAGGCGAAGCAGAGCGCCCCGGAGATTGGATGTGCACACCAGGCTGATAAATGGCTTCTCTGTGGCTATTCCAGAGCTGGCAAGGGGAAAAATGCCATCCCACGGATGAACAGGTCTGGAGTTTAGTACGACAACTCTCGGAGCTGCCTCGGCTGGAATGAAACATCTCTGCCTTTGGGTTGAGGCAGCAATGTGACCTTCGGGAAAGGGGCTGCAGGAAGGCAGCTGGAGGCCAGGAGGGATCTGCCTGGGATGCAGAGTTTCTCCATCCTTCCTCAGGTGCGTTAAAGCAGCACCTACCCTGGTGCCTTTGCCTTGGATGGCTGTGATGTCTGCACTAGGGCTGTACCTGCATCTCTCCCATAGGTTTAAATAATCTTATGTGTCAATCTGACCTCTGCAGCACCTGGGGAGGAACAATGGCCTCATGTCCTGCTCCCCCAAAGGCTTTCCACTGATCTCAGCTCGGTCAGCACTGGCTGCAGATCTGGGATGCTCAGTACACCAGGGCACTGAACTGCTATCCCCTTCCTGATGGATCAAAGGGAGGATGAAGACAGAGGGTTTTCTCTGACCAGGGTAATAGAGTCAGCAATTCCACTTGGATAAGCACATGGATTTTATGTCGTCCCAGCGCAGCACTGAACAAAACATGCTGGTGGCAGAAGACACACAGCGTTCTCTGCAGAACAGTATTCCCTACATGGCAGCTTGCTGTTTAAGAAGAAAGCACTCAAACACTTTGGAAAATAGGAAGATCCCAAAGCTGAATTTTAGAGTGCTCATCTTGCAGCTCCCAAGTTCATTACCAGCAGCAGCGAGTGCTGGGTGGCACCGGTCCAAGCAGCACTTAGCACGCACATCACTTGGAGTGGACCCACAGTCCCAGAGTAGTTGGAGGTGTTACTCAGGTCCTAAAAGTTCAGCATCTGTCAGAGTTTTTAATGTTGGTGTTTATTTCATTTTCTTTTTAACTCACTTCTATTTCTTTCTCTTTATTTCTTTCTTTTTATTTCTTTCTTGTTAAGACTGGTGCCAGCTTCATTCTCAGACTCACCCTGTCCTTGCGAGGCAGCTGAGGCTGGAGGTCCCATTGTCCCTCACAATCCTGAGGCTCTTCCTTGGACTCTGCCAACAAGATTTTCCCCACTTGTCCTCATTTCACAACACCAAGGTGTTTTCTGGTTTTTGGAAGGCAAAAACTGAGATAAACACCCCCCACTCATGCATGTCCTTCTTGTGATGCTTCTCCTGCTGCTCCCGCTGATCAGTGGTTTGGGCATCTCCTTTGGAGAGTGCTTGGAAAAAGAAATAACTTTTAATGATAAAGCTGGGGGAAAAGATGATGTTCTGGGCGATGCACATGAGAGAGCTGCCTGGCTCTTGTGGGGAATAGGCTCCCCAGGCAGTCAGTGGGAGTGATCAGGCACAAAGCCTGCCCTCCTGGAGTGGGTGCAGTGGGCAGGTAGGGAGGAGTGAGTGGGAAGCCAGGGAGACTTTGGGGTTTTTCTTGCAACTGCGTTGAGGCTTGCCTGGCTGAAGGATTGGAACCACCTGGCAGTGAGGCTTTCTATCCAGTTCTCTCTAATTTTGCATAGCCCATGCTCCCGCTGTCTGCAGTCATCCCTCCGAGTCGGAGCACCTTCCCTCCTCATCCTTCCCCGGGGAGCTGCACGACCTCCCGACAGCATCCTTGTCAGGGAGGGAAGTGTTCAGACTCTTCCTGCCCTTGCCTCTGCTGAAATTCAGGTGAAAGCTGATTTTGGCACACAGCGGGGCCGCAGGGCACACCCTGTCCTGCCCTGCCTCTCCTGGGAGCCGTGGGGCATCGTCCTGAGCAGCCACAGCCGAGCACACGGCTCAGGAGTTCAGGCCAGAGCTGCCCTGGTTCACCATGCAGAGCGCCACGATACCTGCAAATTCGGGCTGAGCTTCGCCAAATCTATTTGCTTGATCAGATTTATGTAGCAATTCCAGGACGAGGTGAATAATGAAAATGACTCATGAATATTTCATTCTTATAAATCACATAATTCATATCTATTCACAAATATTTGCTTTGCCTTATAAACTGGATGAATAATTTACAGAAATACGGAGCAACTATTTTAAAGGAAATATGAAATCCATTGACTACATTAATCAACAAATATTATTCAACTTTTACAGGTTCAGCTTGCTGACAGGCACATTCCCTGTTTATGAGGGGAGCTGGAACAGCAGATGACATTTCCCATATTAAAAATTCGTGGAGATGGAGCTCAGTTATCCCCACGTGAGGGTATTTCCAGGCTTACCTGCTCAGTCTTGGCCATGGCAGTCAGAAGAGGAGCCCCAGATTTGTGTTATCAGAGAGCCTGTTTGAGGGCAGAGAGGTGTAGAAGCTTAAAATAAGTGCTTATTGATCCCACTTTTTCTTGGCTGGCAGCTCTGACAATAAGTAGTAAATAAACAGTTAATTTTTCTAATTTTTCCAGTAATTCCCTCAATTATTGAGCTTTTTTTAAAAAACCAGCTGCTTAAACAGAGTATTAAGTGACTGCATTAATCCACCTGTATTTGGATGATAAAGTGATTAATCTGACTCATTTAAACACTGTGATAGTTTGGTGATGAATGTCGTGATGGCAAAAAGGGCTCGATGGCCAGGCAGGCACAGGGGGTGCCTGGGGACAGGCACAGCCTCCATCCCGAAAAGGTCACCTTGACCACTCCAAATTCATCATCAGACAGCTCCACGGCAGTGGCTCACAGCATTCCATCCTTCACCTCGGATGCTTGATCCTGGGAAACTCTCCTGAACTGGAAGCAGAGGGGATGGCCAGTGCCAGAGGCACCTCACATCAACACATCACAACCATGCTGGAGATGCTGTGGAGCAAGACAGTCCATCAGGGACAGGGCAGGAGCCAAGGGTACAAGGACATTGTCACCTCATGTCTCTGCAATCCAGGCACCAAAGCATCTGGGAGATGCCAGTGCCTGTGAACTTGCATGGAAAATCATGGGGAAACCTGGCAGATGGAGCTCTGGAGGGTAAAGCACCCTCTACCCCCTGAAGGTGCCACTCACTGCTCCTTGGGGAATCCAAGTGCCTGAGACACTTGGTGGCCATCCTGGTGTGAGAAAACCAGTCTTTCACATGGGAAACTGGGAAGAGCAAAGAAAGAGCCTGGTCTGCTGCTTTCTCCTCTCCTTTGCAATGCGGTAACAGGGTGAGGAGGGATGGGGCAGCTTTGTGATGCCTAAATTAAGCAGCCCCTAAGCCTGAGCTAAGCAGGAATGGGGTGCAAAGTCTGTGTTTGAGCTGGGTCCCTGAGGAGTGGGGCCAAGGCCAGCATTTTGTGCTGGTTTCTGCACCCCAGAGCAAGCAAAACTCAACATCCTTTTTAGTATTCCCACCACTGGCAGCCTGTCTTCCAAACTATCCATCTGTAACATTTGTAGGGCTATTAAGAGGGAAATACAATTTCATAGTCACAGATAAGAGATTAGACAGATCAATTCCTCCCTGCCACATGGGCTGGGAGAGAAAGCTCTATTCCAAATTGCAGTGGAGGTTTTTGTTCTCCTGGTTTATTGAGCTGTGGGTCCTGCCACCAGCTTTCCTAGTTGTTTCCTCATTAAGATCAACACGTTGATGACTGATAAGACAGCCAGACGTGCAGTCAGGAGGGACCTGGCTGTGGGGAATCCTTTGGGATGAAGGAGGCAGAGCCCGCCTCGGCAGCCATCCATCTCGTGCTTTGAGGCAGCTGTGGCAGAGTGCCTTATTCCCTTGCCCCCTTTCCCATCTCCGGGGTTTAAGCCGTGAATGATTCCCCCTGGGAGGGTTGTGGCTGCCCCATGGAGGCTGTTTGGTGTAGGGAGCACTCGGTGTGCTGGCACAAAGCACGTGGTGTGCTGCGGCGGGGAGCCGAGGGGACTGTCGCCGCACAACATGTCACACTGTGCTAGGCTGCGAGACGAGAGGCTGTCAAAATATTTAGCGGCAGAAAAACTGAAACCTCTCCATCCGAGGATGGGGAATTCCACACAAACAACTCTCAAAAAAACCCCCTCCAATGTTTATGGAAAGGGCTGGCAGAGGCGGGCAGAGCCTGGCGTGACCTGCAGCCAGCCAGTGGCAGTTGCTCTCCAAGGTGCTCAGTTTGGGTGTAGACACCAGCAGTGGCTTTGGGGCAGAGCAGCTTATGCACAACCCTTTGGAGGGTGATGGGCTTAGGCAGTTGGTTGCGTGGCCCCAGCACCCATGGAAAACCTCTGGCTTCTACTAGCACCATTGGCAAAGGGCACTGCCAATAACTCCTGCAGCAGGCAGGGGAGTGGGTGAAGCAGGTGCAAGGGGAGAAACCAGAGCCAGAATTGCTGAGAAAAGGACAGGGACACTTCTAAGAGAGCTGTAGGGTGGTGAAAGGGCACCAGTCTCCCAGGACCTGAGTCATCCCAAGGCACCGTGTGCTCCTCACACCTGCACACGGCAGCTCTGTGCTGGAGAACCCTGAATTATTTATAGCTTGTTATCATCCCCCAGGTATTATTTGTGTAACCATTAGTTTCTGTAAAGTGTATGAAAGAAGCTGTAAAACATCAAGAATCTCCGCACTTCACCTGGGAGTTGATTATTTTCTTGCCTGATTTACCAAGCTTCAGCTCAACAACTTTAACCCTTTGTGACAGAGCCGTGCGAGCACTTCAGCATCTTGTCAGCCCTCAGCTGCTCCCTCAGGCAAAGCCTGGCTCTCTGTCTCCATGCACAGGGCAGTGTGGGACCCACTGCTACCAGTGCTGTCAGTGAGGGGAGAGCTGGAAGCTCCCGTGATGGAAGAGTTTATCCGAGCAGGAGCAGCTCTTGACTGAAAAGCTGTGGCTCTTCTCTGGATAAATACGTTTTTTAAAATAATGATTTATTCAACAGTATAATGAATTCAGCGCCTTTTAAATGTGACAGTGGATAAAATACATCGGCCTTCTGCAGGCGTAAATGTCATCTGGAAAGATCAGGCTTTCTCTTCCCTCCCCCGCGCTCGCATTCCTTCAATTCACTGCTCGTTTTCCAGGTGCTCAGGGCAGAGCAGGACTGGTGTGGCTGTGGGGCACAGCATCTCCACACCCCTGCATCCCTGAATCCTTGTACCCACACATCCTCATGCCCCACGGCATCCCTGCCCAAGTCTGACAAAGGGGAATCCGGGGAGAAGGATTTGGGGGGGTGAAAGGCAGACCCCACAAAGCTCAGGGGGCTGCCAGGGAGGTGAAGGCCTTGTAGGGGGTTTCAGAAGGTGGCAAGGTGTTTCTCTTCTTGCCCAAGTCAGCAAAACCAAACAGAATTACACTTCAGTGTACATAGAGAGCAAACCAAAAAATAAAGTAGAAATGACAAAGCTGACTAGCAAATAGTCCTGAAACTCACTTAGTACTGGCGTGACAAGGGCTTGGACAAGGCTTGAGGAATAACTCTATAAAGTGAGCACTTTAGAAACCAAATAAACTGTTCCAGAGACACAAAACAATTACCCCAAGCAAGCTCATATCGATTGCAGGCACCAAGCCAAACCAACAGCACGCAGGCCCTCATGCCAGCAGTGCCCACTCAGCACCCGCTGGTCCCAGCAGCTTCCCCACCACGTTCTGTGGGACAGAGCAGCCTAAAACCTGAGGAGAAGACAGGTGACAGCAGCAGGAGACAGGGACAAAAGAGAAACCACAGGAGAAAGCAAAGAGATAGAGAAAATACAGAGCAAACTGTAGAAGCAGCAGCATAAACATTACCAGGCACTGCCCAGTGATGCTGATAAAGCAGAGAGGAATCCCCACCTCTGACACTCCCAAATATGATATTTTGGGGTGTTATTTCTCACGCAGGCACCATTCCCACAGAGGTTTGTACCTTTTCCTCCTTGTCAAACTGTTTTTCTTCTCCTCTTGCTGCCAGGGTTGATGTTGGCATTTTTGCAAGGATGGTTTTTCTGCCATCCCTGGTGGTTCTCCTTTTGACATCATCATTTCCCATATCAATCCCCTCCTTGCTCTGCAAGGGGCTCTGCGCTCAACTCACCCACTGGAAATTGCTGAAAAACTGCTGGAAATAGAAAGCTGATCAAGAAATGTGGAAAAAAGAACACTTCTCCTCTAAAATAATTTAACTGATTTGATTAATAGCCATTGGCCATCTCAGGGCTGCAGGGCAGAGTCTGGCCATCACCCAGATGGCCAGAAAGCTGCTCCCTCAGTCACTGCTGCAGAAAGCAGCCTTTGCCTCCCTTGGGGAATTGAAGAGCCTTTGGAAATGACCAAAGTCACAAAACCCATGGGAAAAATTCTCCAGTCTTCATGCAGGTGCGTTTGGGAGAGGGTAGCAAAGAGGGAAACAGCACATTGGGCAATGCTGCTGGCACTGCAGACCTGGCTGAAAACAAAAATAGCATAAAGCCTCAATTTTCAGCTTTCAGTACCAAGGGAGAGGCATGAAAAGTGGGATGTTCAGAGGCATCTCAGCTGTTCCCCACCATGGCAGGGAGGGGATGCCCTTGGCACACTGGGCATCGCTCCCTGGGAAGTGCATCCATGCTGCCCGCTGAGCAGCTGCCCTGCCAAAAGCAGCAGCTGGTACACGGTAAAAAACAAGGAAAAAAACCCCCCACACATTAAAATGTTTTTCTTTCAGATTATTGAAGCAACTGTAGCAAAAACTTCACATTTAATATGCGTGACCTGCTCCGTGCTCTCCACTAGAATAAATTGGTGGAACATCCTGCACAGCCAAAGCATCAGGGGGTGGGGCCAGCTGTAAATGCCAGGGGAAAAATCTCCAAGTCAGCACATAAAACACGAACCAATATTCTCCTCTTGGCCAACAGACTTTAGATGGGAAACCTGATCATGGAGAGCAGAACATCTGGGAGTTGCTGTAGTCCAAGCCAGATCCATAAGGGAAGGGGGAAGTGTGGGGAGCACTCCCAGGAACACAGGTGAAGGCAGGAGCCTTGATCAGCTGTTCCATTAAAAATCTGCTGCCAAACATCGTGTTTTCCAGAGCTCCCATTTAAAGGTGTGTTGTAGCTTGCAGCTTCCTAATTACCTTGGATGTTCTGCATAATTTTTTTTTTTTTTTAAATTTCAGATGGGAAAAGACCATAAACTTGCTAATTAATTACTTTTTAGCCCCGGCGCATCAACTGAAGCACACACTTCACACAGAGCATCTCCTCTCCACAGCACTCCACGGGAAACCTCCTCTGTGCCGAGTGCTCCAGCAGGTGACTGTGTTTGCAGGGATTTCACTAAAAACCCTGGGAAATGAAGGAAGGAGAGAACAAGGAGCCTGGTAACCCTATTTTTGCCTTTGGCAGCAGCTGCCCACCAAATGCAGCCCGTTGCACTGCTGTGCCCAGTTGTGGAGGAGGCTGCTCAGAGCAGGGACAGTGACAGGGGGACATCAGCTGGTGATCAATGGACTTCACATTTCAAAAGCCCGTGAGCTACCCAAGAGGAAATGTTCAGGCAATCTAAAGCAGCCAGAAGCAAACTCAGGGCAAAAATAATAAACTCAAAAAGCAAAAAGGCAGAGAAAGGAGCCTGCACTGATGGAAAGATTGCCCACTCCCAAACCCACCAGCCAGGGCTTGTTCCTGAAGATTCCAGATGGCTCAGTAGGTTTTGACACTCAGTTCTTCTCTGTCTGTTGTTCCTAGGCTCTCTGCTGGAGCTCTCCTTTCTCACTGAGAACCTTCAGCTTGGGTTCACCTGATCCCATCATGGTCCATGTCCAATGACACTTTAGTTAAAAGCCAGGCAGGATGATGAATTGAAGGGGAAATTCGAGGGAACACTCAGACTACCTGTGCAGGTGAGAGAGTGGCTGCTTGGCACACTGAGCTGGAGATTTTGTTTTCCTTTGCTCTTTGGAATCATTCATATTTTCAGCAACTTGAAAAGCAAACAGGAAAATGCAAACAATAGGATTTTGAAATTATGACAAAACAGATAAGGTTTAATTACCTTTAATTCCTAATGAATGGACTTTAATGAGAGGTGGGAGCTCCACGGCCAGAGCAGAGATGACAGGAGACACATCTGGACCAGTGATGAGAAGGGAACTTGAGCCCAGTCCTGTGTGGGGCTGAGTGTTCCTATCCCCATCTCACCCCAGATCAGTAACACCTGGATTGGGATGGCAGAGCAGGGCTGGGGACAGCTCAGGGCTGTGAGCACAGCACCTGTCAGGGAGCCCTTGGACCATGGCTGGTCCCTCCTGGCACCCCCAGCCCTGCCCCACGTGCTGCCAGAGCCCTGTAAGCTGTTTATGCCCCTTGCTCCCCATCAATCATTTTTTCATACATTTGGAAGATTGGAGCTCCTTATACACTACCTCCAGTCCAGCTTGTCACTGGAAAACTCTGGGGAGAAATTCACGGAGATGTATTAAAGCCATCTAACACTTTCTCCATGGCAACTGGGACCAGCACAAATCCCATCAGCCCTGCCTGGAGCAGGATGGAGCCTCTGCAGCTCTTCCAGCTCCTCAGATAACGGCAGATACAGGGGAAACATCTTCATTAGCTGGAGATGCCTCCCAGCCCTCACACACAATAACCTTTGATTAACGCCAGAGCACTTACCACTTATGGAATACATCTATCTGAGGATCCTTGGCCTTTTCCCAGTGTGTCTGAAGGATCCTGTGTTCACAGAAAAAAGCTCCAACAGCTCGAGCAGGCAGGGAAGGGGGAGAAGTGATGTAGGTAGGCAGGATGTGCTCACAGGGGCTAATGACCTGCCTGGCAGAGACCTGGTGAGAGCATGAATATACCAAGACACAATTAAAACTGCTGTGATTAGTTCTCCAAGCCTTGCTCTTTTTGCAGTGCCGTCCTCAGCACAGCTGGGAGCTCCTGGACGAAGTGGGAGAGGGAGTTCCTGCTGCAAGGAGCAGATTTCAAATGTTTCATACTAAAAGTAATGGCCACAGTGGGTGCTGAAAGGTCTTTAAAAATAGCTCAAGGCCTGTGTGTGCACATTGCGAGCGAGAGGGATGTCCTACATTTCCCAGCTCTCTTAATCCCTCTGCCTGATGACAAAATCCCTGCTCATCCTCCTGGCAGGTGAGGTCCCGGCTCTGAGCTGGAGAGGAACCTTCCTGTAACTAAGGGTACTGCTGTTCCCAGTTAGTCATGGGTTTGGGGGTCTTACAGGGTACCCCAAAGCAGGGCACATCTGGGGTGCTGGAGCTGGGTGAGTGTTTTCTGGAGCTGGGCTGGTCTCCACACACAACCATGCCAGATGTAACATTGCCATGCCACTGCCTCCATCCTGCTGCTTGGGCAAAGCCACAAGGATAAATGGACAAGGAGTGGGGCTTGGCTGATGCTGTCCAGCCCAAATCCCTGCTCTTGGAGGGAAGGCAGCTGTCTGAACCACTGGAACGAATCTTACTGTGACTCAACCCACACCAAACTGCGCGGGAGACGAACCCTTTGAAGTCTGCCATGTCCAATCCATTATTAATCACTGTAAATCTGGTCTAATCTCTACAAGCATATTCTGCTCCCTACAAACAGGCTGGTGCCAAGTTGCTCCAATAAATCCTGCATCAGGGCAGCTATTGTGTCTGCTCTTCAGGCAGCATTTCCCAGCAGGAATATTTAAACAATAATACTCTCTATTTGGCGCAGTCACTTTTGTTTCAGAAGATTATGGTCTAACGTGTAACAGATTTAGAGTTTGTGGAAAGGCTGGGATTTACGGCATGCTTTCTTTCCAATGCATTTTGTATCTAATAATCCCTGCGAGGCATTAAATGTCTCCATGTGGGTTCCTCACTTCATGCTGAAGCAAGAAATCTCTGTTCTTCCTACCTAAAACTTTGTGGCAGATTCCAAAGGTCCTGCTGGAAAAAAGCATTTCTAAAGAAGCAATGATACTTCTTGCCCATGAACTAGGAATGACTTGCTGATGCCTCTGGAAGGCTGGGATGGCTCCTGGAGAAAGAGAGGAAGATGTGCACAAGGAGCACTGGGGATGCTCACACACAAGGCAAGACTCGGTGTATAGATTGATCAGTTCCCCATCAGCAAGAGATACCAACCCGACAAAACAACGCAAGGTGAGAACTAGCCAAAAATTCAGTCCTAAAATAGACACTGGCCAGAAAGAGTCAAATATAAGGGTAAGAAAATGGAGCCTCAGATTTTCCAAGGGGAAACTGAAGAGAAGGAAGTTTATACCAGCTTCTCCATATAAACATAAACAGGAATTTACCATTTCCATCCCAGCCTCCTCACCCATGTGAACACATGCCAGTGTTTGCTTTGAGTGAAGTCAGTGTCCCAGAGAAACTGAGAAACTCCAAGGTTCAACAGAGATCCTGATCCTGACTCCAGACAAGTGAACCTTCTCCCACAGAGAAGGTGGCTCAGCGTGTCAGCCTCTCGTGGCACCAGCAGCCCTTGTCTCAATGCTGGCAAACACTGACCAGCTCCTGGCAGCACAGCTTCCAGGGAGAGGGGGGAGAATGTGGGATGCTCCAGGGGATTTCTGGATTTGCTGCCTGGGGCACAGCAGCTGGTCTGGGGATGCTCAGCTGCTGTACTCCAAGGGCCAGCTCCAGATGGGTCTTGAGGCAAGGTTTAACTGTTGCTGCTGGCCACAGGGCCAGCACTCATCCTCCTCTGGGAATGCCTGGGAGCTCAACCAGCCAGGAGGACACCATCAGTCCCAGCAACAGCTTGTTTGCTCTCACTGACAAATGAGTTGCAGATCCAAAAGCCATTTAGTGTGGGCACAAAGCATCGAGGACCTGTGGCTGGGACTGAGGTGCTCCAGCAGCCGAGCAGAGGGCAGCAGTTGCAAACTCTGCTTCCAGGCACTTGGTTCTCACTACACTTCCTCCACTGGCAGCTCACAGCCAGCTTAACACTCTCCAAGAGGAGCGGTGAATTCCTGCCCGTGCCAAGGACTCCAGCCAGAAAACGCTTTTTTCCTCCCCTGATGCTGCTCATTAATTTTGTTTGTTTTCCTTTTTTTTTTTTTTTTTTTTTTTTTTTTTTTTTTAAAAAAAAGTTTTTTCT
>VXBB01020330.1:154077-234507 GCA_013399915.1 Illadopsis cleaveri | reverse complement strand
AAAAAAAGCTTTTGCTGGCTCCCCAGTTAGGAAGGAATTCAAAAAAGCAAAAGAAGGGAAACTTGAGGCATAGAGAATTCAGCTGGATCCCTTGTGGGGCCGTGGGGATTGCTGAGACACCAAACCCTTTCTCAGTGACAGTGTGGGCAGCCAGGCCACCACATCCTCACCTCCCTCCTCCTCGTGCCAGCATAACTCATGCTGTGCCTTGCCTGCATTGATAAATTGGCAATAAAATAATGCAGGAACCCCAGGCTGGATCGATTTATTTCAATATTTCTGACACAGCTCCTGCAAGAGCCGCGGAACCAACAACACAATTTCCTACCAGAGAGTCAGTGAGATGTTGGGCATAAATTACCCTGAAATGCCACAGATAACAAGGCTGCACTCAGGAAGGCTCCTCTCTGTTTTACTCACATTGGAAACACTCCAAGATGGCAAAGTGATGTAGGAACATCATGGCAAAACCTTTCCAACAGGATCCGAGGTGGTTCCTCCACTGATGCTGTGGGGATGGAACTGGGGTACCCGACCTCAGAGCTGTGTTTTCCTCCCTCATCCCCCATCTCTGCAGCTCTGAGGCCAAAGCACGTGTCTAACGACTGAAAACGAGAATATTAATGTTCACCTTTCAGGGAGTAGTTGGATGTGCCACTTCCAATGAGCAAGGGTATTAATTTCAATGCTCGTAAGAGCTGTCTGAGACAGTTTCCATCATGATCATGGAACTGTCTGCTGGAAGCCAAGACCAAAGAGTAGATTTTTCTTTTATCATTTGCAAAAAGACAAATACACCTCATGCTCCTGCTCTTGTTGAGCAGATTTCCAGCTGGAGTTCATCACTTCTTCCCACTCCTCTGCAGCTGGAATCCCTCTCAAATCCTGTTTGGAGCAGTGATTTTGGTAAATAACCTGCCGGGGGTATTCCCTTCAGTTCAGCACGTGCACAAACCTTTCTAATGGTTCAAATCAGGATTCCCTGTGCTGCAGCAATGACTAATTGCATCTCCTAACGCTCCTCTGCTTCAAGCCCGACTACCTGATTGCCAGCACCACATTAGTTTGCTCCCCCAGTCATACCTGATGGCCTGGGGAGTGAGTAAAGCTGGCAAATGGGCTGCACATCCCATCAGGTGGGACAGGGACCCCAGCTTGGGAGTGGGAGGGCTCCTCATCCAGAACTGCCATGCTGCAAGGACGCACACCCTCTCTTTGTTGGCACTCCACAAAATTTATGTGCAGAAGGAAACAAGGGGAAGGCTGGAGCAGGGGCTGCAGTAGTGACACGGATCGGCTGCAGTAACGAGCTTTTCCAAAAATATCTCTCCTTGGTCAGAGATGGTCTATTTTTAGAGCTCCAGAGTATCACACTGAGAAGCAGTGGGGTCAACGTGTACCTTTAAACTTCCAAAATGCCTTTGCCCTTGCACAAGCACCTTGCTATTCCAGCTGGATATCAAACATACCAACAGACACCTCTGGTGAGTGTGGCCAGGAGACCTGGCTGTCACCTCCCCCAGAGCCAAGCAGGCAGGGCAGCTCAGACAGGACTGGACACTGTTCCATGGATCGCTGACACCTTTACCCTGAGCAGTTGACACAGATCTGTGAAAAAAATATCTGTGATTGAAAACCCCACAATGAAATCTCCAAGTGTGGAAATTGCCATTCTGTGATTTTTGTATCAAAGGCTTCGGCACTCGGGCTGAGAAATGACTCCCTGGGTGTCTGGATCCTTCTCCCTGTTCCAAAAGATGCAGCAGAAAAGGGCAGGTCCATAAAATCACCGTGGATCTGAGAGCTGCTCGACAGCAATGGAAATAGGGAAGATGACAGTCAGAGCTGTAGGACTCCTGTGTCTGCAGAGTGAGCTGAGCACATAGGGTGTAAAATTAAAAATCCAATAGTTCTATTGTTAGGAATAAAAACCTGTCATTTGCATGTTAAAACACCTCGACTTACAGCAGCAATTTCTCTCTTTAACTTTCCTGGTTTACCCAGTTCCCAGAATGAATAATGCAATGGAACTCCTCAGCAGCCACACAAATGAAAAAATTCAATAGGACTCCTTTTTCTCCTCTAAACCTACACATCTTCTGCAGGAAGCCTTTCCACTGAGATGTGGAAATCCCTGCTGCCAACGCCTCTGAAAGAGCTTTTTAACAAAGAAAGTTGGGGAGGAGCTGCCAGCCCCAGTGATAAACCCTGTTTGCCCAAATCCCAACACAGCCTCTGCAGAGTCATGTTAACCAGACCTTGCATTGCTTCCTTTAGGAATAAGCAAATTAGCTCATGGGGGAAAAAAAGATTATCGTCAATGCGGGCCTGACATCTGGAAGCAGATTACATCAAATTTGAATAATCTAGGTGACATTTCAATTTAAATTGTCCTCGCGTCTGAAGAGGAAAGAGAATTAAGTGCAAACTCATCGATCGGCGCCTTGCGGCCGAGCTGCTGCCGCTGCAATGAGCATCCTCAGACCCAGCAGAGACAGAATCCAGGAGGCAGGGGCAAGGGGAAAGGCTGGTGCTCTTTGTGGCAGAGCAGGGACGTGGTGTGCCTGGAGTCCATCCCATTATCACTCATTCTGGAAGATATCCCCACCTTTTTCTCTGCCACCAATTCAACACAGACTCAGAGGGAAACACAGCTTTCCCTGGGCTTGAAGACTTGGCTTTGTGAGGAATAGGAAGGCCTTTCCACTTCGAAACACCGAGAGAAAGCACATGAAAGTACCAAGGAGCAGCTCAGACTCTGACGAGGGGATGTAAAACCTCACTCTCTGCCATCTGAGTACCTTTCTCTGCAGCTGAGTTCAACTGCTGCACCCACTCACACAGTCCTGCTGATCCTGCTCCACAGCTGGGCATTGTCACCTTCCCACTGCTGCATGATGGAGGCTGGGGCTGGGCAGAGTTTTTCAATATGAAAAGGGACCCACATATACAATTACATGGAGTATTTTGAGTTCCATGTCCATTAACCCACAAATAAGCAATCTTTGTGTAGGTGTTTTATGTAACCTGCTCATCAGAGGTAACAACCCTCCTCTTGTTGGCATTTCCCAGCATTTAGTGCTTTTAACGTTTATTATGCACAAATCTTCCACCAGCCTCAGTGAAAACACCTCCCTGGCTTTAACCAACATCTGTTTACAGGAGCATATAGTGATCCTGGCATGGGTCAGAATGTTGTGACAAACATTTTTGAAAGCAGCGCCACAACAATATGGAGGAGCCACCTTATCACTGCTGTCACCTTCACGGAGACACCTCAAGGACACAGCAAGACCTGACCTGAGCCTTCCTGCAGCTGACAGTGTGAAACAGTTCACTATGACAGCACATCTCAGTGCTTGGGATATTGGGAATTCCAGCGAAAGTGAGAAACTCCATTTGCAGGAGGTTCAGGGCCAGAGGCCCTGGCTGTGCCACACACCAGTGCTGCTCCAGGAACAGGCGTTTTCTATCAATGCAAATTTTTTGCTTGCATTAGAAAATAAAATAATTTCCATTTATACATGCTTAATGAGAATTTCAAAAGCGTATAATGCAGCTAATACTTCCAGGCTGTGTGCAGGCATCTGGAGCTGGAGATGAGGGGGTCTGCTGCTCTGCTGGATCCCGGCCCACAGCTGGCCTCTCCTATTCCCTCCTGGAGCATGGCCTCCCAGGCTCATCATTTAAGACGTGAAAAGCATCTGGATTCCTGAGCTCTCTCTGCCCAGCCACCCTTGACAGCAAAAGGGTGGGTTGGTTCAGCTATGAGACCGTAGCTCACTCATTAACAAGCTGTTAAATTATTAATAAGTTTATATGTAATTTCCTATGTGTACATAATCTCACATTTTTCACAAAACTATCATCACTTTTCAGTTAGTTCCACTCGAGGAAACAACGGCTCCTGCCTTCACTTGTGCAGATGAATATTTATGTTGAGCTTGTTCTGTCTGGGGCTGAGGAAAGCCAGATTATCTGGCTTCCCAGTGTGGGGAAGGTCGGTGGTGGGCATGGCATGTGCGTGGCTGTCACTGATGCCCATTGGTCCCTCCAGACCTCCCACCCCACCTGTGTGTCTCCAAAGTGCATGAAAATTTGGCCAGAGAAGCTGTTGATGTCCCATCCCTGGAAGTGTTCCAGGTCAGGTTGGATGGGGCTTGGAGCAACCTGGTCTGGTAGACTGCAATTTCCATAAATATACGGGACCTATATGAGACCAGGAGCGCTCATCTGCTCCACCTTGGAGGAGCATCCTTCACAAAATCCCAGCTGCCCAGTGCTGTCATCATTTATCCACATGCTGCTGAAATGAACTACCAATGAAGGGGTTGGTGGAGTATTTCAGATGTGAAGAGTCAGTAGCTGGAGGGTTTCAGAAAAGCTTTGTTCCCTTGGGAGTGGTGAAGGTGGCTGGCTCCCTCAAGGAGTGCAGATCTGTGCCTGTGGAATGATGTGACTTGATGCTGTGGCAGGTCAATGTCAAAGCAGCCTGAGCTGAACAGAAACCTTTTGATCTCAGAATATTCCTCCCTTGTTTTAATGCCACAAATCTGTGACTTGCTACTCCTCAGCTTCCATGATGTGACAAGTCCTTCTGCAGCCTCAGCTTGCTGTGGAAACCAAATATTTTGACTTCGTTGTTTATTCCCGGTTTTTAAAGTGTGTTCTGAGTGAATAACAAATATGTTTTGTGAGGCAGCTGGTGCTTCTCCCTGTAACGTACAAGGTAAGGGAGAAACAAACATATTTGCTTTTGCTCCATCTATTTATCCAACAATTGTAGCTGCTGTTTTAACGGCATAAAAATGTAATTACCACACGTGTTCTCGCCAGCCCGAATTAGAAGCATGCTTAAGCATATGCTTAGAGGCACTGCTGCTCCATGGCACTATTCCCATGGGATCATCAAGGCCTGATGAGGCCTTGCCCTCATGGGTCACTTTGTGCTGATCGAACGCTGACATTTGCACACCTTGAAATCCTGGGATTTATTTTTATCCCGACCAGATATTTATTCTGTGTGGCCGTAGGAATCCCAGATGTTGGGATTTGCATCTTCCCCAGAGATGATCACTTGTGGGAGAACACCAAAGGAATCCAGCACAACAGGCAGTAATAGAGCTTTACAAAGGGTCGTGTCCCTCACTTGTCCATAATCGAGGCTTTGCCAATCCAGGAGATTTTTCATCTTTTCTCCTTTTTTCCCTTTGTATTGGCAGTAACAGTAGCTCAGTGAAAGCATCATTAGCGTAATTAAGTGAGCAATTTGCTTATTAACAGATTGCAACCTTTTCAACAAACTTTGCTGGTTTTCCCTTTCTAAATGCCAGCTCCTCGTGCTCAGGAAGGAAGGGCTCCTGTGAAGAGGGGGTTAAGCTGTGTACCCCAACCTCTGCTCTGCTCCATCAACAGGACCCATCTCAAGCTCAGTCCCCAAGGCTGAGCCTGCTGCCAGTTCTGGAGCTGCCACCCCCCTGGCCCCAGATTCCTGTCTGGGGCTCCAGGAACACTGGTGTTGAGCAGTGAGCTGCTCCCTCATCTCACCCGTCAGGGGTAAGAGCCACTGGGGCTGGTGAGGCAGGATGTGAACAGCTCTGACATCACTGGATAGAGAGTTAGAAAGTCCTGGGAGAGTTTGCTACAATTTCTCACTGTGCATTCAGGAAAAACAGCTTGTGCCCAGGAGACCTATCTCTGTTCCATCCCACGTTGCTCTTTCCTGCTCTGAATGTAGACTAGTCTTTTGTTTTTTCTTTCAATTTTCTCCAAAGTGTGTTCCAAAGTAGGTGTTAGAGAAGTCAGGAGTGGTTCTTTTGCCCCGTGTGAAGCAGGTTGATGCTTATTCTGGAGCCTGTGCTCTCAACAGCTCATCCCAATGGGAATCATCCACCATTCTCACCAGAGAAAAGCGCTTGGTATTTCCTCGGGGCGCTTTTCCCCTCTGTAGTTCAGTTGCCTGGATATCTTACACTGTGGTATTAAAAAACATAGATAATTATTACTGTTCACCAGCATAATAGTTTCAAGGATCAGCATCCCTACTTTTTGCAAGGAACACATCCCCAGGCGGTCGCCTTTGCATATGAGCGCACAAAAAAAGTTCAAGTGAGAAAAAACCCCTATCAGCAAAGCACATTTATGGAGATGAACTATTCAGAAAATTTCTGAGCATCCAAACTCCTCACAGCGGATTTGAATTACAGAATTATGAGCAACAAGTTCATTTTTTGACCCTCTGGGCTCAAAAGTTATAATTAGCGCTGGCACCATAAAACTGGCTTTTAATTAAATCAGCCTCGGAACAGAGGGAGTTCTGCAAGGTCCCTCCCTCGCTTACATAAGGCAGCCGGCCTGAGCGGGCGCCGCGGGGATGCTGTGGTGCTCTGAGCCCGGGAAGCCTTCTGCAGGATTTTCCAGAGAGGAAAAACGAGACATGGGAAATAGGGGACGTGGGGAGCCCACGGCCAGCCCCAGATCTCACACAGCCATGGGCCAAGGAGCGACGGCCGCCGCACGAGCTGGAAGGATGGTTTGTGTGGGTGAGTTGAACCGCGTTTCTGGGTCCGCGGTGCCCCGGGTTATGGTAACAGCAGTTCAGGGGCAGCCCCAACACCCACAGTCTGCGGGGTGGTGCAGTCACAGCACATCAGTGCCTCCCCAGCGGGGCTCAGTCCCACTCATGCTGGGAAGGGGCAGCTCAGAGGCCACTGGCTGTACTTTGAAGCCTCCACAACAGCCTGGCAATATGTCCTGCTACCATTGCTGGTATGATAATGGGCTGAGAGTGTTCCCCAAAACCATATGCTGTGGTGCCGAGTGTGGTGATGCCAGTCTCACGGTTGTCTCTCTCAAAAGGCTGTAGGAAATGATGACATATGGCACCCCAGCGTATGGTGGTTGAATCGACACAGGTAAGGCCAGGGAAAACAGAGCTGAGTGGCATTCCCCAGGGAGGATGCTTGTCCTGGTCCCACTGGGATGCTCCCACTGCCTCCCATCCCCACAGGCGCCAGGTCTGGCAGGTATGTGGGCTGCCAGTGCCAGCCCAGAGAGGTTTCAGCCACATGCTGGCACTGGGTCCATCAAATAAGGCAATTAACGCGCGTCTCCCCATCAACGCCAAAGCTGAAATTCCAGTTCTGCAAATATATAATTAAATCACAGTCTCACAATTATAAGATTCTCTTCCACTTGAGTGAAGATGGAGGGCTGGCAGGTGCTGGAGTCAATCCAATTGTTTCCACTTCCTCTCCTTTTCTTCTGACGTGTGGCACAGCCTGGGCACGGGGGTGAGGGAGGGCGGGTGGTGCAGCTGAGAGTAGAGCTGAGATGCTGCAGCGGGGGCTGCACCAGTGCCTGGAGTGGGCGCTGATTGGGAGTGGATGTGGGAGTGCTGAAGGCAGCGCTGTGGCTGACAGAGCCTCAGGAAGGATGAAACTCTCTGGTGCTGTCTCAGGATGATTGAAGTCATGAGCATTTTCAGGAGTTTGTGCTGGGAGCGGAGTCTGTGCTGGATCAGGAGGCACAGGGAAGGCTGTCAGCACAAATACCTTGTGTAGCTGGGAAAGAAAATGCTGCTATGTTCCCTTAATATCCAAAATTATCTGCAAATGCCACTGCTATCGTGTTCTATAAATACTGCCTGTTCCAAAGCCTCTTGCTTAACAGCCCTCCCCAAGCCCACTTTCCCCTTCAGACCACGCACCGAATCGCACTGTTCCCTCCCCAGGGGTGACAAAAGACCATCACAGGAACACCAACACCCAACTCATCATGCCAGACCTGGAGATGGAAATCTGGAAGAGTTCCACATGCAGGGAGGACAGGAAGTGCCATGGACCATGGGAATGCATTCGTTTCTAGGAAAGCACCCAGGAGATGATGGACATCCCTCAATGCCTGCTGGATAAAAGGAAAAAAGGCTTTTCATCCCAATGCTGGGCCAGAGAGAACTTGTTGGGTGGCAGTGGGAGGGCATTGGCACTGGAGCCAAACCTGGAGCAGCCACAACAGCAGCGAGCCAAGTGTGGGTGGGAAGCATTGCCTCCAGAGACCAAACCCACTGCTGTCCCCAAAATAGCTTGAAGATCCAAGGGGAAGGGCACAGTGGGGATCCCCCCACAAGCTGGCTTTTCTCCAGCATGGTTTTGGGAGAAAATTGGAGTTAAGGCTCTGACCTTCCTCCGCAGGCACAAACCCACCTCCATACCTGTGTGGACTGCTCAAACTGTGATGCTGGAATAGCCAGAGGAAAAAATCTTAACCACGCCAACCTCTTTCCATGCCCTTGTCCCTTCTCCAGGGGAACAATCACTGCTGAGGATCTTTGCCAAAATTAGTTCCTTTAAGATCTGAGGGATCTTTCTGCTACTGCACCGAGCAGTGGGAGTGAGCCCATAAATCCAGTTAGTCACAGTCGCTGGATTACATCGGACCTTGTCCTTCTGCCTTTAATAACATGATTGTTTGCTGCATAAGGAGCTTTATGTAACTGGAAATCGGGGGTGATCCGCAGGACTGCCCAGGCTGGAGCTGTCAACCCTCCCTTCTCTCTGGGCTCGTGTGAACCTCCTGCTGCCAGCCCGTATCTGAGAAATAAATAACCTCCTTGCTGTGGCAGCTAAAGTCTGACTCGAGCCCACTGCGGTGGTGCTTTTGGCACAGGATTTCAGTCTGATAACACATGGGTCAGCACCAGAGGTGATGCAGGGATGAAGTTATCTCTGCAAACTGTTTCCCATCCTGCACTATTCCCTTGAGGACAGCCCTCAGGTGTAAGGGGAGGTATTTAGGCTCTGCCCTGGTGCCAGGCAGGAGACCACCATGCCCCAAAGCCACCGAGGCTGTTTGGGAACAGCAGTTACCAGCTCCTTCATCTATGAAGGGCAAGTACTTGGAGGCGAAGGCACCGGGCCTGCAGCCTGCACTGCCCGCAGCGCGCACAGCAGTCTTGCCCAGCACCATTAAATCTCTGTTTTATTGCAACAGAGCAACCTCTGCACTCCCCCCATGCTCTCTGCATCCCTTTTCCCTCTCCATCTTTTTAAGTGACTCTGCCAAACAGTGCCTGCATAGCCGAGGCCAAGCACCGGTGCTGGCAGATGGGCGGCATCATTAATGTCTCTAGCAGTGAGCGCCTTCATTTTGGGTGAAGAGCTGCTCTTTAAGGATGAGTTTTGAGATTTGACACAGCAGCATGAGTCTGAAATTCCTTCACAGTTTCCCAGTGATGGCCCCAAGCCATCACTGCTGGGGGCTCAGCTGGGTTCCTGTGGCTGTCTCCCTTCCCCTGGCCGCTGGGACACAGCTCCTGGCACCTGCACCACTCCCCTCACTGGACCAGGCGAGTGGACAGCTCTGGCATGTGAGAGTCTTTTCATTTGAGCATGGGCAGCCTTAACTTCAGACAGAGTTAATTTGTTTATTATGTTTTGGTTTACCTATCAAGGGCTACAAAATGAATGTATAGCCTTGTTGCCATGCCACCACCCAGCCTGACTCCCAGGGCCAGCATGTCCATCTGACAGCAGGGCAGCATTATTCATGCAATTAGGGAAAGGAAGGCAGGTGAAGCTGCCAGAGCAGCTCCTGGCTGAAGGCAGCTTGCAGGGAAAACATCAGAAAAACACAGGAAAAACACTGGCTCAACCTCATCCAGCTACTGGAGGAACTGCTGTCCCCCCAAGCCTGGGTGCCTCCCAGAAGCTGCTGTCACCTGACATGGCTTTGTGCCTGCCCCAAAACCTCACTGGTAGATCCAGCACTGAGTTCTCTGGACAGTGCTCACTGGCTTATCCTGTGGCCAAGACACAAACTCTGAGCTCCCTGGTGAGGTACCTGTGGGTGGCACAGAGGAGGATTGGCTGGTCCCTGAAACCTGGCAGGGTGAGAGCTGGTGGCTCCAGGGGAGGTCAGTGGTGCCAGCTCCTGACAGTGCAGAACACCCTTGGCAGTGTCATAACACCTCGAGTGAGACTTGCTGGATAAATAAATATTCCAGAGACGCTCCAGGTCATGTATTTTTCATGAGTTCGTTCTGCTATCGGGAGCGGCACCCTTTAAGAAGATTGGATGCATCTGGAACAGAAGTCATTTTTATAGTGAATAATTTGCTTGAAAAGCTGACTCTGAATATCTCGGTGCAGGAAACACATCTTGGCTCCCTGGAATGATTCTGCAAGTACCCACCGAGGATCAGGTGTGCCCCTGGATCATGGCTCTGCCTCAGGAGAGCTGCTCTCCTGGCTGTAAAAACCAGCAATACCTGATGGAAAAAAGCACACTGAAGCAGAAGTTTTATGTAGATTCCAGGAGTTTTTGGGGAAAGGCATGGACCCTTCCCAGCCTGAGGGCTGGCTTGGGGGACCCACTCAGTGCTGCTGGAGCTGGATCCATGTGGATACACAGCTGGAACTTTGGGATCCTGGTGAAAAAACCAGCACAGTATTTATTATTGTGCTGAGTGTCGACTATGGATTTAGATATTGATGGAGTCTGCGCCGCCAAGCAAAGAGAGCTAATTAGCACCCGCAACAGAGAGCCAGCTTTTAATTAAACACAGCTTAGCGAGGGGGACCTGTTAGAGACACTGTGCCACGTGTGAGAGTGATGTGTGCAGGAGGATTTTGGAGCAGGGCTGAGGCTGGCAGGGCACAAGGCACAGGGATGGGGGTCCCACAGTGGGACAGGGTGTGGGATGGGAGCTGCACTGCCAGGGCCAAGCAGAGCCTCAGGGTTCCTGATGCCCACATTGCCTCCTCCATCGCACTCCTGTCACTGCAAATAACCAAACAAGCTGCACGGAGAAGAGAATAATATTAATATTAAAAAGGCATTTATAGTTTTAATCAAGCTTTGGGGGGAAAAGACAGCTTAACATGGCACTTTACACAGTTGATAAAATGTTTGACATTTACTGGTGCCTGTAATGAATCTTGTCTCAATTTTCTCTTTTAAAATGCCACTCCAGATAGTCTATCTATCTGTAGGGTTTAAAAAGCACTTATCCAACAAAGCGTTATCACGATGGAGAATACGAAAGGGCGTCTTGGCAGAGTAGCACCAGCTCTGGGGTTTGCTGGCACCCAAGCAGGCCCTGCGTGGGATGGGCAGAGGAGGGAAGATCAGTCTGGATCCATGGCCCTGCCACAGCCCAGCCCACCCAAACAGCTCCATTTTCCCACTGGTCACAGCCCAGAACATGAAGCTCAGCTGCCGAGCAATGCTGAGTGCCTGGGATACAGCAAACCCAAACACTTTGGAGGCAGAGGAGGCTGGAAGTTTGCTTTTTCTCAGAAAAGCAGACCTTGGCTGCCAGTGCTGCGCATGGCAGGACAGTGCAGGGGCTCTGGGTGTTATCAGGGAACTACAGTTCTCCTGTGCAAACAGAGCTGCTGCTCCACGGGCGATGATCTGAGCAGCGTTCCTGCTCCTCCTCTGGAAGGACACTGCGGAGGGAAGTATCAGCAGTGAACACAGGCAGCCGCTGGCCTGGACTTCCCTTTGAACAACCACTCCAACGTCCTTTGCTTCCCTCTTTTTTCTTTGCTTTTTTCAGAGGGAAGAAATGAATTATTCTATGGAAGTTAGTGTCTGTCTCAGGAGCCTGGTATAGAAAATTAGTTTTTAATAGCTTTGAAATTGAAGCTCTTTGGGTCAATAGGACAAGATTCAGACAGTGAAATCACAGGCCCATAAAGGGAAGAAAACCAAATATTTTGTTAGTCATCAGAGAGTCACAGTCCAAAGATAGTAGGCAGGAGCTTAAAATACTGCTGTGCTCGTCAGCTCCCAAAGTGTTTAGTCATAAGCTCCTTTTTTCTCTTGTTGTTTCTCTATATATTAGCTTTGGAAATGCAGAATTTGGCTTTCTGTCCTTGGACGTGCCTGGGAATTCCTCAAGTCACCGCTGGAATTGGAAAGTTTACTCTGAGCTAAAAGCGCTGTAAAGTCTGTGAGGTAATGCAAAGAGAGAAGCCACTAACTCAGGCAGAACTTCAGATCACACAGGATGGAGAACTTCCAGAGAAGTTCTGCCAACAGCCACTGGAATTATTTGACTCATTATTAAAGGGATGAATGGGATATAATTATTCCTAATTTCCTATTCAGAGCTCATTACCACCCCTAAGAAGGGTAGGTGGGGAGCCCTTGAGATCCGGCAAGTTACTTTAAATATTCATACGGCTGAGAGAAATTTCTCATGGTTTGGAGCTGGGATGGGGAAATGGGCCAAATGGGCTGGGAGACTCCCCCTCCATGGTCCCTGCTCCCCAGGGGAGCCCACGCTGACAGCAGCACCAGCCCTGCACTCAGAGCTAAGACCCTGTTAAGGGATCATCCACTTGCAAGCAGAAGATGGACACCTCAGTGTTTTATCCAGGTCACTCACTGCTCTGTGGCTATTCCAGGTTTTAGCTGCAGTGAGGTGAGGCAGTGGAAGGCCACGGGAGCTGCTCTCCTCTGACTGTGGCTGATGGCACATGAGGCAGTGCAAACAGGGACCGGCGACGCGCACCCCGAATGTCGCCTGCAGCACACGCAGCCCCTGACACATGGAAATGTCACATTGCTTCAAGTGTTGCACCCAGCTTCTGTCCTCCAATCAGTGCCCAATTTCCTCCCAAGGATAAAGCTGTGCATTATTTTTGGCTGGCCACTCCAGCTCAGGGCACTCTTATTTTCCCCCGTGCACTCAGAGGACAGACGCTTCCCGTGATTGCCTCAGAGCAATGACAAAACGAGCACATTCCTAATGGCTGGCAGAGCACGTACGAAATATATTAAATGTATTAACTTTGGCACTTGCTGGGTCTCGGGAGGAGCTCTTGGAGCTGCTCCTGTGCTTCACCTCCGCTCCCCTGGCTCCTTTATGCTCTCCCCTTCTGCTAGGAAAATTCCCTGTTCCCAGACTGTGGCTGCCTGGAGGTCACCAACATTTGCCGGCAGCTCATCTGTGCCCCACCGGGAGCGGCCCAGGCCCGCGAGGTGAGGCTGGCAGATGGCACTCAGCCATCCCATGCCACAGAGCAGCTGAGCCAGGCCAGCAGTGCCTGGGCTGGGAGATGCTCATTGCTCCCAGGGGCTCGCACGACCCCGGAGCCAACTCACGAGCAGAGCAGGGAGCATGGGAATGTGTCCAGGACAACACGACCAACTGCTCTGTTGGCTCAGGAACACCAGGACTCATAATGCCCAGATGCTTAAAGCCTGGCTGAGACTCACTGTGGGCTGTGCTGCTGGGAGCAAAGCTCTGGGAGAAGCAAGGCTCTGGGAGCAGCGAGGTGAGGGACAAGGCAAGTGGGAAGTCACCTTCTTGTCCGCCCACTGGGATGAACTGCCTGGCTGCCATGTGGGACAGACCACCCCAGGATGCCCAGCAGGAAAATATGAGAGGGTTCCTCCACTGTGTCACCTGCCCAGGATGGAACTGTGGCAGGCACTGGCCGTGGAGCAGCCACCCACAGCAAACCCAGCCAGCTCCACGTGGGAAGCTCTCCCCAGGGCTCACTCCTCTGCCACACACAGCCTGGAATTTGATTATGTTTTCAATAAAAGAAGTGCTGGAAGATAACCCCTCCCTGAGTGACATCTGCCATGTGGGCTGCTGCTGCCAGGATGGGAAAATTGCCCTTTGTTCTCCACAAATAAATCTGAGGGAAAGCCCATTCTGAGCAGGCAGCGTTCTCTGGGGGCTGCTGAGGACTTTGCAGGCGTTGCCATGAATAACAGTTTATCTATAGAGTTTCGTTCAAAATGAAGCCTCAGACGCAGCCTAAAATTATGGGGATGCTGTGAAAATGGCTTTATAAACTATTGCTTTTTCCTTTCTGAGCAGCAGCAAAGTACAGGCCAGACAAAAGCCAGCCGAGACTCTAACTGTCATAAATAAGTCAGCAGAGCTGATAAAAATAAAGGATGAAATATAATTCAGCCATTCAGTGACAGATCCCATCTTAGCCGTGATATAGGGTCTGTTGAGACTGTCATTGCTTCAGGAAATTAAAGAATGAGCCCATTAGTGAGGATATTTAAAGATGTTCATATTAAGATTATGACTTCCCAGACTCAGCCCGACCAGGGAACTCACTCGATTCCAAAGTCATTTCTCACAGTCCCTTTTCAGTGCTGCTCCAAAGGACCCAAAAGTGCCATGGGGGGGTCATGGGATGAGGGGGAAGCCGAGTGACAGCATGCAACTCAGCTTGTCTGCTGCTGTGACAATGGGAATACCTGCCCAGAGCCTCAAGAGGCAGCACAGAGGGGACACCTGGTCCTGGGAGAGGGATTGTAACCATGTGCCATTCCTCAGCACTGCTGTTCCTTGCACACACGTGTGAGCATCTCCACGCTCCCTGGAGCTCCCATTGGAGCCAGGAGCAATCACTCCCATTTGCTTCCTCTCCTGTCTGGCAAAGCAAACACAGATTGTGGCAACAACTGAGCAAATTGCATCATAAGAGTGGGTGCCCCATGAGAAGGAGCCCCAGGAAAGAGGACGAATGGGGAGCCACAGGTGCTTGTGGATGCCTGTGCCTGAAGGGATGTAAAAGAGAAAAGCAAGAGCAAAAAAAAGGTGAAGGTTCCAGTCCCGGGATGTTGGAAAACTGATGGATAATTGTAATTAGCTTTCAGAATTTTTAATTATAGAAGGAGTGTAAATAATCACAAAGCACAGCCTCACTAATGAGAGTCCTTGTGCTCAGAAACACGGGGATGCATTTGTTAGGGAGACTTTGAAAGCTCTGCTGTTAATTAGGTGTCTCACAGCCAGCAGGGTTTCAGGAGAAGGAGAAACATGTATACATTTAAATCAGGCTCATTGTGAGAGGTACCCAACATCAATTATGGGATAGCAGGGTGCTAAAATGAACGAGCTTTGTAATTAGAGAGTGGATCTGAAAGGCAGAGAAGAGCCATTGCTTCCCCTCAGGTGTCTGCCAAAGGCATTTAACGTTGGTCAGGACACAGGGGAGAAGGAAATGTGACCTGCCTTCTTCACCCTGGGGATCATCCCATGGCAGTGACCTGGCTTCCATGTGCCCTGGAGGGCATCCCACAGCAGTGACCTGCCTTCCTTATGCTGGAGAGCATCCCATGCACTGCAGAACATCCCAAGGCATCCTGTGGTGGGCTGGGATGGATCAGAGCTTCATCAGGAGATCACTGCTAGGGGTTGTGCAGCCCCATGCCTCTGCTGTCATTGGAAGAGAAGCAGAAGGGGAGGGAGAAGGCTAGATTAGTTTAATTAAGCATGGGGGAACAGATTGCATTTCCCTGCCCAAAATGCATTCCCCCCTGCATTTTCTCCTCCCTGGGCATCTCAGGAGCTGCTGGCCCTGCTCTGGCCAGTACCCAAGACTGGAGGGAGGTCCAGCCTTCCCGTGATCCCCCATGGGTGCACAAAGTAAAACAGCATCCAAAGAGAGCGAGTGAAGATGTTTTCTCCTTCCACTTCCTTTCTAGGGCCTCCTGGTGTGTTTTCTTGGTGGTTATAAACAAGCAGAAAAGGAGATGACAGAGGCTGAGAGACACTTTTTGAAGCTGTGTCTGTTTTCAGCTGCTCTGAGGGCAGCAGTCAGCTCAGACCCCGAGGCAAATCTCCACCGTTCCTCCTTACATTTTCTCTTTTGGCTACAAATTTCAAGCTCTGCCACAGGAGTTTATGTAAGTAATTACGTTTAGTTGGTATTTGGCTAAATCTAATGAAGCAATGATAAACAGCTCAGCGTTTTCTTCCCTGATGGCTAATGAATATTAATTTCCCTGTCAAAAAGGAACCTCTACTCACTGCAAAAGATTAGATTCCCATGCTAAAACTTGGGGAAGGGGTAGAAGATCACTGGAGAGGATGGAGTTTTGGAAAAGCCTGCATCTACTCCTGTATGGAGAGCAGCAGGCTGGGTTCAGGTGCCTTCACACGGGATGTCCATGTAGGAGCATCCGTGGATGGTAGGGAGAGGGAACTCTGCAGACAGAGATATTCTAGAGAACACGTGGTTTTATTGCAAGGGTCATGGGTAAAAAGGGCCTTGCCTTCAGCCACCAGCCTCGGCTGAAGGGAAGTCCCAAAGAGAGAGGAAGAGAGAGAACAAGAAGGCAAGAGAGAAGGGAGCAAGAGAGCCAGAGAGAGGTGGCAGGGGTCAGAGCACAGGGGTAAGAGCTAAGAGAGGGGGAGCAAAGAGAGAAGGGAGCAAGAGAGAGCCAGAGAGCAAGAGAACAAGGTCTTTGTTACAGTACACTATATCTCCTTTTGTGTTGAATATTCTAATTTACACCAACCAACCAGTACAAGACACAAAATCCTATAGAATCTACATACAGCCTTTACAGACTACTACATTACCATACTGGGTTATATTTTGAACTCTAAAAACTACTCTTTAGACTATTCTCTTTCGCTACATTGACATTTGGATCCCTTAGTCAGCAGAAGGGTAATGTTCAATCAAAAGGGATTCTCCTTCAGCTGGCTAGGCTATTGTTTTCAGGTTATCTAGTAACTAAGACTTGGTATCCTACAACTCAAAGTAAGCTTACATTTCTATTTCGACTATAGGTTTCATCTTTTCAGAATTTTTTGCTAAGCAATCATATTTATAAGGTTTCCCTGATTCATCTTCCCCAATATGTCCATCAATCCCTGTCTGACCCACCAGTTTGTTTTGGCAGAAACCTGTCCAAGCTTGAACTGTGAGGATGTGTCAGGCACCGAGTGTCCCATGGTGCGGGTAGCAGTGTGCCCAGGAACCCTCCTGCAGCCAGGGAGTGCCTTTGGCAGGAAAACGGCCCAAAAGTCTTCTAGAGGTGATTTTCCTTTCAGTGTGTGGCTCTCCCTTTCTGGAACTTAAAGGGTAGGTGTTAATCTGCCATTTGATGGCCATTTCAGGCAGTGTGGGGAAATGTGGTGCTGCTGTCACCACAGGAATTCTAGCATTGGACAAGACTCTGCCCTCCAGCATCCTGTGGGATGTTCCTGATGCTGGCCCCATGCAGGCTGGCAGTCCCAAGGGCTTGGGGTGCTTACCCCAGCTCCCTGTGCTGCTCCTTGTTGCTTGGACTCAGTGCCAGCATCATGTTAAACTGTTCTAACTTTAATCAGCTCGTGGGCTGCAGTGAAATGCAGTTCACACGTGATGTGAGGGGAGCCATGTGGCAACTCCCAGGGAAAGGGCAGCATGAAAATGGATCTGCCCAGGTGGGCAAGGGGCAGTAAGACCCAGGTGGCCACTGCAGGACCCCTGTGTGGTGACGTTTTCCAAACCATTTCCTTTCAGCATGCCACTGGCTGGCCTCCCTCCTCCAAGGAGAGAATTGGATCTTCTTCTTCCCAGCAGCTGCTCTCAACAGCCCAGTAGGATGTGTTGAGTTTCTTGACGTTGCTCTTCAGCATCAGCACCCTGTGCCCAAGGCAGTGCCAGGGGCTGGGGAAGCATCCTGGGTGAAATGGGGTTTGGGTCTCTCTGTTTTAAGGGCCACAGAGAGACCAGAGCAGCTCCTTGGCACCTGCATCCTCCCTGTTGACATCTTGGCAAGGTACCAGGAAGCTCCTGCAGGAACACACCCAAGCCAAGGCACTGGAAGGGACTGGAGAAGCAGCGCAGGGTTTACTGTAAAAACAGATGCTAAACTTTGATTTTGGCACAACGAAGCAACTTCAGCATTTGCTTGAGGAGATGCCCAGGCTGGGGAATGTGGGAGCTCCCAGAGCTCAGCAGCTGTTTAACCAAGCTCATTTTTGGCTATTCATCCTTGTGCAGCTCAGAGACAACAGGAAAATCACCAATGAGTTCACCCATTGAGTGGTTTAAGGCGCTCCAACGTGCCGAAACTTTTGCCCAAATTGCAACTTCACTCTCTGCGATCCAACTTCCCAGCGGTGCTGCCACCCACCGTGCTCTGCACTGCAAACCTGCTCATCTCTCCAGAGCCAGGCTGGGAAAGGGATGTGAGTGGCAGCTGGCGGGTACAACTGAGTATTCCTTGGAACAAGAATGAGGGGGAGAGGAAATGGTGCCCTGTGCAAATACCATCTGCATTCAGATTGAAATAAAATTATAGCAAATCTGCAGCACTGGAGATAAAAATGGTAATGAGTTTTAATAGTTCCCTTTGATTTCTGCTATTGAAACAGACTCCGGGAGGCTGATACTGTATCGGGAGATGTTAGATCCCTGGCCACACATCAGGCAGCTGTACTGCTTCCAGAAGTCAGGGAGAGTGAGTGGAGCCACTCTGGACCATTGTGGTCATGGCAGGAGCGGAGAGCTGCGAGAGGCAGCCATTAGAGCAGCCATGCAATTACTCCAGCCATCGATCGTTAATACACTTTTAATCAATAATCTAGGCAAAGCCAGGAGCTGGATTGATGTTGCAGGGGTGTGCAGTATCCATAAAATTGTCATCTGAGCACCCAGGGAGGTGAGAGTTGGTTCTCCACTGCTGATTAGCTGGATGGGGCGGTAATCGGCCAGGGAAAGGCAGGAGGTGAATCCAGATTATTCATTCCCGAGTGCAAATCCCTGTCTCTCTCACACACACACACACACACACTCTCCTACCAGCACCAGCTCTATGCCCCCTCCCCTCCCTGTGGATCACTGTCCCAGCTAATTGTGTGTGTTCATGCACACTCATCAATGTCAAAATCCAGGACTGGCCCCTGTTCTCTGAGACTGAACTTGTTCCCTATGCTGCTGATCAATTAATGATCTCGCTGTCCCTTGTGAGCAGCCACAAGTCTGGATGGAATGATGGACTCTGGAAGGAAGTGCCACTGCATCCCTGCTGTGAGATGGGCCCTAACCCCAGTTTCCCCAAAGGAGCCATCCCCTCACTCTGAAGTCAGGTCATGTCCCCACCACGAGCCGTGACTGTGCCAGCAAACTTCACTCCTGCCAAATGGATTTCTCTCCTGCCGTGGGGCTGTGGCTGCCGGAGCTCAAGACTGGCGCCCTGGGCTCCGGATGAGCCCCGTGTGCTTTTGAGGAGCCATCTGGGTCAAATAGCAGGAGGAAAGCTCAAAACCACTTTTTTTTTTCCTCTCTGAGAGCTCAAGGGCAAAATTTGGACATCAGAGGCAGGGACAAGTCTTCCTGGGCTGATTTGTGAACATCTTGTTGAGACATCCAGGATCAGATCCGAGAATATTTTAGTGATGCAGAGAGTGATTCAGAGTCATCCGGGTTATCCCCCCCTTGCTGAGGATGTGATTGAAATGTTTGTGGCTGAATATCACCTGGGAAGAGCTGAGCAGTCACACTGGCACGCAGACTGTCATGTTTATATCCCAGGATCTCCTCAGCCTCCCAGCAAGGCTGAGAGGAGCATCCATCATTTTCATACCCGGGCTCTGTGCTGCAGGAGGGCTCCCTCACTCAGTGCCACTCCTGGATCTGACCCAGCTGCTCTAGGAGGGTGGGCCACAGCCCCTTCTCTGGCTTCCCATACAGCAGCTCCAGCCAGGAGGGACAAGATGCTCGTGGTAAAGGCCAGGGATATACTGTGGCTCAGGAAAAGCTGATCCCTATATTTTTTACACCACAAGTTTTAAGTTCAGGAGATTAACTTCTGGAGCCCGAGTGATCAGGGACCACGGGATGTTTAGGGTGTTCAGATCCCCTCATCTCCCACCCCAGCATCCCTCTGCCATGGCAGCACCCCCACAGTGAGCTGGCAGCAGGAGGACTGGCTCCAAGTGGGAGAAGCCACCCAAAGGAATCTCAAAGCACCTTTCCAGCAGGTGCTGTTCGTTTCCTGGCTGCCGGCGTGCGCGGATGAAACATTGCCTTGTTTCTTCCCTCGGTGCTAGCCAGCTGCCCAAAGACAAACTGTCCTCCCTTGGGGGGTACATTAGAAATGCTTAAGCAAATTAGCCATAAATAGAAATCGTAACATATGGGGCTGTAGATAATGTTTCATTATAAATTATCATATTCTCCAGGGAGATACGCCTCTTCCCTTCACACCAAAGACTCTGGTTTTCTTCTTCTATGCAGATTTTGAGTTCCTTCTTCTTATTTTTTTTTTTTTTTTTTTGGTAACTGTTTCTGACAACGATTGGACTCAGTAGTTGATTTCCTGGGTGCAGAAATTGGGATACGTAGCTCACTTCTGCGGCAAATCCTCTCAGATTTAAAATTCCCTCATTAAAAAAAGAAAACAAGTGAACAGAGTCTTGATGAAAGGTGCCTGAGTGAAGGCCCTGAAGATTAAATGGGGCTGTTTATCCACCACAGAGTTGCACCAAGTACAACAAGGCTGCTTCCCCTGCTCTGTCCCAGCACTGTTGGCACTGCCAGACCACAGTCCCATTCTCAGCCACATGGAAATCAGACACTTTCCAAAACAAGAACGCCCACGAATTATTCCGTTCTCCTGCTCAGGCTGAACAGCTCAAGAGGAATCAGCCCAGTGCAGAGGATCTCCCTGGGAGCCCATCCATCATCCCAACACTATTCAGCTCTTGGGGATCCTGGTGGGCAGCACCAAGCTCCTCCCTCCTTGAGTAAATATGAAAAAACTGGTACTATTCATCCAGCTACAGAGTCTTTGAGAGAACAGATTCCCCAGAGAGCCCAAAATTCATCTTTAACATCTTGCAAATTGATTGCATTTTTTTCTGTTTTACTTATAATTTCATAAGTTTGTTCCCACAGTGATCTAGAATCAAGTTGCAGTGGCCACTTGGAAGATCTCATCTTGCTCTGGGTAGGCATTTTTCTTCTTGCTGAAACCTCCCTTGCTGACCTCCACTGGAGTCTCAATCCTCACACAGATGGCAGCAGAAAAGAGATATTTTTTCCCTGAAATATTATTGAGTATGCAAACACAGACTGTGCAGGCAGAAGTAAGTACAGGAAGTAGTTTTCTGCTCCACAGCTATAGGTGCATATGGATGTTGGTCTCCAAAACCCAGAAACTGAGCCCATTAGAACCACTTCAAGTGAGATTATTGCAGACGCAGAGATTTACCTGCTGTAATTGCAGAAATCTTGGCGCTTGCATCCTGGAGCTAATTGATGTCATCAAAGCACTGAATGAGTCTTGATTTTGGTAGTTACAGTCCCACCTGGCACCTCCGCCTCCCCGTAATAACCACAAGCTTAAGGGAAAGGAAATACAGAAAGGAACATCTGTTGCAATGCAAATATTTGGGAGGATGGTGGCAGCTCCTACCAGAGATGTTTCCCTGCCTGGCTGCATATGCAACATGTCCACTCCTGGTTTTCCAGCATCCTCCTCACCTGCTGGTGGGGTGCAGAGCACTGGAGCTCATGTACCAGTAGGATGCAGGAAGAGGAGCAGGCATGTTGGTGGGTTGTGGAGCTCTGAAGCATCTGTGCTGGTGAGATCCTGTCCTTCCCAGGACCTAGCTGAATCTGGCAGGGTGGGATGTGGCTGTGCAAACAGCTGGTGTGATGCTTTCCTTGTTATCCCATCCCCTGTGTGCTGTCAGGGAGGATTTGCAGCGGTTCCCAGTGGCACCGAGGGGTTTAGAGGATATCCCGTTATGCTGGGGACAGGTGACTTAACTGGGTCAGCAGGCTTTGCTCTGCAAAGGCTTAAACCTCTCCACTAGCTGCCTCTGTATGTCTCCTGTAAACTGCAAACAAGAAGGAAAAATGCCTTCAAATTTATGTGGAATTTTATTCCTGATGGAACTCGGCAGCGATGCGCCCTTGCCTTGGCATTGCCGAAAGGAGATGGGTGCTAGGGTGGTCCTGCCTTGCTCTGCACAGGATGTTCACATGGTACTGGGGCTGGAGGAGACCCAGCAGTGCCCACCTCATCCCTCTGTCTCACTGTCATTGCTCCCAGCAGAAGATGGAGGTGCCATCAGGAGACACAAACATTGGATTGTCTGTCTCTGGGATCACCCCGGTCCCTTGAGGCTTTCATGATATATGGACCCTCACAAGGACCTCGGAGTGTGGTGACAGTGGTGGGGCCAGAGCCCCTATTAAATTCCCTTTGAACATTTGAGCTGGAAGCTGTGGCTGTCATGGCTCACGAGGCTCGGAGAAACTTTCTGCCCAAGGAAATATTGACCTTTCCTGCAGAGCAGCAGAGCGCAAGGATGAACAGAGCTGCGCCCTCAGCACCCGGCTGAGAGCCGAGCATCCCGCAAATCAGCCCCGTCAGTTAAAATAAACAACAACCCCAATGCATCCCTGCCAGGGCAGAGCTACAGCTTATTGTTCCAGTCAAAATAGAATTATAGCCCTGAGGCCTTGGAGATCAAAAAAGGGGGAATGAACAGCAAAGGCAGCGAGGGAATTGCTGGAGCAGTGATTCTCTCGCCAGTGTTGGGAGCTGATGCTGGATTCCTGTACACACAGGGAATGATGCACTGCTGAGGGCAGGAGTCACAGCCCTCTTGGGTGTTTGATCCTCTCTTTCACTCCTTGCGGACCTCTGGCTTTCATAGCCTTCCACTTGGAGGTTTTTTTTAAAACATAAATCAATTGCTCATTTTCTTATTGCGGCATGACTCACTCTATGCAATAAGATGGACAAATGCAAGGGGGAACTTGAGTGTGGGATAGCACAAGCCCTTGCCAGCAAACCCTCCATAGCCAAAAACATTGGAATCCTAATCCTAGTTGAAACAGGAGAGGGAGGCAATGCTCTCTGGACATCTTGGTTTCCTCTGGAGGCTGTGACAGGCTCTGGGGCAGGCAGTGATGCCCTGGGCACACAAAATTCCAACGAGGTGGGAAATCAAGGCAAAATCTGTCTGGTGTGCTGTGTGTGCTGGTGATGAATTATTCATCCCCTCCCAGCCAGCATTTCCAAAAAGGGCCACCTTCATGTGAAGGACACAGGAGGAAGGTGGCAAGGGCTGTGGGTCCTGCAGGAACTTCCAGGAGCGGAGCGGGCGCGTCTCCCGCACGTCTGCGCAAAGCAAACACAGATTATGCCGTTTCTTCAGGCCTTTCATTTCACACGTCATTTTTTCTATCTAAGTATAGGTTTACACGAGAGGTAATTACCATCCTTTCACAGCTCTTAGTGCAGAGCAAAATGAGACGGAGTATTACATTCGTAATCTAATCGTAAATAAAAAGGGCCGTAATAACCCCCAATTAGCACATTAAAGTGTGTCGAGGACTTGTTTTACCACTCCGGTGTAAACAAGACCCCTGGGAACACCTCATATTGCTGAGGCAGAGCTGGTGGGTCCCTCTTCTCCCTCACCAAGCCAAGTTATGCAACACCCTGAACACCAGCTCTTAGTTGGAGTCAGACATGGATTTTTCATGAGGATAAATTAATTATGGGCAATTCTGTTCCCTCTGCTGACACATCTGGTGCCAGGCAGGGAGGAGAGGGCTGGAGTCTCCTCTTCCAAGCTGTTGGGATAGCATTACTGGTTCCTTTTGGAAGGCTGTGGGGAAGCAAATAGAGATGAAGCAAAAGAGTGGTGTGAAGATGAAGGTCAAAAATGACCAGGAGCCCATTGCTGCTCTCAGAATTAGGTACTGAACACAGCGTTGGATGAAAAACATCTCCCAGCACTTCAGGGTGGGCAACAACCAAGGTGGGGGCTGATGGGGTCAGCCCCATACCTGGGTTGAACCTGATAGAAGTGCATCAGCCATCCAACAGGAGATAGTATTTTTTCATCACTTTCTGTAAATACATAGAAGGCAAACGGGCTCAGGCCTTTCCCAAAGCTGTGATTGCAATCCCCCAGGGAGACTCATTTTCAAATGATCTTGTTAGACATTGTTAGGAATTGATACATTTGCATAGCATGAATGTTAAAACTCAGAAAGAACTCAAATGCCAATTAGAACCACGGCACATTTTTTCCCCCCCCTCATTAATCAGTCATAAAAGAGCAGCTCCAGGTGTTTTTCCCTGACTAAACGCCGGCAGAACTCTACTGTTATTAACCTTGGTGACCCAAGTGCCACCACCATACACAGATTTTAGCAAAGTGATGGAAGGCTGGGAATGATGCAGGACATGAGGTGTAAGTGCAGCCATGGATCACTCCCGGGGCCCGGGGACCACCACTGGGATAACAGTGCTGGGATAATCTAGGATCACACAGGCTTGGAGCACAGCCCTCAGGGAAGCTGTTGAGATAGCAGTGCTGGGATAACCTTATGCTCTGCATAAAATCAGCAACAAACCCCGAAATTTCCTTTCAGAAAACAGCGTGGAAGTGATGAGTCAGGCAAGACCGGGCTGAGAAAAGTGCCACTGTTCCAAGGCAAGGAATACTGCACTCAGGTGAGGGAAATGCCATCGGGAAAGTAAAAGGCATCACAGATCAAACACACAGATGGGGTGTGCTATGGCACCTGGCACAGCGGGGAGGATAACTGTGGTGAGTCACCCACTTGGCATCTGGGCATCCATCGTTTGCTTGCTGGGGCTGAGTTTCCTCTTTTGTAATCACTTGTTTTCCTTGCTGGGCTTCGAATGGCACAGCCCAGCACGGAGCCGCTGGAGTTCCACGGCAGCTCAGCCTCGGTGGGCACTGGTTGTGGAGAGAAGGACTTTGGAAGTGAGTGGGGCATGAGGGCAGCCCCTGCGCCAGCAGGGACCGAGGCACGTCCCAGCCTTGTGGCCATCCCAGCCTACGGCAGTCAGAAGGACTGTTCTGAGCCCTCCCAGGAGGAATTAAATCAGCTTCAGGGTGATTAATTACCCGGCCGTAGCCTCAGGTGCAGCGCTCCCCTGGGACAGGACGGGGTAGAGGCGCAGCCCTCGCCTGGACTCCCACCTGGGAATAAAACCTGCATGGGATCAGCTGTAATTAGCAGCACCCAATTATATATCCCACTACAAATGATGATGAAAAAGCAAAAACCCCAAACTAAAAATATCTCCCCTGGGAGAAGTGTGGCCAGTGTTTAAGCTGATAAGACAGAGAGCGAGGAAGAAGATGAAGCAGCAAACTGTCCTTCCACTTAAAAGGTAGGGCTTCAGATATGCAGATTTTTCAATAAGCTTTTGAAATTCTCTAATAAAAATACTGTTAAATATTAATTATATTGCTATTTATAAATCTATACATAATTAATAGGAAAAATTAATGGAGCAAGGATTGGTTAAGAACTGTCTTCTAAATATTTGAATAGTGAAACATAATTACGTTTTGATGTGAAAATGCCAGGAATACACTGAAGTGTTTTTCTGTTATTGAAATGAGCGAAACTTGCGGGGGAACTGCAGCCCTGGGAAGGGGCTGTTTCACCTTGTTCCATTTCACCCGCAGAGCTTTTGTGCACTTTGCTGCCTTGGGATGCGGAAAGCCGCTGAGATTGAGAATTTTTGACACAACAAATTGTGGTTCATCCCTATTTCAGGCTACAAACACCATCATGGGCCAGCTGGAGACCCCCTGGGCACTGGTGGGGAGTAGCACCCTCCCGACAGAGTGGGGACAAAAGCACAGCAGTGGCCAAGGACAGACCACACGCATTGTGGGAAC
Organism: Illadopsis cleaveri; assembly: GCA_013399915.1. Classification (NCBI taxonomy): domain Eukaryota; kingdom Metazoa; phylum Chordata; class Aves; order Passeriformes; family Timaliidae; genus Illadopsis; species Illadopsis cleaveri. Next base: position 209,054 of record VXBB01020330.1, on the reverse strand, counting down.
CTTGCAGAGATATCCAAAATAGTTGGCTGCTCTGCCTGCTTTTGGAGAGATTTCATGGGAAAGAGATGCCAGGCTGTTTCCTCTGGAATTTGTGACCTCTGCCGCATTTCAAGTGAAATTGGGGTGGAACGACCAAAGAGGGGCAGGAGAGATGGAGGGAAGTGCTCAATGTGATCCCAGTGTTGGGTAGCTGTTGAGACCTGGAGCAGGGTTTCCTGGGCTTCCCAGGAGCATTTTTGGGACTTTTTGGGCACTCACCACCCTGTGCTGCATCCCTGGGCAAGACGAGGGTGCAGCCTCCTGTGGCATCTCCAGAGTCCACCCACAGTCCTGCTCTGTAGGTTTGGGAGGGTTCTGCACTAAAAGCAACGCAAATCACACGTTTTTCTTTACAGGAGAACACAGTACAAGCTTTCGCACTTAGTCAAAAGGCTTTTTTACCTTAAAAGTGTGATTTGCTGCAAGGGAACAATGAATTCCAAATAAGTTTTATTTCCAAATAATCTTATATGCCGGCTTGCTTTGTCCTGAAAAACTCCTGCTTGATTCTGTTCTCTGTTTTTGTGTTTGCTGATGAATAGGGTCATTGAGAGATGGCTGTGATGGAGGGCAAGCCCTTAGCCAGGCTCTCTGGCCCAGCCCTGGCTTGCAGCAGGGGAACTCTGGCCAAAGGAGATGGATGCTTGGGACCTCCTGCTAGGGAAATGGCATCTGTGAAAATCAGATCCAGCTGAAGTCTGAGCATTCAGAACAAGTAACACTGCCTCCATCACAGCATTGGATCTGTTGTGGTGCTGGAGTCATCACCCTGTGTCTGCTCCCAGCCCCTGCCCCTCTGGCAAAGCTGATTTGGCTCCTTGAGAGACTCCCACACCAGCCCAGCAGCCAGAGCCTCCCTTGCCATGGCGTGAGGGCAGAGCCACTGGGGTCATGCATCACTCCTGTGGCACCAGGAGCTCAGCTGTAAATGTTCCAGAGGTGTTACACAGCCCAATGAATCCAGCACTGTGAAGAATGTGGCACAAAACACAAGGAATTTAGTAGAGCATGTGAAAGATGTTACAAACCCATAATTTTTCCCCTAATGCAATCCTTATGCAGATCTGGGCACAGGGCTGGGCCCTCTCTGCTATCACTCACCCTGACAAATGAAACTTTCCCAAACTTTTGCACATGAGGGAAAGGTTTGCAGTTTGGTTTCCCGGTTTGCTTGTTTTTAAATGCATAACATGAGTGATTATGTCTCAAACCAAATGCTTCAAAGGCCTTCTAACTTTCTGGAAGATTCATGGCACGGCTTCCCCATGTTTTTTGAAGAGGAAAGTACATTTATTTATTGCACTTTAAGGGAGAGATGGTATCTCTCAGACAATTCCCTAAAACAGCTCTGCTGTCCTAAGGCCTTTACCGGGTATTGCTCTGCTCAGCTAATATATTACTATATAAAAAGGGAACAAATGACCTTAAAATTCGGACATCTGTCTCTGATGGGTTTCTCTGTGGTTCTCAGAAAGAAGTAACAGAGACAGACCTCCCTCAGGCCTGTGCAGAAAGCAGGAGCTATTCTGGCTGTCCTGCTGCTCCTGCCAAAAATCTTTGGCTGGAGCAACGCCTGAGCATCTCTGTGTCAGCACAGGGAGAGGTGCCCTCTGCGAGGACCTGACCCAAAGGCATGTTTTCCTTCATGACCTTGTGGACTCTGGACTTGCCCCATCCCTGGGCTCTGCCCCACATGAGGCTCTGGGACACGGTCACAGCACCTGGTGGGAGGCCAGCGATGGCTCTGTGCTCACACCCAGCTCACCTGGGTTTGAGCATGGTGAACATCCCCAGGTCCCTGCAGGCACTTCCATTTTGGTGGGGGATGCTGAGGGCCCTGAGCCTGAGCAATGCACCAAGTTCCTGGCGCTTGGAGGTAGAGGAGATCAATCCTGAGGCAGCACACTGGCTGTGTGTGGCTGTGCCCGGCCACCACGCTGTGTCACAGCTGGTCCCTCCAGTTGCAGGCTCAGCACCTGCCCAGTGTCATCCCCATGCAGGGCCCAAGGCCAGTGGGCACATGCTGAGCCACAGCCTGTGGCCCAAGCTGCTGGAGGCAGCAGTAACACCTCTGTCCTTCTGATCTCCCCCCACTCTTCCTCCCAATGTTGCAGGCGATCAAAAACAGGCAACAAACGAGCAGTCAGCATTTGTGCTTGAGATGTATTTAAAAAGGTTAAAGCAAAACAGATCAAAACATCCTTTATTCTACAGCCTTTTCCCCAAAGTAACACGTTAGCCCTAAGGTAAAAATCAATGTTCAAAGCCTGCACCAATTTTCAGAGAGATAAATGCTATGTTTAACACTTTGTGTCCTCGGTGTGCGTGAGGTGCTGCCAGTGGTTCCCAGTTAATGTCTTTGTACTGGTGAGGTGGTTCTGCAGATTGAGGAGAGAAAGAGCTAAAGCAGGCACTTGTGAGAACTCCTTTCACAGCATTTCACACTGAATGACTTTAGAGGATGCCGACACTCTGTGTTTGTCAGCCACATCTCCCTGGGACAAATGCAGGAATTGAGCTTCCATGCCAAATCAAGACAGCACGTCCCAGAGGATGTGCCAAGCATGCACTGCCCAGCCCCCACATCCCACTGGAAGAGCCTCACTGGGACCAGCACGGTGCTGGGGCATCACTGAAACCCAGCACGTACCAGTTTTGATGACCTTCCCAAGTCTTTAAACTCAGCAAAGCAGGCAGCACCTCGTTCAGACTTGTAAGGAAAAGATTGGGTTTGTCCACAGGAGCCTTTCAGTGCTTGCAAAAGGTCAGTGGGGGATGTGAAACTTGCCATGGAACCACAGAGGTTTGTTCAATTTACAAGCATCATTCGTTTTAGTGCAACCAGAAAGTTATTCAGGTCCCTGCCTGCAGCCCTGCCCGCTCTCACCAGAGGCTGGGGCTGGATCAGAGCATCAATGTCAGCCCCGAGCCGGTGAGTTGTGATGCCCCAGCAGAAGATGAGAGATGCCAACAAGGCTTCTCATTAGCTCACAGCAGTTTAATTACTCGTTGCATGACTGTCTCCTCAGAGAGAGGACAAGGGGCATGGATCCTTGCTGCTTCTTTCTAAGCAAATGCCAGGGGTCTAATTCCTAAATTTTCAGACGTTTTCCTGATTAGAGGCTGCCTCCAAGTGCCAGGGAAAGGCCAGCAGTAGAGCAGAGGTTCAGGTGCCTTGCTGACCCTTGCTCTTCACAGTAATCCCTGCTTCCCATCCCTGCAGAGCTGCTGCTGCTCCTGCAGGCACCAGCTCCTTCCACACAGAAACATGTGGCTGATCAAACATGAAGCAATAAAAAAATCCCCTCAAACACCTTCCCCAGTCAGCTGGTCATTTTCTGAGCTAAAAGGGCTTTTTTCTTCCTTGATGGATCCCTAGAACGATAATTGAACGGTTTGCTGTAATAAAAAGTTAAATTGCATAAAATTAATATTGATCCAAATTAAACCATTTGTCTCCCTTCCCTTTTCAGCTCCACAAACACGATTATTGCCTTGGCTGTTACAAACCAAATACAATCACAAGTTGCAATCACAGCTTGTTTTCTGCCCTTTGCTCTCCCTCCCCAGCTCCCTTCTCTTGCAGGGGAGAAGGCAGTACCTGGGCAAGCACCTTTTGGATCTTCCTGAGCACCAGGATGCTTCTCTGGCCCTGACCAGGCTGTGTGGCACATGCTCCAGCTTTGAATGTTTGCAGGACAGACTACAATGGACAAGGAAGGAGGAAATACCTCATAGACAGACTTCAGAGCCAGTTCCCTCCTGCTTTCTCTTCCCCTCCACCATTTTCTCATGGCGATAATTGGAAAGGAAGGAAGGAGCTATAAATACCTCTGGAAATTAAAAGGAGCATGTATAGTCTTGGCAGAGAGGGAGAATATCTGGAGGGTCTCAGCTCCTCTCCCTTGCACCTACTGGCAAGTGTTTACTTTGAAATTTTTCATTTGTCTCCTCTGGGATTACAGGCAAAACAATATTTGACAGCCCAGGAAAACTGTGGTTTCTATGGAGCCAGGGATGAAAATCTGGCTCGGAGTACAGCAGGCGCAGGAAAGCAGGGTCTTAAAAATGAGTGAGTCTCTGCGGAGGGATGTGGGAAAAGATGCCCCCACTGCCTGCAGCGAACCTCAGAGCAGGGATATGGCAACCAAACCACTCCTGGAGACGGTGAATGGAGCCAGATTCCCAGTGTCCGCCTGCAAGTGGACACAGCACTGGAATTCCCAGCATCCGCAGCACCACACAGAATTCCCATAGCACTGCCCAGACAAACCCTGGGTTTCCTGGAAAACCCCCTGGCTGCCATCCCCAGGAGCAGCTCAAGGCAGCAGCCTCCCCATCAAAACCTTCTCTCCACAGGCCAGGGAGCTCCTGCTCAGTGGCTCTGGGAACATCACTGTTGGAAGCAGAATTTGCTGGGGCACAGCGAAGCAGAAGAAAATCCAGGATTGCCTGGGTAGGCAACACATTTTTTCTGCATCTGGGCTTGTTCCAGAGCAAGTCCCTGAGTGCAGGGCTGCTTGCCAGGTCCAGATCCCAGCCTAGAAGGCAGAGAAAGTTCATGGGACTAAAGAGGTTTCAAACCAAACATTCCGGGCTCAGGGAAGCAGGGCTGCCCCTGCAGAGCCATTCCAAACCAGCTCCGGTGCCAAACAGGTTTATTCTGTAAACTTTGCAGATGTAGAGGCAGGGCAGAGTTACTGAAACAACCCTCAATGGGCAGGTTTGGGGCTCAGCTGCCATGTAAAACTCCAAGGAAATATTCGAGGTGAGCAGCTGGGACCAAACTCTGCCAGAACTCAGCCCAGAGCATCGCACGGGACCAGGGACAGCTCCCGACTGCAGCTCCTGGTGTGCTGGATTAACCAGGATCAGGGAGGAAGGAAAGGAAGGGGAAAGGCAACTGTACATTCAGCTCAACCCTGATTGTGCTTTCACCACGTTCAGCTGAGCTTTATAGTGCATAATTTAAAGTGCTGTTCCATGTGGGAAACTCGTAAAATAACACGATCCATATTTATTATCTCTTGATGACTCCAACCGAAATCTTCCCATTTTGTGAGATTGAGGGGTGGGAGAAAAGGCTCGTGCTGCTGTGCCAGCTCTGCCAGAGGGTTGCACATGGGTCTGCAGACTGACCATGCTTGCTGCTCTGCTTGGCCATCTGCACAAGGAAGAATTTGGAGAAGACACTGCCCTCGCCAACATCAGCCTCCTGCCCCTTATCTCCCACTCCAGGAAAACATGAATCAGCACCTCATCAAGCCTTGGGGAAAGGCTTTTGAGCTGCTAGGTAGAGCCCAGCAGCTTAATCTCTCCCTTTCCCTGGGAATCCACTGTGAGCAGCTGCCCCAGTCCTCCCTGTGCCTCACAGCCTCTCTCCAGCCGAGCTCTGCTCCTGCCTATTCTCCAATGCCTTGTTGTCCTCCAAAGTGAACATGAATTGCTGCCAGCTCAAATTAGCGTCTTCTCACACTCGGCCAACTGAGCTGCTGAAGGAGGAGAAGGAGTTGGGATCTTCCAGCCTTCAGAGTTTGTTCATCTGCTGTTACACACTGCCTGATTGCTGAATGGTTGAGAGAACCTTTGGAAATTGAGTCTTCTCTGTCTCCTCTCAGATGGGATCCTGGCTCTTCCCAGAGAAGCCATGGAGCAAACCTCTTGCACAGGGATCTCAGACAAGGCTCTGAGGAGGTTAAACTTTGCACACAAGACAGAGAAGCAGCAGCAGTTGAGCCAAAGGTACCAAGGGCAGGGTTTCAGCAGGAGATGCCAAGGATAGTTATAAAACAGCATACCAACCAACCACACCAATCTACAACAACAAACTGGCCCCACCCAGAAACAGCTCAGTGATCAGTAACTGGCCACTGCAGCAGACTCTGTAGAACACCCTGGAAATGCCTTGTGCAGGAGTTGGGGAAGAGGGGAATCCCTATTGCATTTCTTCAGAAACATTAATAACTCCCAAGGACTGAGCTGGATGAAGAAAACCTTTCACCAGGGCCATTGGTTATTTGATTGTGTGTGGTTGATTGCACGGCTTTGGTGTCTAACTGCCACACATGACATCCCTCTGGAATGGCATTTGGCTGCAAAAAAATGAGCAGAAGCTAGGAAAAAACCCAGCTCAAGCCAGATACTTCTGCCTGGTTATTTTTGATTGTCCTCCCGGTCTGCTTGCAGACCCTGTGGAGGAGGATAGGCTTTTTATTGACCAGATAGCTGTGGCTGTAATCTCTCTGAAAATGCACATTAAAGGAATTTTAAAATCGAGATTATCTCTGTGAGTAGTCCTTAATGACTCCTTCGCAGCTGTTAACAATGCTTATGTAAATATTGCCAGTGAATATTTAAGGCTCTATTAGAGAGAAATTTACTGTGCTGTCCATAATTGAATCTCTACATAAATCCCACTGCACTGGTTGGCTCTCTGGAACACAACCACTGCCTCCCTGTTCAGCTCAGTGTTAGGATCCTCCTCTCCACAATCCTTATTTGATTGTGGATACGATGCCTGCAGCATCCTCAGAGAGACACAAACCCCTGGAGGGGACCTGCACCCCAACTCCAGGAACTTTAAAATCAAAATGTAGGAATAATATTCAAGTAGGGGAAAAAAAGTTCAGCTAGGAATATGTAACAAAATGTGATTGAATTCAGTACAAATTAATATTCCAGGTGGGAACAGTACACATGTATGTATGCACAACTGCCATCAGCTCTTTTGTTCTGAAGCTGGAGGAGCATGAAAACAGAAACTCGTCTCCTATCTGAGCTCAAACCTGCCAGAAGTAGCTGAGACATGAGAAGAGGCTTTGGCATTTCTCTGGGCTCCCGAAGAGAAAGCCAAATTAATTCAGATTCATCTGCACTTGAAAAGCCACTTCTCTGCAGGACTGGAGCAGCAGATGGATGGAGAAGAGGAGCACCATGGTCTTGCAGAGCATCTCCCACCACCCAGCATTGCAGTGCCCGGGACAGGAGCTCAACCAAGAGCTGAACCACAGAAATCCCAGCTTTCCCAGTGACACTCTGAAACATCATTACAACAAACTGAACAAGATGATGAAGTCCCATGAACCAGATGGGTCTTTTTTCTCCTTCTCCATTACCAGGTCTCAGTCTGCCCACACACACCTGCCCCTGTGGCAGTGGCATCCCCCAGTCTCAACCCACAGCCACACACCCCCAGGAGCTTAAAGAGAAGAGGAAACCAAAGATCACAACTAGCTGAACCTTATTTTTCTTAATAATAATTATTATTGAACACTTACAAGCAAATATAGCATCAGGATCTTAGGAAGATTTAATGGAAAAAAAAATTACTTTTCCTAAACTAATGAAGTACTTGAGCTCCAGGGCAACAACTGCTAATGGTGCTTCTATCTCAGCTGAAGAGGCAAAAAAATTGTGTTTAATAGTAATTTTAAATATAGATTTGAGGTTCTCTCCCATAAATCATGAAGTCAGATAAGGACTGTGCATAATAACTTGTCAGATTACATAAACAAAACTGATTTCAAATACTTTAAAAAACACTTTTATTCCATTTGCAAGGCTGCACACTCTTGAGAAGACACTGCATCTGCATGAGCCACCATGCACTTAACCCTTCACTTGTGGTAACTCTTTGTTTTTAACAGCACCAAACGTAGCCATCACACAGGTTTTTAAAAAAGAATTTAAATTGTGTGGACATGATTTTGTCCACGGAGGGGTCCTGGAGGAGAGCTGCTTCCCATGCAGGGGTGTTGGGGACCTGTGAGGAGCTGGAGGGGACCTGGTGTGACAACAGCCCAGCCAGGCACCAGGAGATGTCCCAGGAGATCCTGGGGTCAAAAGCAATCCAAACCTCTGCTGGTGGCTCAGGGCTGCTTCCCCCCAGATTTCCAGCCCCAGCAGCCTCCCAGTGCCTGCTCACAGGAGCACTGCCCCTCCACCACGGGCCCTGCATGTCAGGGAAATGCAGCATCCATCAGTTTTACTCCCCATGTGCCACCCTGAGATACCTCCCAGCTGCTGCCATGCTGAGCTATTACTCTGAATGTAGATAATGGCCCACGCTGTTCCACTCCTTTACAACAGGAACTTTTTTAATGCTTCCCTCCTCAAATCCCTCTTCCCCCAAGGACCCCAGCACTGCAGGCTGCCACGTTGCTGCAGTGGAACCCCGTCAGCAAAGCAACACCCGCCGGCTCAGCACCTCCAGGGCTTTCACTGAGGGAGCAAACACTCCTCTCTGATACATTGAAAACATCAAGAGGATCATTAACATCCTCCCTGAACCTCTGCTCCCTTCAGTAAAGGGATGTTAGGGGGAAAAAAACCTCACTGACAAAACCTGAATTAGCACTTGAAGGTCTGTAGACAAATACTGTGGGGTTTGTACCATGAGCCTTCCAAATTCACCATCTTCTGGTCTTGGACTATCCCTAAATTCCCACTGCCAGGACAACCATCCATCCCCATCTTGAGGGCCTGTTGAATTACCTCCAGTTTGTGTTGAACTGAACATTCCTCTGAGGGAATGCCTGGGTGGAACCAGTGGCTTACACTGAACGCTCTGTCCCTGGCCAAGGAGCCTGTGCATGGAGGAAATGGGGCCACAGCTGCCAGCAGAACCACCTTCAGGGGAACTGGGACTCCTTGGAAAGCCCCCAAACACTTCCCTTCTCCAGAACAAGCAGAGGGACCAAATATCTCCATCCCAAATGCCCTACCCTTTTCAGTGCTTTATAAACTTTTTATCCAGCTGTAAAATTTCTAATTATCTGAGGTAACTAACCAATGTTGCATGAACTCAAACCGAGACTATTCCAGTCAAATACATAATTAAAAATTTCTGCTGTGCTGGTTCCTTCCCCCAGTTACATAAATTACTGTGCAGGGTGCAGCACCACAGCTGGGACCCCAACTTGGTGATCCTAATTGTGGTAAATGCCAGGATGAGGAGGAATGAGCTGCACCCTGCCCTTGCCCCCATTGCAGGAGCACCGGCTCTCCAGCATTCTCAACTCTCCCAGCCATCATTCCCTGCTCTCTCCTGTGAGAGATTCCCACATTCTCACATTCCCTGTGGCTTTGGAGAGCCACAAGCACTGGGAGCCCCAGGCTGCAGCCCAGGAGCAGGCTCAGCTGGCAGAGAGGGTGCCAGAATAAGAGCGAAGCACATCCTCATCTCGCCCCTCCTCAGAATCCACTCTGGGAAACATTGTTCTGCAAGGAGCCAGCAGCAGCTGGAGACTGACAGTTTGGAAAGCCTCAAAGAGGAGAGACTGTGGCACGGAGAAGCTGATGCTCCCAGCATCTCCAGGCATGTCCCAGCTGCTGGGACCTCAGTGTTTGCATCTTACCGAGCATCGGGAAACTTCTGTGTCTCCTCAAGCTGTGCCAAAAAACCTGACATTCCTCCTAATGATTCACCTGCCTCCACACTGCATCAAAGACATCAAATGGGTCTCATAGCAACTGCCAGATTAGCACTTCTCCCTAAGCCAGGCTTATCACCACCAGCGGGAGGGCTGGAAGGAAATGTGTGTGATGCCAGCTGGGAAACAGGAGCAATTCCCCCAATGACTGACTGACTGCCACATACCTGCTAGGGATGAGCTGCCACTGGGCCCCTAGAAAGGAAAAGCAGAGTCTGAGCCCAGGCAGCACTGGCTCCTTGCCTGGCTCTTAAACAACCTCTCCCCTGGCCTGATCAAGGCTGGGAGGCTCCTGCCCCACAGGCACTTACCTTCCTGCACACCTGCCTGTGAGAGGAGCTGACTTTCAGAGCTCTGCTTTGGCTCAACTGTCTCCAGCTGTAGTCTCTGGCACATCCATGTGTGCCATGTTCAGGATTCCCTCGGCTTCTCACAGTGCATGTGAGCAGGGAGAGGGTTTGCAGCAGCTTCCTGTGCTTGTGTCCATGCTCCATGTGCACTTGTGTTTGATGTGGGAGTGCTGACAGTGGACGTCAGTCCCATTCAGCTGCAGGAAGGATTTAGAATCACAGAGTCACAGGCTGGTTTTGGGTTGGGAGGGACCTTGAAGTTCATCCCGTTCCAACTCCTTGCCATGGGCAGGGACACCTTCCACTAAACCATGTTGTTCCACGGCTGCTTTTACTCCAAGGGTCCTACTGGAACAGCCCCAGCCCAGGCTGGCTGGCTGGAAGTGCTGGTGGGAGAGGGAGGCCAGCCATGCTAAGTGCTCCTGGCAGTGAACACGGGGGTGGACAAGCACATCCAACTCCACTCCAAATCCATTTTAGATCAAAGGCATTTGATTCTGCCCAATTTCAAAGAGCCATCCCACCTCCTCAGTCCAGCTGTAGGACTTCCCAGGCACAGCCCTTATCCTGCTGCAGCCCCAGTGCTGAGTGTGGGGCCTGCCTGGGGGTGCCACGGGTTCCATCTCCTTGGCACTACCGTGGCAAGAGGGGACAAGTCCAGAGCAGTCCAGACAGTTTCTGTGGCTTTTTCAGAAAGGGCTGTGGAAATCCTGTCCTTTCGGTCTCGCTGCTGCTGCTGCTGCTTTGCCTGAGCATTTCCAGCCTCTCCTTCATCTCTGGGATTTACCCTGCTATCTATAGCACTGATCAGGGAGCGTGGCAGGACCTTGTGACCCCAAGCCCATCATGCCACAGCTCTGTCGATTTTGCTTGTCAGGGCAGCTGGATACAGAGACATCCCCAATGGGAGTGTTTAACAGCTCCTTACAACAGATTATTGGAGGGTTCTTTAAACCCCAGGGCCATTATCTGAGCCTAATTTTCCGTTCCAGCCCCTAACATTTCAATTTCCCCCTTCACTGATCTCTGGCTTTAATGGCTCTCCCAAACTTCCCTCAAGTTGAGAAGTGCCCATTTGGTACCCTTCCTGCTGCATCTTACCAAAGCCTCATCTTCTTTCTCCTACCTCTTTCCCTTTTCGCATCCTTTTCACCTTGAAAACACAGCCACAATGTCCTCATTTCCCTGAGAATTGCAGCATTTGCCCTGCCCCTGCGGGGGATGCTGCATTCCCTCTCTTGGCTTCCTCACATGGGGCTGCAGCTGGACCCTGGGAAGGAATTTCATGGAGCTTGGGAACCTCCACTTCCCCTTTTCTTTCAGTCTCTTTGCAAGCCAGACTGGAGCTGACACTCCACGTCTCTCTGGCAGGACTGAGGGCGGTGCTTGGCCACCAAACCACTCCAAATCCATTCAGCGGGGCCCAGCAACACTCAGTGGTCTCCAGTGGCTCGGGGGACTCTCATCCCCCTGCTTTGTCTGCTCTGTCCATGTGCCCAGGGCTTTTGGCTGGCTGCCACCAGTGAGGCTGCACTGTCCGGTCTCTTCCCAGCCCCCTGGGGATAGGATGCTACCGGGCTTTGGCAGCTGCTGCTCGGTGTCACTCAGCTGTCACTGCCTTTGTCCCTGCCAGCAGGCTGTCTCCTGGGAGAGGGGCTTGCTCACCCACTCCCAGTCTTGCCTGCACTAAGCAGATCTGTGGGCTCTTGAGAGGGTTTTCTTGGGCTCTTGGCTGCTTTTTTTCCCATCCTGCAGAGTTGTTCCTCCAGCAGAGCCAGCGCTGGGATGTGTGCACAGCCCAGCACTGCTCTGCTCTCCCGTCTGCTCAAGGAGAGGTGACCTCAGTGCCTTTGGGAGTCAATTGTTCAAAGCCAGACAATTCTAAAACCTGCCAACACTCAGGGAAAGGGTTTTATTGGCATTAAACTATTAGTCCTGGCACCTGGTTTTCAGCCACGCTCTCTGTGGGACTTGGAAAAATGCTGGTGGGACAAGGGACACTAAGCCAGCTTCTGCCCAGGAGATGTGGGACATGCAGCCATAGCAAAGCTCCAGCATGCCAGAGTCTGCCCAGGAAGGACAGGTTTTGAGGGTTCCTGTCTCCTTAACCCCTGGGAGAATGCCAGGGCAAATATACCAGCCCAAACAGTAACAGCATCCATGGATGCATAATGGTTTTGGCCAAGAGGCCCTTGGGGCTGATTGAAAGCAAATCAGTGAATGTGGGGCACTTTCTCTCCCAGGGGCTGAGCATGCCTAACTGCTCCAATGGACAGCTTTATGGACTGTTACATGGATATGGCTCTTCCCATGGCTTCACAGACCCATTTCACAAATGGTGCTGGCTGCAATCCACTGCTCTGTGCCGAGCTGCTGGTTGGGACATCGTCGCGGAGGCTGAAGCGATGAGAAGGAAAACACGGATGAGAAATAGATAGGGAAAAACAAATGTCAAGCTGTGCTTTTTATAGTGCGAGGGCAGAGTACTGGCTGGGCTTTTAAGAAGAGAAGGGTGTGCTGGTAATTGGAAAGGCGCTGGGGGGAGGGTGGCAGCCTGGCTCCTGTACCTGCAAGCACTCAGGGCCCCTGGCCAGCCAGCCCTGGGCTGGGATGCTGCACTCTGACTGCCCACATTGAGCCTGGCTGAGACTAAATGCACTATGTTCCTCACAGTGCAGCCCAGGCTTGGGCCAGTCCTGATCACCCCAGTCATGGAGCCTGCAAGGTTAGAGAGAGGACACTCAGAGGAAAGGACCAAGCTGGACCCCAGTTTTCAGGCAGGGTTGGCCCCATTGTCATCACAAGCAGAGAAGTCCTTTGGGTTAGCAGAGAGCTTGGAAACACCCACTGGCAGCCAGAGGCTGAATTGGTGTTGCTTAACTGTGGCTTTTTCTGGGAAACTAAACTGCCAAGGCCACATGTGGCCATACCTGTTAGCGCTGTCCATCGGACACATCAGGCGATGTGCTCCTGCCAGTAAATCCTTTGACCTATTCCTAAACACTGTGTTATCGAAGGCCAGAATGAGTATCAGGCAGAGAAATCAGCTGTTCCCTGATCTAAGCCGACTGGAATCAATTGCTGCAGGGGGAAAGTGCGGTCAGCCACCTCGGAGCCCTCTGACAGGTCAATAAATACACCTGAGAGGACATGCTTGCCTGCGGAGGTGGATGTGTTTCCTCTGGCAATGCTGCTTGAGTGATGTCCTGTTGTGCTCCGGTGCTGCTGAGCTGGGTGTCACATGGGCTTCACACAGGGCATCACACTGGGATGTCACCTTGCCCCCAAGTGCCACCAGGGTTTTTGCTCCTGCCCCTCCTGCACTGGTCCTGCTGGGGGAGAGGCAAGGAGCTGGCTCCCAGGACACCCACCACCAGCTCCCGCCTCCGTCCTCTGCGCCAGTCACAGCACTTATTCACGCTTGAAAATTTGCAAGGGAAAGATAATAAACCCCCCAAGAAGTCTGTCCCTGTTTTGGCCTGACAAGGGACTAAGATAAATGTCAGTTTTCAGTTAAAATCATGCTCGGAAGATGAGCAGGAACAACGGGGATTTCATTCTGCTACGTTTATTAAACACATAGAGACATGTCACTGCTGGCAGAGCCAAGCAGGTCCCACAGCCCTGGGGCTCAGTCCCTACCAGCATCAGAAATACCCGAGATTAGATCTAATACAAGCCTGACATTTGAAACCTGGGAACTGCATCCATATGTGCTTCCTGAGTCCTCAGGAGAAGTCCCACTGGAAATCCAGACTACAGCACAAGCCATGGGCAGCCACGTCCTTGCCCATCCCAGGTGGACAGGTGGAGTCTGTGGGCTGAGCCCACTCTGGACTGAGCCCACCATGGACAAGCCCCACCATGGGCTGTGCCAACATGTACCACGCAGGTCTCCTCCACTGCGGCATCCTCAGGGATGAGGCTCTTCCTCCCCAAGCCCTCCTGCCATAACTCATCTCTGCTGAGAGGCATCACTGCCTCGAACTGCTTATTAGCACAAATTGCCTGGCAGTAACAAACTGCTCTCTCAGCGCTCGTCATTCACCGGGCGCGGTGACGGAGCCGGGCACGTCAGCAGCTCGCTCTGCTGCAGGGCACCAGGGGCTTGGCACGACCCATGGGCTGCTTCAGCCACGACAGCAGTGATAAACCCTCCGTTCTGCAGCAGAACTGACTGATGGGTCCGTTAGTTCCAGTTTTAGTAAGAGGTTTTGTTCAGACGTGCTTGGGCCATGCCATCCACCAGGAGCTGGACACATGCCGGGGGCTGGTACCTGTCTGGGGAGGGGGAGGCAGGAAGTAGGGATGAGCTGCTGGACAGCCTTATCCATCAGTGTTTCCTCTGCTCTGCTGCAGAGCCACTCTGCCTGCCACCACAGGCACTTACCCGTGGCCCCACATTCCTGTCCTCCATCCCCTTGGGGACGTAAGGGCACTCAGAAGGCTGCAAAGCACGGAGATCTTGGCTGTGAGACCCATCAGCTGGGATGATGTACTTACACTTTTAATAAGAAATAGCACTTGATATAGAAGCGTTCCAGCATTTATTGAACCGAAGTGCCTTCCGCTGCTTCAGTGCAGAGCCCTGAAGCCTGTCCTGGATGATTTAAGAATGATCCATCTGGAAAATTATGCAGACAATTTGTTACATCCAGCCAGAGAGCCATAGAAACCACCATAACAAGCTTAAATGATTTCAACATCACTACATCATCCAGCCTCAGCCAATCTTCCTCACAGCCACTGCCGAGCTGGGGTTGCCTATCCTGCATGGCTCCTCTTCTTGAAACTGATGCTGCTCCTGCAGCCCATCCTGTTGCTGGATCCAGGCTTCTAGTCAATGCTTTGTGGGACATGGGGGACCCTTTCCCACCTTCCCACTGCTTGTCTCACCCTCCACCCTCCCAAATCCCTGTTTTAAGACAAGAAGCTCCAAGCAGCTCACAAACCCTCCTGGTGGGCTCCTCTGGCTGCCAGCAGCACGGGTGCCTGTTGGTGTTACCACCTCACCCTGGGTAAATCAGGGCTTCAGTTTTCAAAATAGCATGTTGATTGAAGCCTAAAATATCCCCAGCAATTACTTCGCCCCGGTATAATTATAATAATTAAACTTGGATAATGCTTAGTCCTACTTTTTATCAGAACTGTGTGCTGTGGCACCAGTGTGTGTTGTTTTGTTTCCAGCCTCATTTTCCAGCCTCACCCCGCCGAGCAGCGCTGGAAGGGACATGAGCTGGCAGTCTCCAGTGCTGACAAGGGGACGGTGACCCTGTCACAGCCCCTCCAGCCCCGGGGAGGGCACTCGTGGCACCGTTTAACCCAGGGCATGGTGTGTGCTGGCCGTGCCCTGGCCCTGTCTGCACGGCGGGACAAGCAGCAGGAGGGGATGCTCCCGGCTCCCTACTGGGGCAATGGGTGCTGGAGGGAGGAGGGATGCTGGTTCTTCCCTTTGGCTGCTTGCCTCGTCCCACCCCAATCCCTCTCCCACAGCTCAGCACAATATTTCTCCTCCACGCTCCCAGCAGCGACACTTGGAACAGCTCAGGCTGGTGAGTACGTTTCCGGCTGTGATAAATAGCAGGGGAAGGAATGAGAGCCTAACACTGTATTTCATGCCCTGAAATCCCACTTGCATCTGGAAATGAACAGAGTTCTCCGGCTGATATATGCAGCTCTGAGGCCATTCGCATCCTGTTCGCTTGTACACATTGTCTCGGTGATTTAAGCTGGCAATTTGGCCCTAAAATGAAGAGCAGCTCACTTTGTCCCTCCCTATTTTTCTATATATTTTCCTGCAAAATGAAGCTCAGGGAGATTTGGCTGGGCTGGGGCTGGGCACCATCTCTGGTCTTGGTTTTGTGCTGGCCTGGCACAAAGAGTTGTGGAGGGTCCTGGCACTGCCCAAAGGCTGCTGCCACAGCCTGGGAGTGCAAGTGGCAGGTGGGTGTGCTGGTCTCTGTCTTCCCAGCCCATCCCTCTTCAAAGCCAACACGGACACCAGTGAAGGCTTTTCCCCCTTTCCAGGTCAGATGGCACTGTGAGGATGACAGCCATGCTGTCCCACAGTGCCCTGGGGAAAGGGGATGCTGTGGGGGCAAGGGGGGCTATGGGAGCTGTCCCTGATGCCTGGCAAGAGCCCTCCTTGTGCTGCCCAGTCCCCAGATACGTGCATCCATCCATCTGTCCATCTGTCCATCCATCTGTCGAGCAGCACAGCAGCAGGGCCAGCCCGAATGTGACCCATCGTCACCTGGTCCACACGCAATGGGCAAACCAGAGCCATCACTTACCAGGGACCTGCTCACGGCCAGGACTCCTCCTTGGGTAAAAGATGTAGCTGGGTAAAGTGATTTCATAGCAGAGCTGTTTGTTTAAGCCATCATTAGTGATGCTTAATTAACTCCCCAACAGTCTTATTCAATGGCTTCCTTCTTCCAAGCAGCTGTCCCAAGGCACACAGGGTCCCCTTGCGTGCCCAATGTCCCCAAGCAGCTGTCCCAAAGCCCTGGGGGACACTGGGTGAGCCTGGGGACCTGGCACCCTCCTGCCTGTGCCACAGGGTGGGGAGGTGGTGGTGCTGTGGTGAGGACTCCAAGGGGATGCACAAGACCCTCTTCCCAGGATGAAGGCAGGGCTATTTCCCTGCTGCTCACCTGAGGTGTGCACAGCTGGGAACAGGGGGATTTCCCCAGGGAAGCCTCTGGACTCCTTGCTGAGATGTAGATCCCCCTGGACACCAAATCAACCCTGTCCCCTCCCCAGGGACTATGGCTGCGTGCGGAGAAACTCAGTCACCAGTGGCTGCGCGGTTCTCATATCAGTTTTAATAGCAACATCAGAGTACTAAATATACAGAGGGCAAGGGGACAGGGTGGCATTTACAGTGCTTCCAAATACACGGCTTCCACGGACAGAGACAAATTAAAAACTGCTCGGGAAGAAAAGGTTCTTTTGGCACTGCCCCAGCCCGCGCTGTGGGCGGGTGGGGCAGCCACAATGCCAAAAGGTGCTTCCACCGGATGCCTCCTGGCGCAGGATTTTTCCCAGGAAAAGAAAGAAGTACTCAGTGATGTAAAACCGGTTACAAAGTAAAACTGTCTCATGTTAGAAAACGGGTTTTGGCAAAATAAAGTGTAAACTTCACTGTACATGTCCTATCAAACAAAAAAATAAACCCCTTGGAACCTAAAATAGAAGAATCTGGGTCAGAAATCTGTGCCCTTAGTGTACATTTTTGTGCAACATATACTTTTTTCAAAGTAAATATTATCTCCACTCGTGACACTATTAAAAATGTACCTACAAATGCTGAGAGTAATTCTTAAAAATGTGTGAGAAGCATTAGATGAGCTCGGGGGACCAAACCCACAGACTTGGAAATGGCAAGGGATTTCTTGCTGGTTTTGAAAAAATCGCGTACAGATTTAATATCTGGTTGAACGAAAATTCCAACCACATTCATCCTGAAATGGGCGGGCTGAGATAGGATAGATATATTTTTGTTCTATTTTATTTTTTAAATTTTTTTTTTTTACAAAATATATATTATGTGTAGAATATCTACTATTTAACTACCGTTTCAGCCGAACTACCTTCCTTTGCAACAAGCTGCCAGTGGAGAAGAGGTAACCTGAAATCCGTCCCTGCGCCGGCTCTGCCATCGCTACGGTGACCTCCTGGCAGGCTCGGTGCCCTTGTCCCCATGGAGCACTGGTGCCCCATGGAGCACTGGTGCTCTCTGGAGCATGGCTCCTGCCACCACCACCGGCCGCCCTTTCTCCAGCTGGGAAGACAGAGTGAAGGTAAACGAACGGATCTGGAGAGACGGGCGGCTGCCCAGGACCGGCTCTGCCCAGGGTGCTGTGGGGTGAAGCCACCCTCGGGGGACCCTGGCCTCCAAAGGTCAGGGATTGAGGACCAAATTCTGCCCACCCTACCTGTTGTTGCCATGACATGGGAGCTCCGACCTGGAGCCCCAAACGAGCTCAGTTTGGTGCAGGATAAAGCAAACCTTTATCTGGTGCCAGTGCTGGATGCCAGTGCCAGTGGCAGCAGTGGCACTGACTCCCTGGCCTGGTGGGAGCGGCACATCCTGTGGCTCCTGCTCAGGGTTTGCAAGGGATGTGGAGGGAGGAGAGTCCCAGACAGCCCTGGGAAGCCTGGGCTTTCTGCAGAGCCCAAGTAGAGCCAACCTCTCCTTGCCATGGGTGGCTTTGTCCCACACTACCTTCTCTAAGACAGAGCCACAAGTGACACACAGACACTCCCATGACATGTCTGGGGAATGTGGCAGCCTCTTGGCTGCCATGGTGTGTTTCTCAGGGACTATTCAGGGGCTAAGGAATCTGGAAAATGAACCGAAAAAAACAAGCAGCAGTGGGCTGAGGGCTTACAGCAAAGCAAGGAGCAAAACTTTTCTTTTTTCAAGCTTCCAGGACCTCGGGGTGAGATGATGTGCCCAAAACATGACAAAGCTCCCACGGGAGCGTGTCTGAGAACACCATGCTTCCCTACTTTTCCACGGTGGGAAGATCTACTCAATAGACTATGCCATGGAAATGTGACTTTCTATTTTCATTTCTTTCTTGTTTTTTGGCTTTCATCAATAGGAGGGAATGAAATCACCACAGTTCATTTCTCTTCACTGTACAAGACCTTGGGACGCCTGGATCCTGCCTTGTACATCACTGCCTCAGCGGCTCCATCCCAGCCCTTCCTCCTCCTCCTCTCCCTCCACCACAGTGGCCCAGCAGGGATGGGGGGAGGCTTCCTCTGATAAAGTGCAAGTGCTGTTGGTCCTTATAAATAAGGGAAGATTGTGCATCTACTTTTGTTCCCTGGTTCACCACTCAGCTCCAGGGAGACCAGGACATGTCCTGCTGCAGACTGGGGGGGAAGCTCATGCAAGTCCTGCCCTCTGAAACCTGTGCCCATCCTCAGGGTCACAGTGATTCACCTTCCTTCTCTCTCTCTCTCACACACATACACACACACATACACACATGCTTTCCACTCCTCTTCCCCAGCTCCACAGGGAATTTCCTGTGAGCCAGGTGTCTCTCCATCACCACTGGCATCATCACCACCACTTGCACCAGTGCCGCCTGTGCTGCCCTGGCATCTCCCAGCTCTGCCTGACAACTTCCCTGCGGGCAGCAGGTTCCATCCATGCAGAAACACAGAATGCTGCTTCAGATGCCCTGCTATGAGGGAGCTGAGATATATTTCTTGTCATACTGCTACCGCGATTACACTGGAATACCTGTGGGAATGAAATAAATAGGAAGATTAAGGGGAGAAGCACAAGAAACGTGGCTCAAAACTGGTGCAGATGGATTCCCATGAAGTCACAAAGGGAGGAGAGCCTGTGGGCAGGGGCTGCACCACTGACACCAGCGTCACAGGAAAGCCCCAGGACACTGATATGACCCTGGAGCAGTTGCTCAGACTCCACGCTTCCCAAGGACAGACAACTCCCCATGTTTCCCAGGGACAGCTAAAGCTTTGGGGGCCACTGCTCTAGCAAGACACTGCCTCCTCTCCTCTCTGGAGGCATCCAACGCTCTGGAGAGCTGCACATGAGCCACCCAGGAGATACTGCTCTGCCCAGGGGATGGTTGGCTCAAGTCCGCAGGTAATTGTCAGGGCTGGCAAGGAAGACTTCTGTCTGAGGCAGCGTCCAAAAATTCAGGACAAATAATCCAGACTGTGCAATTCTATGGGAAAAGGACAGAAAAGGACAAGGGAACAAGAGACCGCACGCGTGGCTATGCGCAACACCACAGGGTTCTACTTTTTTTTTTTGTTGTTTTTAAACTGCACATTCATTATCATAAAGAAAAGGAGCTGAGTAATCAGTGAGGGAGTAGAAACGTGGATCTGGACAATTCTAAAAAACCACTAGTATTTACCAAGGGCAGTTTACAAAAAGAACTGGAGGACTTTGGTCTGATCTCTGCTGTCGTTTCCACCCATTTGACATTGAAGGGACCCGAGCGAGACCCATCCCAGTGTCTGATGTGCAGCACAGCATGGCAGCACCCGACTCCATGGAAAGACTTGGACAGAGGGTTTAGGGTCAGCACCCACGAACACCACCCACCCCAGCAGGAGCTGGATGGGCATGGACTTGTTTCTAGAGCAACACACCAAACTGGAGCCTGCAGAATCGTGCTTCCCTGGCAAAAATTCCCTTTAAACACTATTAAGAGATCTCCAGGATTGTGGACAGCTGGCTGTGTCTTCTCCTGCTGCAGCAGAGCCAGCCAAGACCAGGAGAACAAAGGAAGAGGGTCTCTCAATCCCAAGCCCCAGGCTGGGGCAGGAGGCAATGAGCCCCTTCCTCTTGTTTCCCACACAGGGTTGAGTAAGCTTTGGTTCCGTGGCCAATTTAGAAGCCATTTTCCAAAAACCTTCCCACACCCCTCTCCTAAAATTTTTCTTTTGTGCCAAGAGAGGCCCATCTTTTGGGAGTCCACCCCTAAGATCTGCCCCGTCCAGCTCCAAGGTGTCATGCCTAGCACGGTGGAGATCACAGCTCTGTGGATATGGGGCAGGCCCAGGTTTTCCTGCTTCTTCCCATTGACCTTGACGATGTATTGGGATACAGAAGCCTGGAAATACCTTCAGCACTGCCTTGAGCTGTGCTCTGGATGGTTTTGGGAAGCTTTTCCTCTGCTTCCCGCTGGCAGCACAGCCCCAACCGTCTCCCACCACGGTCACGTCGCAACGCTGGAAAAGCATTTCCAAAAAGAACCAAAATTATATATATATATGTATACATACATATATATGTCTATACATACACACACACACGTATATATATGTATATATGTCTACCTATATATACACATATAGGTTGACAGGCAAGCTGCCAAAGTAGAAAACATCAGATCACCCAGTTTGCATGATGCATGTTAAAGAAATGAGACTTTTAGCCCATGACATCTTCTTTAAAAATGAGTATTTAGGATCTTCAAAAATTGCTACAGTACAAAAAGTGTTTGTGTGTGTATATATATATATATATTTTCCCTCTACATATACTGCATGTATGTACGCATATGGACCGGAATGGATGATCCCACCAGAAGAGATGCCCCACTCGTCCTCCACAAACATTTCCAGGCGTTATTGACTCGGCTCTTTGCAAAGTCTTTGCATCGGTTCATGGCACATAATGGTATTATTGGCACAGGTTCAGAGTCACCGTCCATGGCCGGGCTCCAGGCGCTCATCCTTCCCTTTTCCATCCCTTGCTGGTTCCTCCTCCTCCACGGGATTTTCTTTGCTTGCACACTTTCCTTTCTCTCCTCCCAAAAACGTGCTCCTTGACAACGCAGTTACCTATAGGCGTGTTCATTTTTATAAAAATATATTTGGCCCATAGAACGCTGCTCTTTGAATCTCCTACTGGTAAACAGAAATGGTAGGTACAGGTAACCCATTATTTTTTTATATTTTTTACAGGTTCACCAATGGAATCCTGTTGAGGACGAGAAGAAAAAGAAAGATTAAGTCATGACAGGGAATTTGCACTATGTCTCACGTCACTGCTTGGATGATCCCCCATAGCCTGGAGGTTTCCTCCTCCTTCCCCCTGGCTGTGGAGCTGCAGGATTCCTGGGGGAGGAGAGCATGGAGGGAGCAGGGTATCAGTGACTTCCTCCTCCTTCTCTGGAGCTGCTGGTCTGTGCTGAGGATTGGGGCCACTACTTCTCTCTCCTTGGGGCCTTTTTCAGAGTGGGATCATCCCCGCATTCTGCAGATTCTCACTCTCGGGCCTCGAGCAGCGAGTGCTCTGGCAGACGAGCAGATGATGACAAGCACTAACAAGATTTTCTAAAGTTAAATCTAAAGAATCAATAGGGAATTGGTTAAGCACCAAAACAGAGATCCTATCAAAGTCCTTAAGCTATTTATTTACCATCTACTGGAAGATGTCTCCCTATTCAATCTTGGACCCTCAATGTGAAGACAATCACTCCCCATCACTGGCGTGCGGCCACTTGCTCTACATGTTTGTGACACTTCATGAGCTGTAGCACAGCAGGGTATGCCAAAGACAGCTTCCAGCAGGTACCTACACCCTGTACAGCAGTGCTCAGAATACACATTCCTAATCCACACAGCCCTAATCTGTGCCCTCTGCCTGGCTGGGATCAGCACCTAGAACGTGGTGTGCTTTTTGTCCCAGGGTTCTTTCTCTAAAAAAACCCACTATTTTTCAGCAATATGCCCAATACACCATCTCCAAGAACAACCCTGAAGTCTTAATTAGCAAGACAGATTTTCCAGAGTCCTTAATCTCCTGTGCTGGGGCTGTGCTGGGACTGCTGCTACTCCTCCGAAGACAAGCCGGGATCTTTTATGATGACTCATTATCTGTTAATGTTAACACAAGCCATTTGCTGTTGTTAGGCAGAACGCAGCCAGCACAGCAGCTGCTGCCGTGTTGGAGCATGGCATCACCACACAATGCTGTCAGCTCTCACCCACCCTGTGCCAGGGCAGGGTCAGGACAGTGTCACCAAACCAGCACAGCTGCTGGGTCCCAAAGTGTCTCCTCCCTGACAGCAGTACCTGGCGTCCGGTGGCTCCGGGTGAGCACTGGTTAATGCACGATGGCAGGATGTACAATTGGTATTGTATCCCAAATAGCCTCTTTGTGCAAAGTAGGTCAGCACTTGATCAACCTTACAGATTTTTTGTATAATCTCATTCCATGGGGTTTTTCAGTCAAAGAGAGTGGGATTAAGGACAAGAATAATGCAGAATCTCAAACTTCATTTCAGAAAGCCCTAAAGCCAGGATGAAATCAAGCCAAACCAGCCACCCTGTGCTGTGGTGCCTGGACAAAGCCACTCAAGTCTTTGGCACACGTCCTGTGCTGGTCTGCAGAGCAGCAGTGCTCTTGCCTCTGTCTGGGTGCTCCTCCAGCACCACTGGCACTAGGCGAGAGAAGTTTTCCTTTTCATCCCTCCCTTCAGGTAACTCCTGAGAGCTTCCACTGACTGCTCCAGTCCTCACCCACCCAGTCCAGGGCCACACTGAGGCTGCACTGCCACACCAGGCTGCTGCAGACAGACTGACTTCTCTGCCTGCAGGAGCAGCTGCCGGCAGCCGCTGCTGAGGTGTGACATCCACCGAGGTGTGACACCTACCAAGGAGCTGGTGCTCCAGTGGGGCCCAGCCACAGGCACAGGCAATCTGGTGGAAAGCTCCACCAGCTGCTTGCCACGGGCAGCATCACCTGCTGTGGGGAGGGACAGTGTCCTGGTGGGGATCATGCCTGCAGCACAGGAGCCCTCCCCATGGCTCCTGCTGGCGCAGGAGGAATCTGACCCCAGGAAATAGCTTCAACATCTGCTCCCTGAGTACCTAGATGAATTTCACCACGTTTCCTGACACAATCACAGTGCTGCCTGCAGCTCTCCAGGCTGGAGATGCTCTGCAGTGCTGTCCCTTATATCTGCTGCCTCAATTGCTCAGCCCAGCCTGATGATGCTGTCGGCATCACCCAAAGCCAGGGTGCCAGCTGGGCAGTACTGTGCTCAGTCCTCACACCAGGCTGATGAACTGTCAGATGTGAAGTTCACATTAAATTCCAACTTGGCTCCCAGTGGTCATCTTGACAAAACATCTGCAGCACCTCTGTCCTGCCATCCCTGTCCTAGGACATGCCACCTGCCTTGTGCCTCCAGCTCTGGCCCCACACCATCAGGAGCCCTAAGGTACCAATGAGACAGCTCAGAGCTGTGAAGAGCTGTCAATTAAAATTTGTAAAACACTAGGAGAAAGGGGCTGTGAGGAGAAAGCTGCATGTAGCCCCTCCAGCCAAAAAGCTGCACATGCTCCAGAGCATTCTTCTCCCCTGCTGTGGTACAGTGGGTCAACAGCAACTGTCCCCTTCAGGTGACCTTGCTGTGACTGTGGATGCCAGCCAGGAAACACTCATTCCCCCGGAAGCAGTGCAGCCCAAGCAGCTGCATCTCCTCTTTCACCAGCCTCTCCCCTAGAAACAAGAGCTGGAGAGGCATCTACCATGCCTCCACTCCTCTGCTTCCCTCCATCCCACTGCTCCTCTGGCACTTGGCAGCTGGTGACAGCACAAGGCAACCACGGTGGCAGGGACAGCCTAGCAGGGAGCTCATCTCAATGCCATCTGCACCTTACACAGTGACACATGAAATTTGGGATGCTCATTTCACCTGAGGGATTTCCCACCAGCACCTGGTTGCGATTGGGACACACCACTTTTGCAAGTGTGTCCCAGAAACACCCTGGTGCAAACACACCTATGCAGAGTAAACGTGCAGAGAACAGGTAGAACAGGTTTGGGATCAATCTCATTTTGTTATTGTTAATGAAACCAAACAGCAGCTTCCAGAATTGCATCTGTAATTGACGTGCCATTACAGAGCTAATGCTCCAGGTACGAGCTGGATAGATTTTTCCAGAGCGCATCAATGTGCGTTTTATGGATTCCATGAAAACGGGTCAATGAGAATTTCAAGGATTTAATAAGGCGTAATGGAATGGCTTCAGGCTATTTAAAGAAATCTATGGAGGTGACCAGGGTACAGTCTTTGGCCCAGGGTTTCACATGACCTGGGGCAGGAGCAGTGGGATCCACACAGAATTCCTACAGTGCTTCAAGCTGCTCCTTCCATCCCTCTACCTAAGGCATGGAGAGCTGTAGATGGCATCAAGTGTAGCTGACTTACTTTATGTGTTATTTCTTTTTAATTCACCTTAAGCTAATGGAAAGACATCCCACACTGCAAAACTGAGGGTGGAAAAGGTTCAGTGGGTTATTGCTGAGGCTGGTGTTCCATGCAGATCCTCCATTTCATGCTCATTCCCCTGCTGCCCTCACTCCTGGCACCAGCTCCTGCCTGGGTCCTTTGCCCTCTGTCCCCTGAGACACTGGCCACAACAACAGAGTCAGAGAAAAAACATAAGCATATCAGTGGATGGGGAGTGAGAGCCTTTCACCTTCACCAGTGAAGCTGCTGCAGCCAGAAGAGGCTCTGGGGGGGCAGTGAGACCATGCCAGACAAATCCCTGCTCTCTGCCCCAGTGTGCTGGCACACACCTCACCTGCTCTGTCTAGACACCACCAGCCCCAGCACAGCCGAGACCATTAACTTTTTATTCCCTTCCATTCTAATCTAATTATATTTCTGTGTTCAATAGCTGTGCATAATGTTAAACAGGCTATTCCAAGCGAGCTGCAGCCAGGGAAGGCTGGAAAATTCATTTACACTGAATATATGATTCATTACAGCAGGGACTTGGGACAGAGCAATTAATTCACCTGAGCATGTGGCTCGAGCGGGCAGCGCTGCCCAGAGTGAGCTGGCACACACAAACTTTTCCTGCCACTGCTATTGGCTGTGCCACCTTCAAAAGTGACACAAGGAGGTGGAAATGGCTCAGGCCAACTCAACAAAAGAGAAGAAAATCCCCAAAGATTGTACTCTTGCAACCAGAACATCATCACTGCACTCCTTTAGTCACAACAACTCAGGTGTGACCAGCTCCTAGGGACTGTGCCCAAAGGGTTGGCTTTGCAGAGCAGCAGGAGGAGGAGGAGGAGGAAGAGGAGAGGAAGGAGGAGGAAGAGGACCCCAGCATCCTTGCAGTGAGTATGGAGGCGTTCATGACAGCAAACATCACCAAATGAGCTTTCAGATACTGGTGGTGCGTGCATGCCGGATGTGTGGCGCTCGGACGAGGCGGGCTGTCCATCATGCCAGCAGAGGTTAATTACAGATCAGGCCATTTCCCAGCATGGAAATTACTGTGGCTTGTTGAGGTTTCAGAGGTGGGCTTGAACCATGGGATCAGGCTGAAGTTCAAGGCTGCCCCAGGGACCCTTTGCTTTTGAGTCCTTGTCCATTTCAGTGTCTGCCTGTTAGCATGGGCCTGTCTGCAATTAACCTCCCTGGAAAAGCTGCTTGGTTCCCAGTGCCCCATCCACAGCATGAAATACGTCCAGTCACACTAAAAGAAGTGCAGACAGGAGGATGGCACCAGGCAGGGTACGAGGGGCACGGTGGGGACACAGGATGGATGTGTGATGGATGCAGGGAGCGCGGTACGTACCAGGAAACAGCCCGCTGGCGTCTGCCCTGCCCCCAGAAGTCAAACAGGCTTCGGCCAGTCAGCAGGAGATTTCAAACCATTTCTCAGACACAAAGGCCACGGGAATAAGATGCCGGTCAGAAGAAGAGGGTCTGCAGTGAGCAGAAAGAGGGGCTTGTACACACTGGTACGTAACACACACGGTGCAAGCCAGGGTGGCCTGCTGCACAATCAGCTTTTTTACATCTCTCTAGAGTGATGCTTTGAGTGGGCCTGGGTTCACCAGGCTGCCTAGAAGTGCTCTGGGATAGAGGGTCCCAGAAAGCATCCCTGGGTGGCGGAAAAGCCATGATCTCTGCTAGCCAGAACACAGGCACTCTCTGTCACCTAGATGGAGTTCATATCAAACCAAGGCTTGTGGACACCCAACAAAATGGCGTGGCAATCCCTGCCAATTCTCCACCTTCTGAGATGTGAAGGAGCCCTGGAAAATGCAGACGAGCAGAACCACACACACACACACACAAGAGATGCTGATTGAAAAGGCATCAATGGAGTTGGCTCCAGGCCTGCCCTTGGGGCAGGCAGACATGGGCTGTGGCTGCCACACATCTTGTGGTTTCCTCAAGGCTGCCTGGAGCTTTCTCATTTCTCTCAAAACTCTCTGCCTGGCTTCCCCTCTACCTTTGATGGGGACACACATTTACCATATGGTGAAACCACACCAGCACCCAGTGAAAGCGCTCTGGAGACAGCCTGTGGTGTGGGAAACATCGCTCCCAACCCCACCGCTCCTGATCCCCTCCCTGTGGGCAGGCAAGGGGCTGGCAGAGCATGGCCACATCCCTTGGCTGCCAGTGATGCTCCTTGTTAACGCTCCGCCGTTATTTCACAGCAGCCAAACGGTTCATTTGGCTCTCGCCGCCTGCTCCTCCATTAATCACCCGCTTGTTTGCAGCCCGGCAGCTTTGCCGATGCCACTGAGGAGACAGCACGGGCGCTGGAAGAATGGATCCAGTGGCATTTTACGTGCTGGCAGGAGCAGCAGCAGCTGGGAACTGAACACCATGTGGTGCTGAGCTCACCCAGCCCTGCAGGGCTAGGGGCTGCTGAGGCACCCACCCAACCTCACCGCCAGGACTGGGGGTCAGGTGGCCAGTCCCACACTGAAATATGAGTGGGTGAGCACCCGAGAGGAAGGTGGCTCTGCCAAACGCTCCCAGAACATCACCCCTGAGCACCAGGGCCCATCACCACAACGGGATGGCACTCCTCACCCGTGGAGAAACCACGGTGCCCACCTCACCTGTTTCCATTGAAGGTCGTTTTGTAATCCCCGGGCGAGTGCAACGTGTCCTCTGCATAGACGGGCACAGGGGTCCGGACGCACTCGTGGGAGCACTGCAGCGTCTCGTTGTAGGCGGTGAAGATGTCGAGGGCACTGGGCACGCGGGCGGGGGCGAAGTCAGTCAGGTTCTGGCAACTCTCCTCCTGCTGGTCCAGCTTGCGTTGGTGGCTGTTGCGCCGCGGGCGCCCGCTCTGCGCGCAGCTGGGAGTGGGGGAGAGAGAATCAGACAATCATGGGGTGGTCTGGGTTGGAAGGGACTTTAAAAACCCTCCAATTCCATCCCCCTGCCATAAGCAGAGATGCCTTCCACTAGATCAGGTTGCTCCAAGCCCAGTCCAACCTGGCCTTGGACACTTCCAGGGATGGGGCAGCCACAGCTTCTCTGGGCAGCCTGTGCTAGGGCTTCACCACCCTCATAGGGAAGAAATTTTCCCTAAGATCTAATCTAAGTCTTCCTTTTAGTTGAAACCCATTCCCCTTGTCCCATTCCACTGTTTGTCTGTGTAAAAAGTTGCCCTCCATCATTTTTTTAAGTCTGCTATGGCCTGAAAGGCCAAAGCAGAAGGGACAGGAGGCACAGTGTGTCCCTGAAACCTGGCAGGGGAACTCACCTGATTTATCAGACATTACAGATTGCTCAATACTAGATTAGAATTCAGAAATTCCAATTCCAATACAGAGTTGGAAAGATCAGCCACAAGCAGTCACTTGGCACGGTGCTTTTTTTTAAGAATCAAATTTACATTTTAGACACAAGATTTTTCCCATCAGAGGAATGACTTAATGAGTCACACATTTGTACCTGCTGGAAGAAAAAGCCTTTTAGNGGCTGCCTGGAGCTTTCTCATTTCTCTCAAAACTCTCTGCCTGGCTTCCCCTCTACCTTTGATGGGGACACACATTTACCATATGGTGAAACCACACCAGCACCCAGTGAAAGCGCTCTGGAGACAGCCTGTGGTGTGGGAAACATCGCTCCCAACCCCACCGCTCCTGATCCCCTCCCTGTGGGCAGGCAAGGGGCTGGCAGAGCATGGCCACATCCCTTGGCTGCCAGTGATGCTCCTTGTTAACGCTCCGCCGTTATTTCACAGCAGCCAAACGGTTCATTTGGCTCTCGCCGCCTGCTCCTCCATTAATCACCCGCTTGTTTGCAGCCCGGCAGCTTTGCCGATGCCACTGAGGAGACAGCACGGGCGCTGGAAGAATGGATCCAGTGGCATTTTACGTGCTGGCAGGAGCAGCAGCAGCTGGGAACTGAACACCATGTGGTGCTGAGCTCACCCAGCCCTGCAGGGCTAGGGGCTGCTGAGGCACCCACCCAACCTCACCGCCAGGACTGGGGGTCAGGTGGCCAGTCCCACACTGAAATATGAGTGGGTGAGCACCCGAGAGGAAGGTGGCTCTGCCAAACGCTCCCAGAACATCACCCCTGAGCACCAGGGCCCATCACCACAACGGGATGGCACTCCTCACCCGTGGAGAAACCACGGTGCCCACCTCACCTGTTTCCATTGAAGGTCGTTTTGTAATCCCCGGGCGAGTGCAACGTGTCCTCTGCATAGACGGGCACAGGGGTCCGGACGCACTCGTGGGAGCACTGCAGCGTCTCGTTGTAGGCGGTGAAGATGTCGAGGGCACTGGGCACGCGGGCGGGGGCGAAGTCAGTCAGGTTCTGGCAACTCTCCTCCTGCTGGTCCAGCTTGCGTTGGTGGCTGTTGCGCCGCGGGCGCCCGCTCTGCGCGCAGCTGGGAGTGGGGGAGAGAGAATCAGACAATCATGGGGTGGTCTGGGTTGGAAGGGACTTTAAAAACCCTCCAATTCCATCCCCCTGCCATAAGCAGAGATGCCTTCCACTAGATCAGGTTGCTCCAAGCCCAGTCCAACCTGGCCTTGGACACTTCCAGGGATGGGGCAGCCACAGCTTCTCTGGGCAGCCTGTGCTAGGGCTTCACCACCCTCATAGGGAAGAAATTTTCCCTAAGATCTAATCTAAGTCTTCCTTTTAGTTGAAACCCATTCCCCTTGTCCCATTCCACTGTTTGTCTGTGTAAAAAGTTGCCCTCCATCATTTTTTTAAGTCTGCTATGGCCTGAAAGGCCAAAGCAGAAGGGACAGGAGGCACAGTGTGTCCCTGAAACCTGGCAGGGGAACTCACCTGATTTATCAGACATTACAGATTGCTCAATACTAGATTAGAATTCAGAAATTCCAATTCCAATACAGAGTTGGAAAGATCAGCCACAAGCAGTCACTTGGCACGGTGCTTTTTTTTAAGAATCAAATTTACATTTTAGACACAAGATTTTTCCCATCAGAGGAATGACTTAATGAGTCACACATTTGTACCTGCTGGAAGAAAAAGCCTTTTCTTAAGTGAAAATATGTAGGTGAGAACAATGAAGTGAAACCCTTTCCATTTGGGAGACACCAACAGGTTGGAACTTCTCAGGATAAATGAGCTCAGGACCTGGTGTGACACAGCAGAGGGATGGCTGGCAGGGCAGCCCTGCTCTCCGGGGGCTCCTCCAGCTCTGGAGGCTTCATCAGGATCTCGTGGCTGCACAACACTTCTGGCTCAGTACGTCAGAGGCAAGGAGAACCCCAGCTTGCAGGAGCCGCCCTCAATCAGCCCGGTCCTATTTCAAGGTCTAGACACTGATTTAATTAAGACGATACTTTTTTCCAGATGGGATTGACAGCACCTTGCAGAATGCTGGAGTTTTGGGAGGTGGCAGCTCTGAGGGTGGTGGAAGCTGGGGATGCCAGCACTGTCTGTGGAGGGGCACCCCTGAGGACAGGAGCGTGGGGCTCTGCTGGGAGTGGCACTGGCTGGCGTGGCAACATCTGCCAGCAGCGGGGCACTGCTTGCTCTGCTCCGGTTGATGCAACTGAAAGAGACAGCCCTAAAACAACTGCTGTCTCCCCACAACATGTGTGCAGGAGGAGCAGTGACAAGAAGGATGCTGGCTTGGCACGCAGCCATCGCTCACCCGTCCTGCTTGAGGGGCACAAACGCCAGCCAAAGGATGGGGACGGCGACTGTGTCCCCACTGGGGACGGGGCCAGAGCATGTGATGTGGGTCAGCCCTGCCACAGAGCACCTACATGCAGCCCAGGGTCACCCAATGAACTGAGGCAGTTTGGTTAGAGTTGAGAACACTCCCAGGTACTGTTTCTTCACCTAGGACACACTTGGGTGCTGCCCACGCTCCCCTGCTGAGGATTTTCTCTGGTGATTTCTCAATTTCACTTACTGTAAAGCATTTCTATTCTACACCAATCACTGGATTTATTTTTCCCCCTTTTTGGCTTCAGCAGCAGCTACTGAGCTGTTCTGCCAAGCTATGGTCATCTGGATCAATGACTCGTACCGCTCACTGCTGCGACTGGAGACAAAGCCCACAAGCGTTTTATAAACTATTTTCCCTGCTCCTTCACCGAAACACTGCGGCAACCAGGGAAGTTTAGTGAATTAAATCCCACTTGAGCTACAGGAGGGAGTGTCACTGCCTGCTCCCCAAAGCAAGTTCAGCTGTGGGGCCAGAATCTCAGCACTTTTGGGCAGCCGCTGTGCCACGTAATGGCTTTGCCAAGATGAGGATGCCTCCATAGCCCTGCAAAGGGCTTCTCCTCTCATCCCAGTTAGCTAGCAGGCTCCTCATCAACCTGGTGTTGTAATTGCCTCCTGGCTGCAGGAATCGATTTGCTGCAGCACCCACGCAGAGCTCGGCCAGGCCAGAGGGGAGAGCCATGCTCTCCCCCCAGCCCCGTGCTGGAGCCATGTTGCTACACCAGCAACCTGACCTCAAAGTAGGCCAGTTTCCCTGGGAAAATAGGTAAAGTGAGGAGTGCCTGGAGCGAAAGCTAACCTATTTTGCCATACGCCCAGCCATGCTGAGAGAATAAACGGGAGCAAATGAAGCTGGAGGAGCACAGCAGAGCCCTGGGGGTTGGGGCATGCTACAAACCATGACACCTGAAAGGCTTCGAAGGTGCCCTTCCATCCCTGGGGTCCCAGGAAAGGGCAGGAGATGCAGCTGCTTCTTGCCAAGCCAGGCTGTGGATTTTACAAGCAGCATCAAAGCTCCTTAGGGAAGGTGGCAGAGAAGCTGCTGCCGGCACCAGGCAGATCCTGGGAACACCCGCTGTGGCCCAACACACGGCTCTGACCTCTCCAGGTGGCATCGTGCTGAGGCACTCAGCCCTGGAGCAGCAATGTGCACGTGTCCCATGAGACTTGTCCACACAACCCCCACCACATGTTGGTCCCCAAAGCCACTGGCTAGGTGGTGTGAAGTGGGGAGGCTGTGGGGACACAGCTGAACCCTGACACGCCAACTTCCTGTGGAGGTTTTGGTGTAAACCCCCCATTTTCTCCTGTAATGCCTTTCCAAAACTATCCTGGCAGGTGACATGGGCTTTGGCACCTGCAGCGGGATGGGCATTTCCACCCCCACCCTGTCCCCATCCCATGCCACCCCTCAAGCCAAGCAGAGTAGGAGGGACCTTACCAATTTTTTAAGACAAGAGTTGTTATCAGCGCAGCTATGACCATGATGAGGGACACAGTAATAGTGATTATCTGATGAACTGCNAACGGAAGAGAAGTGAAGACGTCTCCCCTCTGGGACAGAAAGGGAGACGAGCGCAGCCTTGCACCGGGTGCGGGATTCACCAGGGATAATAATTATGGCACTGACGGCTGCTCGCTTTGCAGGTCGGGTGGGCTCACTTCCCCCTCTTCACCTTCCACGGGGTATCATTTTGGCTCGTGGATCATTCCTAATGAGCAGTTTGGAAACAAAAGCAGCTCGCTGTACACTATGTTTGTGATTTTGTGCTGCCTTACAGTTGCAATTTCATAATGAAATGATTTTTCCTGGCTGCAGCCCAAGGATGTGCTATTTTTCACAAACAGATGTTGCAGCTCCTGATGGATGGTAGTTTTAATAAATAAATAAGTCTTAGAATGACAGGAAAATAAGCAGTTTTATATATATATCCGTATGCGTCTGTGGCAAGGACGGCATCAGTGCCAGGGCTACAGCTCAGCTGGAGCTAGGGGTGCCTGGGGGCCACTGGGCAGCACTGGGGCAGCCACTGCTCATGGGGAATGATTCACTTGTGGCCCCTGTGCTGGCAGGGTGGGTAGCAGCCAATTCCAGCCAGAGCCAGAGCTCACTCCTCAGCTGCTCCACCTCTGGGTTTCATCCCCAGGGAAATTCACAGGGAAAACACCACAGTGGGAGGCTCCCCACCTCCCACTGGCACCCCACCTCCTGAAGGTGAGGCCCGGAGAAAGAGTTCTGGCCCCATGCTCTGAGTTCCCAGAGGGTGGTGACGATGGGAGCGTGTCCTGACGGGCCCGGGGAGCGCGGTGGCAGCTCGTGCCCACGCATGCCAGGTCAGCAGTGACGCCCACCCTGGCAGCAGCCAGCCCGGCCGCATCCTGCACGGCAGTCTTGGAGCAGCTCCCAGTGGGACGCTGCTGAAAAAGATAAAAGGAAAGGCTCTAAAAATAAAATCAAACCAGCCCAGTGCCCGATTCCTTTGAAAACAGAAGCGGAGTCAGGGACGAGACCTTCTGCAACACTGGGAGCTGGGGCAGTGGTGGCAGGGCCACGGGAGAACCTAATGATGCAATTAGTCCTTGCATTTACGTAATGGGAAAGGCACAGGCAGAACAGATTGCAGGTGGCTGAGCACTGGGAAGGATGGCAGCTCCTCAGAGCAGGACACATGGATTTAAGAAAGGCTGGATAATTTTAGACTCCATCACACACATAAGTTGCCATATGTACCGGCACAGCAAAGTTCCTTTGCATCATGTATTAATTCTGTACCACAAGCCAGGGGGGATTTCAGGGGGACAGGAGATCTTTGTCTCAGTGGTGGTGACGGACAGAGGGAAAGGACCTGACAGGTGGCCCGTGATGGCTCCCTGGGAAGCCCTATAGTAATACCTGCTGCAACGCTACCATGTCTTTATTTCTAATTTACAAATATATCAAATCCTTTCCTCTAGGCCCTCAAAGAATGTAGTGCCATACAGAGCAAGATCAAGCAAATATTCAGTCTGTGAGGGGTGGGGTTAATAGGTGCGGCACCCTTTGAGAGAGGAACACCCTGTAAGGGACATAAAGTGCCCTGGGGGTGAGGTGAGATGGAGAGAGATGCTGGCAAGGGCAAAGCAGTATTTTAGACACAGCCCTCGAAGCCCAACTGGGTGGAGGAAGGGGACTTGGAAGATAAAATCAATAGCTCATAGTGCAAAATCCTCCTCCTCCTCTAGTGTAGGAAGCTGCCTGGCACAGGCATAACTCCCCATGAGAGCCTGTGCGCCCAGAGAGAGACCCTGGGAGCAGGGATTGCAGTGCCTGGGTTTTGTTTGCTCATCTCCATGGCAAAAGCTCCGATCCCAGCGGGTCACGGAACCCGGCGGCCACGTAATTACACGTTATTAACCGTGGAAACAGCGAGCTGCAGGGAGGGCAGCGGCGGGCGCGGGAGCGCGGGGAGGGACACCCGGCACCGGCCCCCGCACCTGGAACGCCTCAGCCCCGCCAGGGTCCGGCGAGGGCTCCCCCTGCCAAGGCTTTTACCAGGCAATTTGACGCAGTGACCATTTAACTGGAGGGTAATTACAGGAGAAGTATTTAATGGAGCCGAAAGTGTGTCCAAGCCTCTGCGCTTCTGCTAGTGCAGCAGAATTCCGCGTGCCGCCTGCCAGGAGGGAAAGCTCTTCAAAGGCGCTCTCTGAACCCTCGGAAATGCTGAAATATCTCTGGGTTTTTCCACTCTTGTGCCGTCCTACTCTGCTCTCTCTGGGGCCTCTAATCTCCCCTGTGGGGGAAGAGGGGCCACAGAATCCCAGCAGGCAGCACGAGCCAGCTCCCGATTCCCCACATCCCAGGCAAAACCCCAATCTTCTCAGAGCAAGCCAATGCCAGGGCTTTTTTTTATCTGTTATTTTAGAGACCATATATTTGCTGCTGAGATGAAAGTGCTGAGGTTTGGCCTTTCTGGCCACCTTTTTGAAACGGCTCCCGGACAGCTCTGCATCAATGGAATTAATTCCATGAGAAAATCCATTTGAGACTAATGTCTTGCTACTGCAGGAGCGCGCAATGGCAGCGAACAGGAGATATAAGCTCTTAATTAAAAACAAAGAGAACCTCTATCCCCCAAGGCCTTTATTTCAACAGCTCTGGTTAGGGAGCCTGTATTTTTCATTTTCCCAATAAAAACAGCTATGAGCTGCAACTCTTTGAAGACCCTCATCAAGGCCTTGAAGCTGCATAAAATTAGAAAAAGGAGAAAACAGCTCTATTTCATTTGAAAGGGAGAAAACTGGAGTTACTTTTACGGGCCAGATATGGCTACCTCCAGTCTCTTCCCACACATATGCTGTGTGGATCTCTCTCTCCTCAGCATTCCATCCTCATCCCTGCCATGAGTCTCCTTCCTCTGTTCTCACATGCCCTGAGCACCAGGATGCCAGTGCCTCCTCCTGAGCATTGTGGAGAAGCTGGGGCAAAGCGGCTGGACTCAAGAGGCTTTACGGCTTCCCCAGCCATCAGAAATCACATCTGAGCCCCAAAAGCCTCATCCCCTGATAAAGCTGCTTGCGGAGAGAACAATTCAATCAGGAGTGTGGTGTGGCCTCCCTGCTGCCACCGCTGGCCTTTCCCAGGGGGGATCAGCCAGATTTGGCCGTAACATGAACCTACTGCTGGTTAATAGCTTGTAAGGAAAATAATTTACAAAAGCCACAAGGGTCTGATACAGGGGAGGAGACACAGCAGAAGCTGCCTTGAAAAGCCTTGTTACAGTGCACAGCCAGTTCCTCTGCTGCCCAGTCCACCGCACCACAAACTGCCTTGGGTCTGCTCTTCCCAACACCTTCTTGCTGGCAAAGTTGGGGTCAGCAAAGCTGCTTGGTTTTCCACCTGGTAAATCAGTGATCTCTCTGAAACCCAGCCCAGGGAGTGTTAGTCATCCTGAGGTGAAAACGCAGCTTTTCAGCAAAAAACCCACCAAGGTTCCTGGTAACTTCCTGGTATTTTGAGCTGGACTGAGGAAAGAAGCTGCTGCAGCTGCAAAATGTTCTTGCCAAGAAGGAAGATCCTGGAGGCTTATGCTAAAGACACTAGGACTTATCTTCTCAGGTGTTACGGCAAATATCACTGAGCAATAAATACTTGGAGAGCAGCAGAGGAGAGTTTCTGGCTCACTGAGACGCATGTGGGAGGATGTGCACAGGCATGTTCACTATCCATGCATTCCAGGGAGTGTCCCATCTCCCTCGCAGGGAGAGCTCAGCTGATGGCCACACTCCTCCCCTGCTTCCACTGTCATCCTCCACCCTTCAGGAGAACTGCAGCTGATGCATGGCCCTACAAGGGATCCTTTGGGCAGCTCCCAGGACCTGGTTGGCTGAGGGCCGACTAGGAGGGGTAATTGGTGGTGCCAGCCCAGGAGATGCCATCCAGCTCCTTCACTTCCTCTCCATCCCCCAGCTGTGGCACCTCCCCACGCCTCAGCATGGTGGATCAAAAAGGCGGCTCCATCCTCACTGCCCAGGGTTTTCTTTTAAACACATTTTATCTTTAATTAATTCCTTTGAAGCCTTTTGCATCTACTATCTCCTCGCCTCCAGCACCCCCCTACTGCACCCTCTTTCTGGAGGCAGGGTCATCACCAGCGGGAAGCAACACCTCTATTACTATTTATTCCTGACATGCTGCTGGCTGGCGGAGGGGAGGGGGTGGTGAGTGGCCTGGGGCCACCACCAGCTCAGAACCAGCTGCCAACACCCACACGGCCCCCACCTTACCCAAGGAGAACCCCAGCCCTGGTGAAGGGGTGTCCCTGAGCATCAGCTCTGCCACAAGCTCACAGAGCGTGGTGCCAAATGCGCTGCGACTGGCCATCAAATACCACTAAGAGCAGCAGACAGCACATGGAGTTTTCTGCCTTATAAAGCACTTAAAGGTTTAATTAAAGACGGCTTTATCCTAAAGCTCCTGAAAGGAGCCTCGGACAAACCAGCAAGTGCAATTCCTGCCTCGCTCTGACAGCTCTGATTCATTCCACTCCTCTCTGCTTTGGCTGAGGCTGCGGGACCTCGGGATGCTCTGCCTTGGTGGAGGAGCCCAGCCCACGTGGAGAGTGCCCGGTGAAAGCTCCTCACAGCCCTTCCCACTTCAAGCATGCTGGAATTTTAATTATTCCTCTCTTTCCCTGCTTCAGAGTAAAATGATTATGACAGCTCTGAAGAAGGAAGCACATTTTTGAAAAGCACAAGCATAAACTACGCCTGAGTGAACATCTTGCATGCCCAGCTGATGCCAGCAGTGCTGTGCTGTGCGGCAGGGGTGGCACCGGGACAGGAACACCTGAGCCGCAGGTCACCTGAACCCCCATGGCAGCACCCACTGGGCCACGGCACGCGCCAGCCTCTGCTCTCATCCCAAGCATTACCTGCCATCACTCCTCTGCTGCCTCTCCTGCCTATGAGCCGAGTAATTCCTATTCCAGGGGAATTTTTTTAAGCTTGTTTTTGCTGTCAGCAGCTCATGGAGGCATTGTTTCTGGCTTTTTTTCCTCCCGCTTCTCAGCGAGGAGGAAGGGGGGCGAGAGGAAGATCTGACAGAGCAGAGCTGCTCCCATTGCTCATCTCAGTGAGCACTGCTGCCTCTGCTGAAGTGAAGTGGTTGTTTTTAACACCCTGTGAGCACCCCAAGGAGCCTACGGTCCCACAAGAATCACCAGGGACCCAGAGGCAAAGCACGGATGGACACAAGGACACAGCACAGGAGGGACATGGGGGCAGCAGCACAACAGCAGCCACCTGCTCCAATGGAATTGAGTGCAGGGGATCTGCATGGCTCCAGGTGCCCTGGGACAGCTCTGCCAGCTCCTGGAGTGACCCCAGCTCGTGTGGGTGCCACACACAGGTGGTACCACCCTGACCCCCCAGGCATGTGCTGGGGACAGCTGAGGGACCACAGGCAGTGCGAGCAGCACCGCATCTGCTGCGGGCTCCCGTCAAGGCGCCTCACCGGACAGGGACTGGCAATGCTCGCTGAGGCAAATAAACCGTACAGGCGAGTTACCTCATCCTCATTTGTAGCCATATGTTTTTCCCAGCAGAGAACAAACACTTCCTAGGGCTACAGCTTATATAACAGAGTGGAGCAGGGCTGGGAAGCTGCATGGCTTCGCACAGGCGCCGCACCAGCAAAACTGGCACGGGCACGGACCCTGCTTTGAGACAGTGCCGGCTGCTCGCTCTCAAAACGCTGTCCCGAGGCACAGCAGGGGCATGGAGCTCCCACTGGGAGCATACTGAGAGCTCTCTTGGGTGCTCAGCCCCAGCGCTGGAAGGAAAAGCAGATCTGGAGCTCAGGAGCTTTTCAATTGAGGGTGGACGAGCTGGGATCAAACAGGGCCTTTAGACCCGGGAAAGAGTTTATCGCATTCACTGCTTGAAGAGAAGTTAATTAGCAAAAACTCCGATCCTGAAGAAAGCCTCTAATGAGAGCTAAAGCCTGCAGATTAAAGCAGTTGGCCTCCTGGGAGCTGCCAGGGCTGCAGCTCCCATTGCTCTGTGGCCACACAGGACAGCAGTGGTGGCACTGGCGGGTGGGTGGCATCACTGTCAACTCAACTTCACTAAAGAAGGCAGCCCACTCCATTAAGTCCCAGAGCCCCAGCACATGCCAGGAGCAATCGTCCCACAGCTGGTGCAGGCAGAAGGGCTCCTGCAGCTGGCTGATGGCAACAAGTCCACTGGACCCCACCCTCCTGGACTGGGTGATGCCACTGAGGCCAGAGGCACTGACCACAGCAGGTCTGGGGAGACCAGGCTGATGCTCTCATCATGCAGAGAGCAACAAAAGCCGCAGCCCTTATCGATACTCCCTTGCTGATCTATCCAGCCAATTCCAGGGTTTTGTAAAAGGTGTGTAGGCTGGGAGTTATTTTTTGGCTATAAATAACTCCTTTAAGTTAGGAACAACATCCTGGTTACATCGTCTCTTTCTGCCAAGCAGGGCAGGCTGGATAAATTAATTGGGATTAAGATTAGGCCATAAAATTCCTTTTCATTTCAACTAGAAAATTGCAGTGGGCTCAAAGCAGTTGATGCACAGTGAGTAAATTCTGTAAACTATCCACCGCTATCCCACGGTTTAATATCAGCAATAACAAATATAATTTGCAATAAATGGGAAGCAGCTTTCCCATCCATGTCCACGCAGCAGCCAGCGCTGGGGGAAGGCATTGCTGTGCCGAGCGTGGCGCTCAGCGCGATTACGGGAGATGGGCTGTGGATGGAGACTGTAATGGGAAAGCACAGCAAGTGGCTGGAAAACGCCTCGGATAAAAGCGATAATCAGCGCTGCCGTTCTCCTCCGAGCGCTCGTTTAATGTCACACTAACTCCTGTCCCAGGCAGCGCTGCCACCGGGACACTCGTGCCGCGGGGTGAACGCTCTGCTCCAGGACCCGCCAGCCTTCCTGATGTCCTCGCCACCTCCCCTACCCCCCGGCAGACCCTACCTGTGCTGTCTCCCAGCCCACGGGGCGGGCGAGCGTCCTTGCCTCCGCTGCTGTGTCCGGCGGCCGGCTCGGCGGTGCTGGTGCGGCCGGGGCTGNCCAGGAGGGGCCGGGGCGTTGCAGCTCCTCCCCGCTCCCCGTGCCCCACAGCGAGCCACGGGACAGTCTGTGCCGGGGCGCCGGCCGTGGCGAGAGCCTCCCCGCAGCGCCGGTGGCTGGGGGCTGGCAGCTGGCAAGGTCCATGGCTAGGTGGAACATGGCTATTAAAATCCAAGCATGGCTTCCGAGCGGGCAACCTGACCTGTGGACAGACAGGGACCGTGTTAGAAGGGCAGTGGGGCAACTCCGCTCTCCCTCTCAGGATGGCACATCCTAGATCTCTGAGCCTAGCCACCCAAAACATCCCTCAGCTCCACGGGTGTCATCGTCCTCCCTGGTTCTCCAGCCAGAGTCCCCCAAAACTGCACCATAAGGCACACTGCACCCCCTCCCCCTGAAAACTACCACCACCAACACGGCAGGCTGAGGATCCCCATTCACAACCGTGACTTTTCAGTTGGTCTGGGAATGCTGGGAATGACCTGAGGATGGGTTTTACCAGGAAACACCCTGGAGGAGCGGCCAGTGCCTGCTTTGCCCAAACTCAGCCCTTCTGTGTGAATTATCCAAAGCAGACAGCCCAGCGGAACTCCAGCAGCACAAGCTTTCAGACCAGGGACACTGAGATGCAGGGGTATCAGAGAGCCCATCCCTTGCTTCCCAAGCCCACAGGCAGCATGATGAATCCCTCAAAGGGCTGGAGCAGACAAGTCTGTGGGCTTTTGTGTTCGCATGTGTAGCCCATCTCCCACCATGGCAGTCACCCACTCCACAGCAGGAATATCCTTCCACGGAGCACATCCCCTCCCATGGCATGGGGCACCCGAGCTGAACACGACCCTGCAGCACACAGAGGGCAGGAGGAGCAGCCCCTTTTGCTGCCCTTTCTGCCACAGAGCAGCTGGAACACCCCTGAGCTGCTGGCAGCTTCAGCAGTTACAATTTTGCTTTCATGTCACCGTCACATCACGTCACAGCCCTCTCCCTTCCCCAGTGGCACCGCACCGAGGCTCTGCTCCCCTGATGTCTCCTCTGCGATGCTGCTCCATGTAAGGTGGCAAGAAAATCTCTGATAGGCAAATTTTTGGGTTTTTCCCCCCTTCCCACGCTGGAAAAAAATCATTAGGCCAAAGCCCAAAAATCTTTACTCCATTTTACTCAGCTTTTACACGAGAAGGAGTTTTGTCAAACTCAGCAGGAGTTAATGAGAGCTTTACATGGCTAAACGGGCTAATCCTCTGCAGCGGCGCCGCACAGTCCTTGGGAGCACGACAGAATGTGCATCTGGTTGACAGAAGCATTTGTACACTCCCTCTGTGCGTGAGCAAGCGAAGCTAAAGGAGCTGACCTGGATACTCCCAGGCACAGGCTTTTTCTGCTCAGAGGATCTCTGCTTTTTTCCTAATTGGGTATTTTTTCAAAGCGTAACAACATTTATTTTGGGGAGGGAGAAGGCAACGCAAGGAAAGAGCGCAGAAGGAGAAAGGGAAGAGCCAGAAACAGACAACAGAAACCAAAATAGTTCAGGCTGGGGGAGGAAGGATTTCAAGGCTTCAAAAAACCACAAACCACCCAAACTGTCGTGGTGGTGGTGGGTTTTTTTAGAGGCCGACAAAGTGGTGGCAGCACGAAGAGTGTCCCCCACGTGCTGTAGGCAGTGCCATGCTTTCACTGGTGAGGAGCCACAAGCTCATGCTCCAGCCAGATCATCAAGTGCAGACTCACCTTTGCAACACTCAGGATCACTCCTGTAGCATGTCAGGCTTGATTTCATCCTCTGCCCAACTCCCCAACATCACCTGAAACATCTCCTTGCAAGGAAGGAAAGTTGCTGGGCACCTCCTGACATGTCACTCACCCCAGGTGCCACCTCTCACACCATCTGTGCCCACCCCCAAACCTCATCCCCCTTCCCAGCTCTCTATGTTGGTCACACTCAGAGCTTTTATGAACAGCTGCTGAACAGAGCAAGGGAAGATGTGCCCAGCCCAAACTTGGTGCTTGCTGCATCCCAGCCACTGCCTGGAAACTTCTGAAAGACAAAATGCTGGTCCTTGTGGTGCTTGAGATTAGCAGCTCACAGGATAAAGAGATATTCCCCCCTGCTTCCATCTCCTCCTGTCTCCTTGTGACATTTCAGGGTGCAGTGATGGCAGCATGAACTTGCAGGGGCTTGCTCCTGCAGAACCTGCCCGACATGGCTGCATCATTCTGCAACATCAGGAGGATGTGTGGGCAAAGGCAACATCCAACTCTTGTCTTCCCCTGGGTCAGGGTGGAAAGTTGTGTCCCAGCATGCTCAGGCAGCTCTGGTGACACTCAGCACCAGAGTGTCTCCTTCACTCCTGCCACTGCTCCCCCGGCCAGAGGCTCTGGGATGGGGATGGACACAGTAAGGGACACCCAGATGGGGCAGATCCCACTCTGCCCCGAGGACAGCCTGGGTCACCCTCCCACCAACGTCCCATCAAGCGATGCCACCCAAGGGGCTGTCACCCCAGAAGTGTTCTCCTAGCCACCCCTCTGGCTGGCATGTCCCCAGGAGATGGCTTCAGGGACAGAAGCAGCGAGTCCGGTTACCTCGGAGGAATTTTGCGTGGCATGCGATCTTCTGAGGGCTTTGCAACAACAGATAAGAGCAAGTGTCCTTCAGAATAAATAGCAGCGTGTAGGAGTTGCCGTTGTCCTGGCAACGCAGCGTNGGATACATGCCGCCCGGATCTCTTGTCACCTTGTCCTTGCCCCAGAAAACCTGGGCTGTCCCAGGAGAGCCCGCTGCGGCTGGCACAGCACGGCCCGGCACAGCGCCCCGGGAGTCCCCGCGCCTCCGCCTCCCTGTCACCCGAACAGGCAGGAGAGCACCGAGAGCCTCTCGGGAGCGCGAGCACAAAGTCACCGCTACTCGGAGGCCGGGAGGGCGTTCCTGCTTTGCCGAGACATCAAACAGCTCAAACGCCTCTCCAATAGCACGAGCTGCTCCTCGGGGACAGCAGAGCGGAGGCAGAGGACCCTATGCTGCTCCCAGTGCATGGGATAACTCCCTAACTGCACCCAAAGCGGGGCTCTGGCATAGGGAAGGGAACACATCATCCAGACCCACACACTGCATCCATCTGCCTCAGTTTGGGGGCATGGAGCCAGCCCTGGCTGGAGGTACATGTGGGCCAGAGGGATGCATTGGGCAGGGCCGTGGTTACGCTCCTCACTCGAGAATCAGGGCTTTGGTTATTCCTTTACCCCCCTACAAGCACACACAACCTATTTTGCAAAGAAATTTGAGGAGCGTGGGCAATTTTCACATTACTT
This sequence comes from Illadopsis cleaveri, assembly GCA_013399915.1. NCBI lineage: Eukaryota > Metazoa > Chordata > Aves > Passeriformes > Timaliidae > Illadopsis > Illadopsis cleaveri. The sequence continues at coordinate 166,825 of VXBB01020330.1, read as the reverse complement.
CTTTTCCCATCTTGAAGGTGAATGGGAACGTCATCCCAAAATACTGTTCAGACTCCAGGAAAAACTCAATAAAACTCCGAAACTGGGTTAGATAAAGAAGCGCAGAGCAGATGTATTTGAGAAAATGAAATCCCGTCCTTGATCTCCTCATCCCAGGCCTTGGCTCCCGCCAGCCACAAATCCACTCCCTTCACTCCGTGGATGGTGAGGCGGCCGTGCTCACACCCAGGAAATGGAACTCCTACAAGTATTTACCAGTAAGAAGCATGAGAGCAGATTTCAAGGAGACTGCTGGGTTAATAACATGGATCAGGCACACCAGACATTCCTGGACTATTTCCTGAGCCCATCCGAGCCCATCCTGGTTCCAAAGGTGATGGAACAGCGGGTGTTACACTGGAGCCACCACAGCCTCCGCACCCAACACATCTTTCAGAGTCTTCCCCTGTGTGAAGCCCCTTCCTGGATCTTTCCAGGTGCAGCCGTGTGCTTTGAAGAGGAGGACAGTTGGCACTCGAGAGAGAGAGAATAATTTCGAGGATGCTGGAGGATGTGAGCTCACTGAGGTCCTCAGTAGCGGGGAAGAGGCTGCCATGGAACTTGGCTGCTCCTACCACTGTGCACATGGTACCAACCTCCATGTGCAGGGAGGGAAAACAGGAGCATCCAGCACGGAGCGGGACAGAACAACCCCTGCTCCAGGGCCTGGGAACCCTCAGGGGTGGAAGCACCTCAGGCAACCCTGATACTGCAGACAGGACATGGATTAATCCAGTGCACCCGCTGTGCTCCCAGAACTCCCTGGCTCTCGTAATGTGTCTGAAAATTAACTGGGATCACAGCTCTGACAATCATCAAAACACCACCCGTCAGCACTAACCCACTTCCCCAAAGCCTCAAAGGCTCACTCGAGTGCAGTCCCTTTCATAAGGTCCTTTTTTGCTCTCCAGCATCAGCCCCTTTCTCCCATGCCTGTGGAGACACTTCATGGGAGCATTAACTGTAGAATAGGCTGATTTTTAATGCAGAATTATACAAATGGAGCCATTCTTCCATTTCATGCCTCCTGTTAGGTAATCTATCGGTATTGCACAAGGAATCAAGGTTATGTCCTTGTTGGGGTGATTTACAAACTCCGAGCATTTCGTATCTCCGAACACCAAGCGAGGCAGGGACAGAAATATTCCTGTGAATGCCTGGAGCAGAAGCTGTGGTCAGAGAGTTGGGGTGATGTTTCCTTGACCCAGGCAGGGGCAAGGCAGGAAAGCAGGCACCACACTCAAGGAAAAGCATCCTTGGCAGCGCAGCTGTGTGTCCTACAAAGGCATTTGGAGCGGAGCAGGTTATGAGAGTACATGCAGGAACTCACTGGCTCCATACGGAATTAAACGAGGCTGCTGCATCCCAGTGGGTGACTTTCACACTGGAGCAGGAGGAAGAGGGGAGAACTTCAGTGGCAGATACTTGGCCCGCGATTGTGTGTCCTCACTGAGGTGGGGACTGCAGCCGCCGCCGCAGCCGCTCTCCTCTCCATCCCGCTGTCCTGTGTGATGATCCCTGCAGTGCAGCGACTGTCCTTTGTTGTCACACTACCAACCATCACCATGGAAATGGAGCATCGCCATTCTGCGCTCTGGGCTGGACTGGGACTCTCCCCAGGGCTGGGGGGAAGGGAGATGAACCATCCCATGTGAGGGCGGCATGGATGAGTGCCAAAAGGCACGTGGCAAGTTATAACACAGGATCAGCAGGTGACCTTGTGTACCACTCCCACATGGCGTCCACCATGTCCCACCCCACACCCCAGGCAGCAGCAGCACCATGGAGACCTCTCTCCTGAGCCACATGCTGCTACGGGATGAGTTTTTCTGATCCCAGACCCAATGGGAACCAGAAACATACAAGCCACTGCGCCATTCATAGCCCCAACTTCTTCCCAGGTAATTATAAATTTGTGAAAATATGGCTGCCAAGCTCTTTAAAGCCAGGACTGGGACTTAAGGCACAAAGGTTGACACACAGTAGCACCTAAGTAAATTAAATGTGCCACATCACTACCTATCTATATTACAGTCCTGAGCTTCAGGATTACCTGCTAATAAAAGTGATATTTAAAACAAGTCCTAAGTTCCTCCACTGCCCCCTTCTCCCCACAAGTAATTAAACTGACGCCGCTTCCCGTGGTGGAGGGGATGGGATTTATCATGGAGGGAAATCAGCAGAGGGTGAAATAGGTTGAATCCTCCCCGCCACGCTGCTGCGGCCAGGCAGACAGCAAACACCCACTTCCCTGGGAAAACGGGGCAGAAAGGGGTTGGGTGGGGCTGGGAAGCCACGGGTCCCCCCAGGCTGCAAATGCCAGGATGGAGGCAGCTGGATCCATCCCTGGCTGTGCTTGGGGAGCTGTGAGAGGGGGGCAGGAGGGCGGCCGTGGCAGGGGGGAGCCACTCGCTCTTCTGCCTCTGCCTTGAGCTCACCCAGCTGCAAATAAACAATTTTACCATTTGAATAGCCGCGAGTGCGGAAGGCATAATTAATACCCGGCGGTACCATCAGCCAATGTGCTGATGCGGGAGGTGCAGCCCCTGCCAACGCCGGCAGCGCTCAGCTCTGGCTCTGCAGTGCGTGGCCTGGCTGCTCTCGCCTCCAGGCCCATCCTTCACCAGAGGCAGAGGAAGGGCAAAGCCCCAGTGCAGGCACCTGGGGCTGGTGCTGAAGCCCACCAGCTCAGGACCCGTCCGATGCATCCCACACCCACACCAATATCAGACTCAGACTCATTGCCCATGGCAGAGCAATGTGGGGAAGAGTAAAAAGGAGCACGCACAGAGCAGGCACACGTGGCATCACTGCGAAGGCAAGAGCTGTGCCTAGTTGCTGCCAAAGTTGAGCCAATATTTAACCCTGAGTTTCAAGTTCAGTTCCCATTTTCAAATGTTTCAAGTACACTGACAGGACAAAAGGCCCGGTGCCTCCAGCCAGCCTGAGGATGAGTGTGAGAGCTAACAGAGCAAGCTGGCCAACACTGCCCATTATGGTCAACCTCGCTTAGCGTAGCTCTAGAGAGGGCAGAGACTGCTTGAGAGAGTCTTCCCTGGTCTTCAGGAATTATTTCAGACAGGATTTGAAAAATGTCAGGGTGGAAAGCCCAGAAGTTTGCATGCATCTTCAGACAAAAACATCTCTCTTGCAAATTTCTGTGCAAGTCCAGTTCTCAGTAATTTACCTGTCACCACTCTGGCAGCAGGAGCTCTGAGCCCAGTCTGGCTCCCCTGGGAAGACTCAGAGTACTGCAGGTTCATCTGTCAGTGTGGCAAGACAGGTCCTAGCTAAGCCAGGGGATGAACTGCCTCAAGTGCTCCCCAACGGGGTCAACACAGTGGCAAGCTCAGGCCCTGCATCCCAGGGTACTGCTGGAGCATCACTCCTGGCAAGGCAGAGTGTAGGTGCTGCTGGAGCATCCCTCCCAGTGGGCATGGGACAAGTACCACTGGAATATCTTCCCCCAGCAGCACAGCCTGGGTACCACCAGAGCATCCCCACAGTGGGCACAGCCTGGGTACCAGCAGAGCATCCCCACAGTGGGCAGAGCCCAGATACCACTGGAGCATTCACCCAGCAAACACAATGTGGGTACCACTAGAGCACCCCTCCCAGCAAACAGTGTGAGTACCCCTGGAGCATCCCCTTCAGCACACACAGTGTGAATACCACCAGAGTACACATCCCAGTGTGGGTACAGTGTGGGTACAGTGTGGGTACCACTGGAGCATCCCTCCCAGCAAACACAGTGATGGTACTGCAGGAGCATCCCTCCCAACATACACAGTGTGGGTACCACTGGAGCATCCCTCCCAGCAAACACAGTGTGGGTACCACTGGAGCATCCCTCCCAGCAAACACAGTGATGGTACTGCAGGAGCATTCCCCTCAGCGGGCACAGCACGGCCGTCGCTTCCCCCACCGCCGCCCGGCCGCCCCAGCCAGCAAACACTGCGTGCATTTAGCATGGCAGGGCCGGACAGTGGGGTGTTTCATCAACCCAGCAGCGATAACACTCGGCTTTTGTCCCTCCCGGATAAAGGGGGCTTGTGAGCACTGGCTTTCCAGCCCAAACTGGCACCTGTCGCCAACTTACCCCACTCGTCCCCCCTCCTCGAGTTCCGCACCAGCGCTGGGGACCAGGCAGCAGCAAGAGCTCCAGCTCAGATACAACTTGCTGGGAAGTTTCAGATTTCCAGATCGACCAAAATCTTGTGGAAGAGCCACAGTCTCAAGCTCTGCTCTTGCTGATATTAAAAACAATCCATAAACCGAAGGAAATCAGGGCTTTCCCCCCTAATTTCAGCTTCTACCTAAACCTCCTCGTGTATTCGTCCTCCTCATGCACACCACAAAATCGCTGCCCAGGATTTACATGCTGACGGCGACCAAGGAGGTCCTGGCACACGAGACGGTGCTGCCTTCTCCCATCCCCATCACAGCAGCGGAAAACACTCCCCCACGTACCAAAATCAGTCTGCTGAGGGAACAGGGCTGCAACATACGTAGGAGCACGTTAAAACCAGAGCTTAGAGATCATCCCTGGTGTTAGTTAATGCTGCCTGCAATAAATAAGGCCAGCGGCTGAGCTGAGCGGCTCCCTGCTGTGGACACAGGCACAGACAGGACAGCACACTTCCCCACGGCCGCCATCCAAGGAATTTCTGCTTTCCCTGCTTTGCTCACGTATTTTCTTCCGCTGCCACACATCTGCCTCCTGTACGATCAACTGCAGGATGATCAGGCCTCTCCCTTGCATAAAAGGACTGCATTGGTGTGTCCAAGCAGGATGCAATGCCCAGCGCTGTTGGATGGGATGGCATGGAATGGGATGGCATGGCAGAAGCGAGGCTCTCCCCACTGGGATGGCAATAGTCCTGCCAGATCCCAGACGGGAGCTGGAGCCTTATGAGGGGTTTTGTTCCTCTGACTACATATCCACAAAGTGATTCCAGGAGATAGCAACTAAGCCAACCCAGTCCTGAGCTCTGAAGGACCTACAGAGAAGAAAACCGTGGCACAAAGCTATGGCTTATGCTGCCCTTTAACCCCACTGCTTTCCAGATAAATAACCCAGCACTGATCGTATTTTCCAAATGAATGTGCTCAAGTGTGTCATTACAATGAATGCAGGAAATGCTTTGATCTAAAAAAAAATTAAGTTGGCTCAGTACATCTAAAGTAGCAGCTTAACAAGCTTTAAAACAAAACAATTAAAAGAGGTCTGTGGTGTCTTTGTAACACAATGTGTCTTCCCGGGAGCTGTGCATCAGAGCCCACTGTGGTATTAACGGGAAACACCTCCAACCATGGAACACACCCAGGGAGAAAATACCTCATAATGGGATTTTAAATGATGACCTCCCAAAGTGCTCTGCTTTCCCATGAGCAAAGACAAGCACTGACCCGCTGGAAGCGTCTGGATGACCAGCACAGGGCCCAGCCAACCCGTCCCCATAGCAAAGGCTGGATGCCCACACAGGGAAGTCCAACTAACTTAGGTCTTCACTCCAGCACCACGGTCTCTGGGTGGAGCTGCTCTCAATTCGCCTTGCAGTGACTGAGATCCAAACCTGTCTTTCTCCTGGGAAGTCCCCGGCAGCCCAGAGATGCACAGCCTGCCCGGAAACCTCAGCAGCCATCCTCAGGAATGAACACAGGGAACACATTGATAACTTCAAAAGCTCCATAAACTCTAACAGAAATGGAGAAGATGAGAGGAATGAAGACTCTGAAAACAGAAAGAGGAACAGATGGCTTTTATGGAGCAAGAAATACAATAGGAAAAAATGGAGCAGCAGAGCTCTCTTTGAAGGTGTGAAACGTCAGTAGGGAAGCCTGGAGAAAGCCAAGGCCCAGGAAGTGGGAGCTCAGTGCAGGGCACTGCATTGCCCAGCCAAGGCTCTGGCTGGTGGTTCTGGAGAGCTCCCAGCCCCCCTGGCTCCTGGGACAGCTCCGGTTCTGCCCAGCCCCACCACAGGGACATTCCGCTGCCAGAGAAGGGTCAGCGTGACACGCAGCATGGAGAAAGAACAGCCCAAAAAGATGATGAAAAAGCCAAGCTAAAATAGAAAGCAAAGGCAGCAGGAATGAACTTCAGGGCAAAGACTCTTGATCCTGTCACAGAGAGTTTTAAATCCCTTTTAGCACCAAGCAATTTCTTTTCCATGGAGAAGAGCCATTCTCCCTGCCATGGCCATCTCACTGTGCATACAGCAACCAGGCAGCTCACAGGGTCTCCCAATGCAGCCATGGCAAAATCCTGATGGATCGAAGTGACAATGAGGATTTGCCTTCAGGACCTCAAGAACACTGTGCCACTGGGGGCAACAGCCCTTCGGAGCCCAACTGCTAGTGTGTCAGGGATCACTGTGCTCTGCATCTCATTTAAAAAAAACCAAAAAAAACAACAATAATCCCCTTTGCAGGAGAGATTAAACTTTTCCAGCATTATCTCCAACGGATTGGCAGCAGGGGATGACCTCTTGCATCCTTCAGTATCTCAACTTCCTTCAAAGGCACCTGTGCCAGCAGCCTTACTTCCATCCTCATCCATCAAAATTAGCAAAATTGATTTTGCCACAGAATATGTCACTTTGACAGGAACCCAGAATAAGTCCTGAGCGTGTCATGTCAGATGATGCTGAAGCAGAGCCTCTTACAACGACAAGAAACAAGAAGATGAATAACTCATCCTTATCCTTTCCATGAAAAACTTTGCAAGAAAACCCATGAATGACAGATACTTGTAGGAAAAAAGGTTGATTCATTTTGGGAGCTCTTTCTAAAATAACACTTGCCGGCATCTGGAACAGTCACACTTTCCCTACATGAACGCCCCGCCGCTGTGGACTCAGCCAAGCTTTGGCTCTGGCCAGGAAGAGGCAGAGCCAACCACGCTCCGGGCGGGATGCACAGCTTCATCTCCTGGCATCCATCACCCACGTTCCGGTGGGTCCTTAAGTGGATGTCCTCGTCCATGTCAATTAACTGATGCTTCATTACTCGAGTCCTGCAAAGGGAGCAGAGATGCTATCGCAGGCTCCGGGAGCAGGGCTGGGGTCACGCACGGGACTCAGGCAATTACGGAGCTCGTCCCTGAGGAAGCCGCCTGTGCTTGTGCTTGCTAGGCAGGCAATTCCCAGGGGGGACAACGTGGGCTTGCCCCCGACCTTGTCACAATCTTCAACCTGAATGGCGTGCAGTCAAGTGGCAACATCAATTAGCAGCGTGTGCTCTCACCGGCGCCTCGAACGCTGCTGCTGAGCAGTGAGTCCCCAGCCTTCCCATGCTGAACACAGCAGCACTACACAGCTCCTCAGCTGGCACCACGCAGCCACATTCCCCATCTACAGGGCTGTAAAACATAGCTGGAGTTTCTTCTGACCATTCCAGGATGCTGCAGAAGAGGCACGGCCAATACCCTCATGGACAAGGAGCCATCAGTTCTCACCAAGCTGTAGCTGAAAGCCACAAATCCGCTCTCCTGTGTGGCACAGCATGGTCCCTCACATGGTGTGTGCTGTGCTGCTGATGTCCTGCAGCACACGGTCACCCCTGCGCCAGCACGTCCCCATCTCCACGCTTCTCTTGTGCTAGGGCGCGTGCTCTGGTGAGCTCCAGTTTTTCCACCTCAAGCATCCAGACTTGCCTCTTGAAGGAAGCACCTTGCCACTCCCAGGCTACGTATTGTTTTTTGAAGCAGCTTCTGCTCAGCCTTTATTTGGAAGTCAGTGGAGCTGGAAATGCTGGCATCGCAGCCAGGCCAGCAAAGCTTCACCGCTCCTGCCTTGCCACAGCTAAACCTCATCCCATGGATGCTTCAGCCAGGGTCTGGTGCAGTTCTGCAGCCAAGATGCTGCTTCTCCTCCCTGCCAGCTTCTGCAGCAGGAGCTGAAGAGTCCTTTCCATACCCACAGAGATGCTGTGCCAGGGAACAGCTTCTGCTCCCAATGGCTCTGGCTCATGGGGACACAGCAGCCATTGGCAGCGGGGACACAGGGCCTCTGGGATGCTCCAGCATTGCCAGGAAAGCAGAGCTGCCGAGAAAGACCTTCAGAGCAAACTTCAACAAAAATCGTCGCATGTCAAAGCGTATCTCCTGCCTACGCATCATTTCCAAGTCACAAGGAGACATTTTGCAGATCGGAGTTTGAAATGAGCACTTTGTGAATGGCTGGGTTTATTTATTTTTATAAGTCCTCAGGCAAGTCCCAGTGGGTGCTTTGGCCTCCTACCCCAGGCACTCAGAGCCCGCTGACCCCACCCCTGCTCATCTCCATGGAACTGCTCATCCACCTCCAGCCAAGCTGGGTTGTTCGTCCATTTCTCAGTGTTGCTTGGGACCATAAATGCCAAATCTCTCAGCACTGATGGGAGGACACTCCCACACAGCTGCACTTGGGGCAGGTCTCCACCCTGCTACCAAAGCATCACACCCAGCATCCCTGACCCCATGTGAGCACCCCACTACACAACATCCAGCCCTGCCACCATGCCACAGGCAGTGTAGGCGCTTTGCCTCCAGCTTGGGCAGAGTTTAAGGAGCACTGGGGGGTGATGGAGCCAAAATGCCCATCAGTCCCCACCATGTCCCCAGTGAAGGAGCTCAGCGCTGCACTGAACAGAGGCTTTAGCATAGCTTCGCCTTGCAGAGCCGCTGAGGCCAGAGAAAGCAACTGATAAACCCAGAAAGCAGAAGAGATTCAGCAGCAGACAAAACCTCATTTCACAAGGAATCCTCATAAAACCAAATTAATGTTGAAGGATGAAGGCAGGTAAACCTCCCACAGTTAAGTTCAGGCCACTGAGACTCAGTTTAAATCTCTCAGCAGTTCTGATTTAATCAATGCATTTCCAAGTGAAATTAGATGAAGTACATCTCCATCACAGGAAATTATATAAGCTATCAAAGTCTGTAGGTGCAAGTCCCAGTAAGAGGAGCCACAGGAAATATTCATATCAACTCAAATTCCATTTTTAAGGAGTCATTCCAGGTCCAGAGTTTAACGTTTTTAGTGAAAAAAATCACTCTGATGAAAATAGTGAGCCAAGGCAAGGAAGGGCCAAGCAGCAGGTTCAGGAACAGCCTCGCAACACCCACGGTGACTGCTGGGATGCTGGCCTTGGCCAGAAACCCCCTCCCAGCAGCACCACCCAACATGGGAGGGAAGGAAGATGTGGAAGGAAGGAAGGATGGAAGGAAGAGCAGAAGTAAAACCGCTTTGTTTTAAAGGAGGGGATGAAAGCACCAACAATGCCACACCATCCACTGATCTCACCCAACACAGCCTCCAGGAATTATCCTGTTAGAAGAGTGTTGCTGTCAAACCCAAACTCCGTTGGGCTTGAACTGCTGTTGACCACTTGGCCACCACCAGCCCTCAAGGAAAACAACAGGCACCACAGCCCAGAGCAGAGCAGCTCCTGCTCCTCCTGCTCAGCACACTGAGGTTCCGGTAATCTTGGTAATCTTCCCACCCAGTCCTTCTCCCATTAGCTATATTTAAAGGCTTAGGCATGCATACATTTTCATAATGAACCTCAGACTTGCTGGAAGTCCCGTGGCTTATTCACACCCTACGGAGCTGCCCTTGAGAGCTGCCTGCTGCGCTCACCACTGCCCTGAATCCATCCATACCTACAGACATTGAGGTAAATAAGGCACGCTGGGAGAGCCTGAGGACCAGATCGGGTGAGGAAAGGTGGGAACAAAATTGGAGAGCTGTCCTCTGCCTGGCTGCCCTTCCATGTTACAAGCTGGGCCTTGAAAGAACATTAGCAACTCCTTCTTTCCAGCAGATGACCATTACATATGGCACAGCCAAGCCGTGGTGCTCCTGCCCCAGGAGCAGCTGGGCCGGCAGCTCGCCCGTCCCGTGTCCCGCCTGCCGAAGGCTGGCACAGCAGCTGCCACACAGGGCAGCCCCCAAACACCCTGGCCAAGTGGCAGCACCATGATAACTCCCACCTGGCACCCCACTGGAGACACCACAACGACGAGGCGGTGGCTCCAGTGTAATTACAACAATTATTCATGCTCTGGGGAAGTGGCTGCCCAAACCCTGTGCCACTCCCCTCGCCTCGTCTGGGAAATTGCTGCCAGCACGGAGGTACGAAGCGCTGCATAAAAGTACGGTTTAGTGAAGCATTATTGTGGCTGTTAAGTATCATAGCCAGTGACACCAGATGAATTTCTGTGGCAATCAATCCACCCAGGAGCAGCCAGCTCAGTCCCTGTGTGGATGCAGGATGAGTAAGGACTCCTCAGTGGAGGCCATTAACTCCCACTGCTTACTGCTCTCATTACTTCCCAGACTGCAAGGCTTGCATCTTTGACGAGCGACTGAATTTACATTTGACAGTGTGAACCTGACGAGTGAAATTCATGGAAAATGTTTGCTTTGGCAGTAACTACAAGGCCCATAAAGTTTCCACGGAGCCAATGTGCAGGGATGTATGCTTTTAATGAGTTGTTTTATACAATCGACGAGAAATTGCAAACGGTGGTTTTACTCCTACTGCAAATCACTCCAGAGCTCAAAAGCTGTAAAAACTGTGGCATATTGTTTAAAACATTATATTCGTAGCTATGGAGGGGAAGTCCTCGGCAGCGCTGGAAGCCTGGCACGCTGCAGAAAGCTGCCGTGCCCTCGCAGGCGGGCGCAGGCACTGACGCAGGCATGTGCACGCACACGTATGTCTGTGCACACTCAGGGAGTGACAGAGCCACTGCCACCTCCCCAAAGAACAGATTTTGCCCCGCAGCACCCACACCTGCCAAGAGCAGAGCGGGGCTGGAGCATCCCTGGGACCTCGCAGGGGCTTTCAGGGCAGCGCTGCTCGCTCAGCCCCGCTCTGGACCAGGGAGCGGCAGCTCCCCTTCACAGGAATCGAATAATTCTGAGCAGTGCAGTTGCACAGGTCCTGCCCTCCCCGGCGGAGGAGCACAGCGCTCACCGCGAGGTCAGGCACTGCCACCGCCCCGGGCGAAAGGGATCCAACTTGAAAGGAGCAGCATGGTACCATCTCCCCGCCGCAGGCAGCCGCTCCAGGCAGAGGCTGCGCGGGGTGAAACGGGCGCTGCAAAGCTCCACTGCTTCTCCTGGAGCTATTTTTCTAGTAGTCTTCGAGAAAATGAGGAGAAATGACATGGGAAATGTCAGAAATAAAGCCAGAAGCAATTAGAGTAAGAGAGAAGGGAGAGCAGCAGGCAAGGTTAGCAGTAAAGTTATCTCTTATTAAAAATAAAACACGGAGGGACTGCCAGCTGATGAGGTGGCAGAAAGGACCGCCTGGTGCTGGGGATCCAGGATGCACAGCACAGAAATTCGCAAGGCGAATGAATCGAGGAGGGAAGCAAGCAGAGGGCTCCTGTTTCCATTGCTAAACTCTCCTCAAAAATAACAAAGCAGAGGGCGTCCTCTGTTCCCAGGATTACAGCCTTCTGCCGCGCCAGCCTTGGGAAACGGCCCTCCAGCTCCACTGGGCTTTTCACCTGACACGAAATAAATCCAAACGCGTGGCACCCTGAGAAAACCCTCGGGTGCTTTCGCCGGGAGGAATTCCTAAGGTCACTACATCACCACAGACTGTCTTTCCCACACGCAGCATCCTCGGCTGATGGATGGACAGACGTCTCCGGCGGCAGCGTGAAGGTGCTCGTGTGCCCGGGCTGTCGGGGTGCACCAGCCAGAGGCACGGGACAAGGATGGGGGGCATTGGAAGCCGGCTCGCCACGTGCCTCTGGAATATGCGGCGCGGCACGGGAGTGTAACAGAGAGGCCAAGGGCCTCCCCCAGCTGCTCAGCACAGACAAAACCCCAGTTCAGGTTTCACCCTCCAGGACTCCATCCACAGCCCGGGCAGAGGGACAAAGCCTCCAGCGATTCCCATGGGTGGCGGACAAAGGCTTCTGGCATCACGTCTGTGGATTCGGGGGGCCCTGCCTGCCTCCCTCCGTGCCCCCCAGCTGCAGCCATGTTCTGCCAGAGCGCAGGGGCGCGGGGGGCGGCGCGGGCTGATGGGCTCCCCGAGGGGCTGCGTGGGGTAGGGCCGGCGGTGGGGGCTACACCCACCCATCCGCTCACCCCGCAGCTCCCCTGCCCACCCAGTCCTGCTCCCCGGGGAGCAGCCACAGGGCCCGCTGCGAGCTGCGGGAGTGGGGTGGCCGCTCGGGACTCCTGGCCTCGGGACCCCTCTCCACAGCAGCAGGTGATGTGCCGGAACCACCGTGCCGCTCAGTGGAGGGACGTTTGGGGTTTGACCCCCTGCCCAAAACAACCGCTCAAACCCAGGACTTTCCAAATACAAAACCGGGTTGGGGAGAACGAAACACATCGCGGATTTCACTTTTCCTTAGGGTCTCACTTGTTTAACCCGCTGCTGCTTTCACTCGATTCCACTGAGATGGGCTCAAACCACCGAAACGCAGGTACCACTGGGGTTCCGGGGCTGCACACAGGCAGGGGCCGGGGCCAGGGCTTTCCAGCCACAGCACCATGGAAATAACAAGATTTCGGCTCAGATGACTTCGCAGCGGTAATGAAAATGTGTTACGTAACACTTTGCCTCCGTCTCCTCTGCTTTGCAATTCTCGATTAATCTCCCAAACACATCCATCCATCTATCCGTCCATCCATTCACCCATCCATCCATCCGTCTATCCATCCATCTGCCCGCGCCCCGGACGCCCCCCCAGCCCCTT
>VXBB01020330.1:113198-153654 GCA_013399915.1 Illadopsis cleaveri | reverse complement strand
GAGCGAAGCCCCCTCTCCGCCGGTGGGCACTGGCCCAGCAGCTCCGCACCCCGGGACCGCGGTGTCGCCGCGGGGAGCCCCGGTGTCCCGTACAGCCCGTCCCCGCCCAGCGGGCAGCAGGGGAGTGCGGGTTCAATCCGTGCTTTCGGGCAGGGCGAGGGGTCGCCCGCAGTTCGGCAGCCCCGGGGAGCCCCGGCCCGCTGCCCGGTGGAGCGGGCCCGGCTGCTTCTGCAGCGGGCTCCACCAGCCGGCCGAGCGGGCATCCTGCTCCCGAGCCAGCCCTGGGAGAGTTTCATCCCGATCTGCACAGCTGGCCCGCAGGTACAATGTCGGGCCAGCGGGAGCGCGGGTCCGCCACCGCCGCCTCGGGCCCCCGCACCGAGAGATACGCAGCCACCACCGAATTCCCTTCGGCTGGAAGTGCCTTTCGTGCTCCGTGCTCGCCCAAAGACAGCCGAGCACAAAGGGGAGCGTGCGGGGAGAGGCGCTGGTTATTTTGGGATGTGTTTCATCAGAGCCTGATGCGTTTTCTCTCTTTCCGGGGGTGCTGCCAGTAAGGAGCGACATTATTCCTGGTGTACTGTAAGAAAAGTGTGTCTCTCAAAAGCCGAGCTGCTGTTCTGCTCAGCTGCTGCAATAAAATAAGTTTTTGTATGCGTTTGGGGATAGATTCTTCAAAGCTGCTCCTGGCTACAGGCAAGGAACAGAACTGTGGTGCACAGAGCCAGCACTGCTGTGTGTCCCTTCACGGGAACAAACCACCTGCAAGGAAGGGGCACGGCTTGCTCGACTCCGAACAGCCGCAGCAGAAAGCAAGGCTTGTGTAGAGATGAGTCTCTCTGGTGCCTTTCTGACTCACTGGGCTTCTTTTCTGCCTCTGGAGAAACTTATTCCTGAGAGAGAAGAAATCTCCTGTGAGCAGGGCAGCTGGATGGAAGGTCAGCGCTGTCCCTTGGATGCCTTGCCAGCCCCTGCTCCTCACTTGTGCTCCTGCTGGATCAGCTCCAGCTGCTGCTGGAAGTGCTGTAGTTCAGCATCCAAATCCCCCCTGCCTTCCTTGGAGCTGGATTCCTGGCCAGAAGGAACCTCCTGTGGGAAGGATGAAATGTCAGGGGCTGAACTGTGGACCAGCTTGTCCTGGGAGGTGGCAGCTGCCTGGGGAACAGACGTTTCCCATCCCAGCCCAGGCAGAACCAAGGCTACAAAAGTACCTAAATAATGGCCAGGCTGTGTTTGGCTTTCACTAAGCACGATCCTTGCCTGTCAGGGTGGTTAGGGCTTGGTTCCCTCACAGCCACCACTGAAACCCACCTTTGATGGTGCCTCAAAGCCCACTGTCCCCTCTTCACCTCCTGGAGGGAGGTCAGTTACAAACTGGCTGTGGCTCTGTCAAGTCTGCCTCCGGGAGGGAAGGAACCTTGAGACCCAGGGTGTTCATTACAAAAAAAGTTCCCCTGATCACAATGCTGACAGCTGCTGATTAAGGCAGCTTCTGCACAGAGAGGTAACAGTACCCCAGGTTCACCTGGGCACACCTTCCTGGGGGCTGCATGTGCAGGGTCTTAAAAGAGAAAATTCAGCTTTACTGCAAGCTCATGGACTTTATCAGCCATTAAACCCAGCTCACAACATGAAAGATCTTGAGAGAGAAGAAGGGAAGAGCGTGTGATTGTCTCTTAAGAGGCTGAGAGAGATACTGGAACGCAGTTAAGTAAAAGACAATCAATTAAGGCTTAAATAAACCCAAACGAGCAAACATTAATGAGAGCTATCTTGTATCTCAAACAAATCCTCTTAACTCAGCCCCACTTAAAAAAATATTATTTCCCTATTTGTGCCAAATATGTGGAGCTGGCGAGGGATTGCAGGGAGGACCATGCTCGGGATCTGGGACCTGGCAGTGCAGGTTGAGCTTCTGAATTTTTTGCTATAAATATCTGTTATAGTCTGTACACCTTGTTCAGGCAAGTGACTGCAAGCATGGAAAGGCCCCATGCCCTCATCATCAGCCTTCTCTGGCCCTGAGCCTCTTCTCAAGCTTCTGGCCTCAATTCCACATTGCATCATCACCAGCCAGAAGCTTCCAGAAACAAAAGAGATCGAAGGAGAGCTGAGGTTTTTGACAGCACCAAAGCAGGTATGCAGGCAAAGCTTTTATATGGGGGCAATAATTTGGGTTCAGGGCTAGTTTGGCATGCTTGGAGCAGAAACCTCACAGGGAAGGAGATACCTGGCCCGAGTGTGTGCATCCTCACTGCCCTCCAGAGAGCCCTGCCTGTCACCGGCCCAGGGACACGTGCAGCACTCGCTCTGTGCCTCCCCAAAGCAGCCAGCACAGCGTTTTTCGCGGTGTTTGAAAAGGCGGGCAGTGCCACTCTGCAATCTTGGCCCCCTTTGTCTCGCTCATCTCCTCAGCAGCTCTGCCGGGGCTGCCTGCCACGGGCAGGCAATGGAGCAGCCCGCTGAGGGAGCAGGAACCGTGAATTATCCCCCATTTAAGTAGGAGGGAAGGAAGTCATTAGCGAATTCATTTGTCTAACTTGTTCTTTTCAGAGTCATCGCTCCGAGAGAGTAAAGTTCCTGATGCTGGTGCAAAGCTGCAGGCGCTGACTGGGGCTGGCTGCTGTGCTGTGGGGCACAGGTGCTCATGCAGACCCTGTGTTTGGGGAGAAAAGAGGGTTTTTCCCTGCAATCGGGTCTGCACTTCCAGGTTGTCCATAACAGCCCCTGTGTTCACCCAGCCACCCACCATGAGCTGGGCCAGGTGTAGGCACCCCAAATGTGCTGTGAACCACAGCAGGGGAACGTTGCCAGCTGTGCTGCACTCCATCCACCGTGTTCTGAGCCAAAATCTGTTAATTTGCCTCTGAGTGGAGAGAAAGACACTGCCCCAGCTACACTTGCCAAGGAGGAGTGAAAATTGTCTCTTCAGTAGAAGTAGGTTGTCATTACCCATTTTCCTTTCATACAGGAGAAGCAGAAGTGTTACTTGGAGCTTGTGAAGCACAGAGGAGTATAATGCAATTTCTGCCTCCTTGTAGCATCGTCCTTTTATTTTTCAGACCAGTGCTGACAGGGAATAGGTCACCCCGGGCATTTTATACAATGAGCAGCTCTCTTGAGACTCGCGTTCCCTTCAGAAAGCATCCCCCACAGCCCCAAACTCCTCAAATGGTCTGAAACAGATTGTCTAGCAAGGCACAGCTCCAACCTGGCATGCTGGACCCCCAGAAAGAGAATCATGAGGCAAGAAAAGTGGGAGGGGAGGGCTAAGATGGGGAAAAGCTGGATGGGATTTCATGGGCCCATTCTGCAAGCCCAGAAGGGTCGTCCAAACCCCCAGAGCCTCCCAGCAGAGGGGACTGCCTGCCTGGAGGTGTCAGCCAGCTTTGCAGCCACAGCTCACTTCCAGGGGGCTGTGCTGCCTCTGTCCCCACAGTCCTTCCCCAAGGAGGGGAGGCAGAGCCCACCTCACATCCCCAGTCCAGGACCCAGTGGTCTCAGACAGTCCTGGGGCCCAGTGAGGGAGGGAGGAAGCTGAAAATGGGGTAACTGATGTTCTTGTTAATAAGGCAAATTTGCCTTAGGGCAAATCAGAGTGAAATGACACTGAATGACTGGTGGTTTTATGTGTGTATGTGTATGAGAGGCTCATTTTAAAACAGTTTGGTTGCAATGGAAAAGGGATATGACCCCATTTTGGTTATCATTAATAAAAGTATAGCAATATAAAAGTATAAAGATATCACTTAAGAAAATATATAAGGAAAAGAAAGAGAGAGAAAGAAGGGATAAGAGTAGACAGTGGAAAGATCTCGGCACCTGGGGATCCAGTGACAAGACTTAATTGTTGCAATTTAGATGTCTGTTGTTTGAAGTGATGGTCTCAGTCTTGATCTGTAGTGCATGGGACAAATCCCAGAGTTCAGTGTGTTAAGATAGGCTCAGGTTCAGGTGGGAATGCCCAAGTACCTCCCCTGATGGAAGTTTTACACTGAGTCTTGCAACACTGTGGGTCTCCTCTGGTGGAAGGCCCCAGGAATGAGTCTGCGGGGACTTTGGGGGATCTCTGATGATTTATTACCCTTTTAAAGACATTTACAGCTGCTTCTCATGCACCTGTATCTAAGCCCCCTCAGCAGGGATGAAAACCCTCAGGCCTATGTGTGAATGTCCTGATTCCTTCCCCAGGGAGGCAGAGTTCTACACCTGAGCCCAGTTGTGCAAAGGAGCACACTGCCCTGATAAAAAAGCATTATCTCACCTCATAGGATCTGCTTCTCACCAGCCTTTTCCTTTATCTCCTCCAAACCCAGCTTGTTGCCAGACAAGTGTTGGTTTGCCGTGGTCACCATCCAGTGGTGGGTGCTCACTCCCTCTGAACCTGGGCTGCTTTTACACAAATCAGAAATTTAGCTACCACACCACCAAAACCTTCCCTTCTTCCCTTTGGCTGTGGGCAGCAAACCTGGCACCTGATGCTTGGAAAATGGTGCGTTATTTGAGGCAACAACCTTCAACATTTTCAGTCTGTCACAGAGCTGCTCCCCAAAGCTCTCATCTTGTGTAGTATTTGTCTGGCCAGGCTGCTCTCATGCAGTTTCTTCCTTTTTCAAACTAAACATTGCTAATCAGCTTCTTCAAGCTCCAACATATGTCCTATAAATATCCCTTGTGGAAGCAAAATCTGTCTCGTGTGTGTATGCAAGACAAAAGAAAAAATTAGAAAGCGTGAAGCCCTGACTTAGCAGCCCGGCAGCAGAACTGCGCTAAAGCCTCGGATCTTAATCAAAGCAGGGAACATGCCTGCCCCCTCCATATCCCTCCTCCAGCCCCAGAGTGAGCCAAAGCCCTGAAATCTCCATCCCTGACAGCCCCAGGGCTTGCCCAGGTTCTGGTCCTCACCCTTAACTGCCTGCCATTCCCTTAGGAGCCATTCCCAGGCTACTGCGGACTGCATGGGGATGGAGCTGGGGAACACTTTGTCCTTGGAGCTGAGCAGGGAGTTCAGTGCTTCCTCTTCTTCTTGGTATTCAGGAGCAGCCCTGAGGTTTGCCTACACCTCTTATTTCCAGCTCTGGCTTAAGAAATTTATGAGCCCCTGGCTGAGCTGAGGGTAGTGTGGGATGCCACGATGCTCAGTGTGCCTGCGTGTGGGGTGGGATGGGGACACGCTCCTCATGTGAGATATCTCCAGGTACAAGAATCCTGAAGGCAGGGCCAGGACTGTGTGGATGAAACTGCTCTGGCTCTGCCACTCTTCCAGCATGGATGATAGGAGTGAGGGCTGATACGAGTGAGCGCTGATAGGAATGAGCTCAAATCAATCATCTGTCACTCACTGGCTTCTCTGGACAGGCTGCAAAGTCTTGAATGAAGCAGGACCCCAAGGACAGATGACTGAGAATCTTAATCACCTTCAGCACGGGCAGCAGGAATCCAGCTGCCCACCCTGCACGTTGTCCTCAGGTACCTTTTGTTTTGATGGAGGCACAGATTCATCTCTGCCAGGTGAATCTCGACTGGATTCATCTCTGGCATGTGGGCATCTCTGGCATAGCCAGGGTTGTCAGGCAGGGAGTTGAGATCCCAGGGGGGCCAAGCAGGGTCTGGAGAGCCCAGGAGGATGAGACAGAGGATGGAGAAACCAGGAGCACTGGCTGGGGTCAAAAGCAGGTGCCTAAGAAACAGCGCTTGCAGGAGCCTGAGAACGGTGCTTTCACCAGCAGGAGAGGTACCTGCCTTTGTTAACTCTGCTGAGAAATCCTTGGCATCTTTAGAAGGGTGACACTGGCCTCAGCATTGCCATGGTTTCCCCAGGTTTTCCATTGAGCTGCTGCTAGTTGAAGTGAGGCGTCTCTCCTTCACGGTGGCTGTCAGCTGGGAGACGTTAACAACCCAGAGAAGTGAAGCTGGAGCAAAGGTCTCCTTTGCCCTGTGAAGGAGAGCAGCCATCACAGGCTCCTCACGGGAAAGGAAAGCTAATCCTATCCTGGTGTGCTACAGAGGGTGAAGTAAAGAAACCTATTTTGCTTCCTAGGACCCTTATCTGTGCTGAATTTTGGGGTTTTTACCTTGATGGGGTGCACAGTACTCACAGGCTGAGCCCTGCAGTTCCCATGCAAAGAGGTTTTTGTGGGAGCAGAGGTCTGACACTAAGCTTGGCTTATCTCCAACTCCAGTGTCCTCATTCTGCATCCCTGACTGATGAACTTTCCCAGCTCCCCATATCTGGGAGGTGGCTTGGGGAGGGTTGAAATTCTAGCACTGGGTTTCATGAACATTGTGTGGCTCTTAAACCCTGCGAGCATCTCGAGCAGGGCTGTTATAGATTCCCTTTGCTTTGGCTGTATTTGTCTCATCAATCTCGGTGATGTTGACAATTGGGCATGGTTTAATTCTGCAAATCTGAGGAATGATCAGGCCAATTTAGTTCACATTTAAAGCATTTGTGTTCACATGCTGGAAAGCCTTTTTTCTTCCTTGCTCCTTGCCCAAGGCCCTTATTATCTGCTGGTGCTATTTATCAATGCACAGCAGGTATATTACAAGAAGGTCTCTTTCGTAAAGCGATACAAAATAATCATTCCTGTTCCTCGTCTGCTCAGCAAGAAAAGTGAGCCTGGCTCTCCCGCCTGTCAGCATTCCCGAGCTGCAGCATTTTTATATTGCTGCAGGAGAAGTGATTTAACTCAATAAGTTTCCCTCATAAATAGCAATGGTTTGATAAAATAAAAGGAGCGTGTCAGTGAACACGGTGTTCCCCATCAGCTGAGTGGCTTTGTGTCCTGCCCTGAGTGTGGGACACTGCAGGACACCCCAGCAGCCACAGAACTCAGCCCCTCTCCAGCTCTGAGCTTGCAGTGGTATGCACCTGGGACTGGGAAACATTCTATCAAGCAGGAAATATCTTACTGGAGCAGAAAACTTCCATTTTTTTTGCTCCTGAAGTGCATGAGATGGAGGATCAGTCTTTAATAATGGCTCATGCTTCTGAAAAATTCCCTCCTCCTCTACCCCCTCACATACTGTGGCTCTTCATCCCCTCCCCAGTACAGGTTTGTCTGGGTTTAGCTGGTTTTATCTCATTTCCTTGACACAATTGCACAGATTTGCACTGGATGCTGCCTCTTCACAGTGACTGGAGCTGTCTGAGCTGGGCGCTTCTTCCTCTGGCATGCAATTAAATCCCTGGTGAAGTGGCTGGGAATGCCTGCACACCTGGAAAAGCACTATGGAAAGTACAGTTAGGAAGGAAGATCAGCTGGTCCTGGGAGCTGGAGAGAAGCAAACTATGTGGAGAGTGAAGAATGCCAACATGTGAGCCCTGGAACCAGGCTGGCTCCTCAGGATGGGGTCTGTGGGAACCCTGGAGGAGCCAGAGCTCAAGCTCTGCCCTTGGAACAACAGCCTCTGCAGAGCAAAGGGGTGATTTAACATGCTGCCATTCCTTGAGCACCGGGACCGTGCGTTTGTTTGGCTTTCTCCTCCCCCAGGGACTCAGGTGTAATATCACCTTCCCATTAATTTATATGAGAACATTTCCAAATAGTAAACTGCCAATAAATTAGTAATGCTGATCTATAAAAGGGAAAAAATGGCCTGTTGTGAGTTTATAGCCCTGTGCAAAAGACATTAAACAGAGGCTTCCTAAGCATGAGCACTGGGAGGAGCTGGGGGAGAGAACTCTGGGCTGAGACCCGCCTGGACGCATTTTGTCTGGCTGGTTTTTAAACCTGCTCCCTGCAGCATCCCTTTGCGAGAGCCAGGCAGGGAAAAAAGCACTAAAAGATTCCCAATGACCAATCCAAAGGCAATGAAAAATGAATGAGAGGATGATGCAGCCTGGAGAGAACAAACAAACTACCTGGAGCAAATAGTTTATTTTAAGATGCTAACAAATTTGCTTCAGAGGCCTGTGGAAAAAAGTCTGGTACCACACAGCCAACCTTTCCTTTATTTATAGAATAATTGTGATGATTGATTAGCTGGGATCAGAACTATATTTACGGCATGGAAGTTTTCAGCAATATTTCAAGTAATTTACCTCCTCACACAACTCCCTGGCACTGTCATCCCAGCTTCACTTTTTCTCCCTGTGAAGCCTGCTTGCGCCAGGATTTATGGCTTTGTTTGTGGGAAGAGAAGGTGTCTTGCTCCAGAGAGCAAAAGCAAAACAAGAGCTCAAGGGTAAAACCCAGGTGCTGCAGCCCCCCAGCAGCTCCTTGTGCTGGCGAGGGTGGCTCTGCCTGGCTCCCACGGTGGGCAATGTCCCTTGGCATGTCACCACTTCTGCTGGTACTGTCCTCTGGCAGGAGGACATGGCTTCTCCTCAGTCTCCCACTGCTCTCCCTGAGGCACTGGGTGTTGCAGCAACATCCTGACCATCCCACAAGGCTCCTGGGCTCCTTTGTCCCTACACCCTTGGGACAGTGCGGATGGAGAGGTGACAGCCAACATCCCATCCTCTGCAGGGCTCCGGGGAGCCTGGCTCACTTCCCCAAAACAGCCAGGGAAAATACCTCTGCAAGTCCTCCTGCCCCTCATCCACCCAGATCCTGCTGCTGGATACATTTGCTGATTTAATGCAGGGAGGAAGGAGAAACTCCCAGGGGAATAAAAAATGAAACGAGTTCGGGAGAAAAGACTAAATATTAGTGTTATTCCACAACAAAAGCACTTAACACTTTGTTTGTTTGTTTGTTTGCTTGTTTGTTTTTGTGCTACAGCTGAAGCTTTTTCCCAGGTGGGCAGCCATGAGGGAAGGAAAGCAGTGGGGAGGACAGGGCAGGGCAGGAGGCTCAGGTTCACCATATTTGCCCCCAAAGGGATGCCCACTTGCTCCTGGAATCAGTGCCAGAGGCTGTGAGGTGCTAGCCAGCATGGGCTGAGGCTGCAGACAGACAGACAGACAGACAGACAGGCAGGATGTGTTCACCAGCCTGGAGATGCCCATGGCCTCTCCTGCCTGTCCCCTGCTGCTTTCCACTGCCTCCAGCCTGAGCTGTACAGTTTTATTTAAGCCCTTCTCCACTCCCGCCTTGTCTCCATTTCTTTATCTCACAATAAAAGTAAGCTGTTATTTCCCTTGTGTTCCAACTGCCCTCATTCATCCCCCGGTACCTGCAGGGCCAGCAGGCAGAGACTGTGCCAGCACTTGAATACTGAGGGGAAAAAAGACATCCTACAGGCTGGAGGCCCTCAGAAGTGAGGGAAGCTCGATGCTGCTGGAAATAGAAGCTGCTGCAGCCAAAGTCCTGCTGCAAACCAACTGATCCCCATTAGGTCATATTTGCCTCCCTGCACGGCTTATGGCACAAACATCCCCTCCTGCTGCCTGCCTTCTCTGGGCTTTTCTCCCAGTCAGGACCTGCCATGACCTGTCTAGGGAGGTTTAACGCTGCTTTTAAAAGGCGGTGGCATTTCATCACCTGAAACACTGGATTTACTACAAAGCTGGGATCTCAAACTTCATAAAAGGGGATTAACTCACCCCCCCACCCCAGCAGCTCAGCCACCACCAGGCAATGTCAGGTCCCTCCTTCTGAGGGCATGAACCTGGGCAAGGAGGCAAGAGGCAATTAGCCATCATTAATTGGCTGCTGAGCCCCTCTCCTGCCCCTTAAAAACCTGCTTCTGAGGGGTTTTACTTTGCACCTCCTTAAAGGACCATGAATTTCATGTACTAAGGATAAGACACAGAGGCTGACCACCAGCATTAGTGACCCAGGACCAGGAACAGCTCCATTACAGTTTGGGAATTAGATGTACCTGGGAGCAGCCGGAATATCACTTGGCTCATTTGTTAACACAACATCTATAAAGAGAAGCCTAAAGCAAGCCCGTTCTCAGAGTCCCAGAAGACAGAAAGAAGGCTAGCCCTTGTCCCAGCAGCATTTGTTTTCATTAAGTGGGTGGAAGGGCCCTGATGGAACCAGGGAGCTTGATTGTCAAGTGACCTTGTTGACTCTGGAAAAGCTGGAAGCTTTCAAACCAGAATTAGAAAACCTGCTTGATTAAAAAGAAATAAAGCCCAACCTAAGTCTACAGTTCCACATGCCTCAGCATCTGTCCAAACTCTGGCTTTCCCCCAAAGCCCACCCACAGAAAAGGTGTTGGTGTCATGTGAAAAAGACCTTGCCAAACCAGGAAACTTTTGGAAGTCCTTGCACAGCTGGAGCCCTGGACACTGGAATTTCCTTCATAAAGGGCAACCCATGGAGAGAAATGTTTTATTCCTTAGGCTTCTTTGTTTTGTGTTTGGTCCCAAGGCACCAAAATTAAAGGCATTTGCTCAAAATTACTTGGAAATTTATGACTTTTTTATGTGATGTTTTCCCCCAGTATTTCCTTGATATCCATCTTTCCATCTACTTTTCCCAGAAGCAGAACCTTCCTAGTCTCTTCCTGGAGTTACCCGTCTTCCCCCAGCCCTAAACCACCCAGAAATGTTTGCTGCACTGATGCCAGCCCTGCAATGGGAGCTGTTGGATGCTCCTTGGCAGGCTGATGGGGAAATCTCAGGAGCTGTTTGGGATCTGAGTGTCCATCCCTGTCCAGTGGCAGGAGCAGCCTGAGGAGTGGGGGCTGGGGGTGGCCTTGCTGCCAGCCCATTGTGCTCCTCACTCACTCATCTCTGCTAGAGTTCCTCAGCACATCCTCCAAAACTTCCTGGCAAGTTTTCAAGTTGTTCAGTTTAAATCACTTTTCAGAATAGGTAAAGCAACCCCAGCCCTTTTGCCTCCTTGTTATCAGTCCTCTTCCCTGATACCTTCAAGGTCGTGGCTCCTGTCCCCCTGTCCCCATTAGACCTGTCTAAATATGACTCCAGGCTTATGTGCTCTTTGACTAGTCCAGCTTATCCACCCAGGCTGACTCTGCCATGGCTCCTAATCTTTACCTCAAGTGGCTCCTGGAGGAGCCTGGAATGCCCTGCTGTGGTTGCAGGCAGGATCCTCATCCAGGCAGGAGACAGGGAGCAGAGAGAAGCTTTTCTTAGAACCAGAAAAATATCTAAGTTGGAAAAGACCTCAGGATCATTGAATCCATCAGGTTTTGCCCAGACTGAGAGGATGTGCAGGGTGCAGAGGGATGAGTGACCTCCAAAGGATCTACATGCAGGGCATGGGGTGATGGGAGCACAGAGCCTGCTGCTTGTCCTCTCCCTGGATCTCTGGGACACTTCCCTCCTTCCCTCTGCGGGAAAATCACTGAGAAACATTCCCCTTTCCCCATTTCTTTGGGTCCAGGCTGCAGCACTGGCTCTGAGCATCCTCTTGGAGTGGCTGTTCCTCCTGCTCTGGCTCCTGTGGGATCCATCCCCTTTGTCACAGGCACCAGCAGTCCATGAAAGTGGCCCTGAGCTGCTCAGAGCTCTGTCCTTCCTTGCAGCAGCTCCAGGGCTGCGCACAGCAAGAGAAAAGGTGCCTCACCGGAGGCTCTGCCATCTCGTCCCTCTGATGCTGGAGATTGTTTTGATAAGCTCCTTGTTTCCCAGGCACAGAGCACAGAACTATTTTTCTTGCACTGAGCAGACAAGATGTTGAAATGTTTTTTTCCTGTGATAACTGAAAGTGGAAGGAATCCTGCCTGCGATTCTTGTCAAGTCGAGGGATCTCTTTGTAGTTCAGTGAATCATTTCATCCCCAATGTTAATTTAAAAGCAAACAAACAGAGCTGAATGCATTTGATAGTAGAATTATTTCCAGTACATTTCAGGTTTTGTTGCTGCGTGTTGTAAAACACCACGGCACGAGCACTGCGTGGTGGAACCAGGGGACTGGAGGCTGGACTGTGCCCCACTGCACCCCATTAAGCCCCACTGCACCCCAGTGAGGCCCACTGCACCCCACTGAGCCCCACTGTGTCCCACTATGCCCCACTGTGCCCCACTGAATCCCACTGCACCCGCATCATGCCTATGCTGGGACAGCAGAGCACCCACAGGAGCATCCCAGGTGCATCCTCTGGGAAAGGCTCTCATCCCTGGCACAGCCACAACAGCAAACCAGGAGTTAAAAACTCCCCTTGAAAACAGGAGCTGCA
Organism: Illadopsis cleaveri; assembly: GCA_013399915.1. NCBI lineage: Eukaryota > Metazoa > Chordata > Aves > Passeriformes > Timaliidae > Illadopsis > Illadopsis cleaveri. Next base: position 141,609 of record VXBB01020330.1, on the reverse strand, counting down.
AAACATCAGCCTCGTTCCACCTCAAAAGAGCAAGAATGAATCGGAAAAGGGCAAAGTGCGTGAAAGGCTGAATTGTAATAAAAACGGTGTTTAAATGTGCCACCGAGAATTAATCGCTCCTTTCTTTGGAGCTTCCCCTTTGAGGGCTATTCCTAGGAATTTGTGGGAGGAAGCAGGAACAAGGAATCAGTTTTATTTTGCATCTAGGCTGTATCAGGTGTGGAATTGCCCTGGTTTAGAGGCACGTGATTGCGGAGGGGCAGCCGGGGTGCTCAGCCCTGCTCCCCCTGCTTGGGGGCTCTCAGAGGGGACAGGTAGTCCTGGAGGGCAATTTTGGCTCTCCTGGGGGCTGGTGGCCCCAGTGACTCCCTGGCAGTGATGAAGACTTTCCCATGTTTCCACAGTGGCAGGATCCAGGTCAGAAGTGCCCCGGCACTGGGAGAGCAGGAGGTGGCTGCAGTGCCAGCCCAGCACCGCGGGGACCCGGCTGCCCTCCAGCCTCAATAACTGCCTGGAACTGGGAATGCTTATCCCTGTTGAGTCAAGGACTGGCAATAACTCTTCCCAGCCAGAGGCAAAGTGCTCCATCTGCTCCACGCATCCCGAAGGAGTCGGTGGTGACTTTCTGGCTGCCTGGAGGAGCAGCAGGCACAGACAGGCCCTGCAGTGCCACGCTGGGTCCCAGCCACCCCCTGGCAGAGCTGCAGGGTGGGCAGCAAGGTGGGCAACAGCATAAAGCCCAGGGAACTGATGCTTTTCTTCCTCCCCATCACTTCACCTCCTCTTCCCACTCTGAGTCTTCCCTGAGTTTTCCACAGTGCCCACTGGCCACTTTCTCTGTGTGGCAGTGACACACACGGGATCAGTGGGAGGATCAGCAGATCTTTGTCACCAAACCCCCGCTCCCTGCGAGCCCAGGGAGCGTCACCTTTTCAGACACACAAAATCAATGCTGTCCTACATCCCCAAACCTTTAAACATCAGACAGGCAATTTGTCTTTGCTGATGGTGGCTGAGCATTGAAAGGAGACCGGCCAGATTAAATAAACCAGCAATAGCAATTTGAGGTCGTTTTCATCATATTAATGGGTCTCCTGCCTATGGTAAAAAGGGAGTCAAGGAGATGGGGTTGGATCAGCTCCACAATGGCATTGCTTTTCTGTTGAGAAGCTGGTTTTGGTGATCATTGCAACAGACTGGGATGGGAGAAGAGTCAGTGATGGGTCTGGGCACACACAGCATCTGGGATGGCACAGCTGGCTGGGAACATGATGTGGCTTCTGTGGGCTTATCCTCTCCTCAGCCAAGAAGCCAATGGGAGGAGAAGTATTTGACATTTGGCTTTCCCCCCACCCCCCTGCTTTTAATCAAGAAGTAAACAGAGTCAGCTTTATGAGTCTGGTTGTTCCAGTGCCAAGATGCAGCTCAATGTTTTCTGAGAGGTTTGGGTAAGGAGTTCTGTGATTATGCACACTGCACACCTCCCTCCTCCTCCTCTGAACCAGGGTGGGGGGAAAGGCGGGGAGGAGCTGAAAGTATTTTCTGAGTATTCCTTAGAAACAGAAAGCAAATTTGAGATAACATGAAAAACATCATTTGACATATCTGAAAGCCTTTTGTAAGCACTTTCAGGAATATTTTACGGCCTCAGCTTCATTAGTAGCAGTACCTGCAGGAAGGCACCTCTCAGCGTGAGCGCTCAGTGTTCAGCACTTGCAAATGTTGTATTACAGATTCCGTTGTAAAACACACAACGTGTGCTGTGAGATAACTCCCATCAAGAGTGGGAAGAGCTGCGTGTGGCTTGTGGGATTTCCCAGCCTCACTAGGCTGAGAAACCCCTCAAAACTCCCCGCCAAGGGCAGCCTCAGAACTGGGTTTGTTTGCAGAAGGGATGTTGCTGTGGCTCTGCAGAGTGGCATTTGCATGGAGCTAAGAGCAGCTCACGGGTTCTGGGGGAGGAAAAGGTGCTCTCCCATGTGTCACCAACCCTGTGCATGCAGTATGGTTCACAATGCTTCCTGCAGAAATTTGGGAATAACTGAGGGTCCATCTGATATCATTGCTGGCTTCTCACCAGTGACTCATGAAGACCAAGAGATACAAAACTCACTAAATATGTGACTGCTTCCAGGGGTTTAATTGAAGCCACATCCCACCAGAGGTTGCCTGGGGCTGCGTAGCATGACAGTGGGAGGCCAGTGCTCCCTCTGCCCAGTGAGGATCTGGGTCCCAGCCCTTTCCCAGCTCCCTGGGCAATTTGTCCTCAAGGTTTCCCTGCTTCAGCACATTGCTGAGAGAGACAGTGACAGATACAGGAGAAGAGCTCCACATAACCTCGATTACCCAAGGATAATGAGGCCCAGTGCACCCACATGCTATCAGTAATATTTGTATCTATTCAGCTTTTTCAGCACTAAAGGTAACCATTTATATCCATTAAAAGCAGACAACTGGATGGCAAGCAGAGCTCAGCTCCGGCTGCCTCTTGATGGGCAGCATCTATCACACCTCGTGTCCTCAGAGATCTCCTCTCCACTGGGCTCTGCCAATGTCACAACACCCTGGAGAGCTGCTGTGACACGCCAGCTTTGAGGCCATCCCACTCCCTGTTTGTGAGCATCCCTGTCCTGCCCAGATCATGCCCTGTGGAGTCATCACTGTCCCACCCAGCTGGGATTGCCACACTTAATTCCCTTCATCCCTCAGCAGACAATGCCAGGATGATCCCTGCCCAATGCTGTCCCCACAGTGGCCATCACTTCTCTGTCACCTCCTCCCAAATGCCCTCCCTGTGGAGCCACAGCCAGATCCATGGCCTTCACTGAGCCGTGTCCCCATGGATGCTGCATGGTCCTGGTCCTGCTTAGCACCTTTCCAGCTCCTTCCCATGATGGTATTCCGACATGGAACCAGGTGATCCTTTCCTTTGCCTTCACAGTTTCTATCCCAGCACTATAACCCTTCACATGCTACTTTTAATTAGAGGGGAAACATCATTAAGTCAGGTGAGCTTCCCAACAAACTCCTGTTTGATGGCTGTATCACATTGAATTGAGTGAGATGGTTTGTAGTCAGACCCTTCCAATACCTGTGCAGAGTGGGCCTGGCTAGAAAAATTTCCTTCCATATTCATTTAACTGGATAAAGAAGTAACTTTTTTTAGCCTATGAATATAGAAAACTACATGTATTGGTGCCAATTCCTTTTGTTAATTGAAGATGCTGTAAGAAATAATAAACAGAACTCAAACAATGCAGGATGCTGCAGTTTCCTCGACAAATAGAGAACTTGGTGATGAAAACGGACCATGAAACCACCAGCCCAGGTACATGCTATCACTTTTGTTTTTTCCTGGAGGTCACTGACTGTTTGATCAGCCCACGTAGACTGTCCTTTGGATGTAATACACAACCCTGCCCAGGTAAATATTTGGCCAGTGGATGGGGTTATCTTCCCCTTTGTGAGTCTCTTATCTGTCCCGGTGCAGCCCGAGCCGCTGGCTCCTGCATCCCACCGTGATTGCGGTTCCACCGGCGGCAGGAGCTGGGGGGCTGGCAATAACAGCCCTGCGCCTGAAAGTGATATTGCTTTCCTCACGGAGAAGGTAATTGCTTCAGCAGAAGAAATTAAGCATCATAATGAAACGACCATAAAAAGAGGCCCCTCGCTCACTCCCTGGATCACAGATATCGCAGATGCTGCACCCAGCCCAGCGGGGCACGAGCGCAGCAGCAGCAACTCTGCCAACACCGGTGTGGCTCCAGGGAACCCGTGGAGGGTTTGGATGGAACCACACCATAAACTTGCCCCTCTCTGCCTTCACAAGCTTCTCAGCTTTCTCCTAATTTCCAGTGTCTTGGCTGCCTTTTTCTTGGCTTTATTTCCGTGCTTTGAAAGCGTGTGAGGGCTCTGCAGCCCTGTGTGTGGCTGTAAAGCCTGCACTGAGTCTCCCAAACCTGGGAAGGGAGCAGACATTCTTTTCTAGAGAAGCCACACATATACCTGAGCCTCAGTTTTGCAATCCAGCAGGACAGATCACTTTACTGAAGTGGTAAAAGCACAAAAGATGTATGAAGGATGTTTTATCAGCTGGAGCCTTGCAGCAATCTGAACAGGGACAGGGCTGGCTGTGAATTCCTCTTTTCCCCTTTCTCTCCAAGGTGCACAAAGTTCTGCCCAAAGCATCTTCCTATTCTTCCCAGCCTGCATTTTCTTCCTCAACCTGTCTTTCCTGCTGAGATGCTGCTGTAACCATTGCCAGTGCATCAGCCCCCACCTCACCAGCTCTGAGGAAATGAGTTTTGTTCACTCCGGAGGCACCCGTGAGGAAGGGCCGGCAGCCCCTTCCCTCCTGGGAACCCACTCGAGCAGCACCTCGCCCATTCATCATCTCCTTGGACATTACAAGAGAATCTGTCCACTTAAAGCAGGATTATTTCTGGGTGGCAAACTGCAAAGTTAATTTGCCTGTAATGCCTTTAAACAGAACCAGTAATTGGAGTGATAATGACTCTCCTGGAGGGCTCTCCTTACCAGGGCACGGGAAGGTCTGCGGGCAGATGAGCCTGACCTCCTGCCTGGCACAGCGGGGACAGCACGGGCACGGCACTGGGGAGGGCACCAGGATGAGCAAATCCCCTCCACGAGAGGCCACAGAGCTGGGTCGGGACCCCCAGGCACCCCCAGAACAGCGGGCCCCTCCTGCCTGCCCCATGTCCCTCGCTGCCTGCTTCCAGAGAAAGAGCCTGAGAATAAACAGCTTTAATCATACAATCCCCACTTCCTATTGCTAATAATATTATCATCATGATATTAAGCCAGTTAATTCTTTCTCTCAATTTATTTGCTTTTGTTTTTGTACTCCCATGTTGTAATTTTCAATTTAATTAGTTTCAGTGTTTCTGAGGGCAATAGGTCTTGGTTTATCTTTGCAGCTAATAGTCCTAATTGTTTACCCTTTCTTTGGCAATATCTCATTAACTTTATGGGCCATCATTTCCATGGCACCTCCAGAATTAATTCCCTCACTCTTTGAACCATATCCCTAAAATCTTCACAGCTTTTTGCTTCCCTAATCCTGTCTGACCTTGCCCATTCTTGCTGGCTGCTCTTGTGGCTCAGCACTGCTGTGTCCCACCAAGCCCTAGGGCAGCAGATGGAGGATGGATGTCTCTGTACAGGGAAATCTCTGGCTCCTTCTCTGACCCTGGGCAGAGCCCTGTATCTGCCACCTGGTCACTGTGGTCAACTCTCCTCTCTTTGTGTCCTCCCACAAGTTCTCCTGCTCCTCTAGACTGGTTTTGGTCATTGTTTCTATCTTTAAGTCTGGAGTAATTTATCCTGCTGATGGAGGGGTCTGGATATTTCCCTCAGCTTCAGCGACTGCCACATTTCTTCCCTCTCTCAAGCAAAGGAAAAGCTGTTGGGAAAACATGGCATTCCATCACTCTGAGGCAGCTGATGAGGTGCAGATTCATTTGCCCTCCACTGGCCCCTCGATGTTGGGATTTGGGAGAGGTGGCCGTGCCATTGGGCACCCCTTGCTCTGGGCAGAGCTCACAGCTTCCCTACCCCAGCTCCTGCCTTCAGACCCCATTAATCACACTCCTAATGACTTTGTATTCACAGGCAAGACGTTTTTGGCCTCAGAGGCGAGCCACAGATGATATCTCTCATTGATTGTTCCACCTCGCTTGAATGATATGTACCAGGAAATGGGTCTGAATTTTCGGCTCAAATCATGCTTGGAGGGTGGGCTTGGAACCTGGAGGAGCCCATTTGGCTGTGATGATTGCAATGCCATGGGAGTTTTTCTCTGGACGTTCCCAGTTCCACAGTCAGCTTCACCCTCAGGTCTGGTCTTGCTGGTGTCAGAGGGTGCCACACCCTGAGTCCCCTGGCTGCCCTCCTGGCTGGAGGGGCAGAGCAGCACAGGCTGTGGGAGGATGGCAGGAACCTCCCTGGGTTACAGCTGCCTGCTCAGCACCGGAACATGATTTCCCATTAAGCAGACAGGGAGGGATCTGCTGGTGGCTGCTGCGAGGGCACCTGAATTATTGATTGGAACACGGCTCCAGCCGAGGCACTGAAGGCAGCAAGAGCAGCTCCTTCCCAGTCAATCTCACCCAGCTTGTGGCAAATCCACTGACCAAGCCCCCCAGGTGCTGCCTGTTCTGCACAGCCCAGACCTCATGGGGAGAGCTCACAGAGGGCAAAGGCCACGGCAGGGAAAAGACAGTTGGAATTGTCCCCAGTGGTCACAGGATAAATGGCTTTGAGGAGCAGCCGAGGGAAGGAGAGCATTCCTAAAGCTCCTCAGTCTGTTTCAAGAGGATTTTGCTGGGGCTGAGGCTGGTGCTGGCGTGCAAAGTGCACGGGGGCGAACAAACACACGTTTGTGCAACATATGGACAGACACACACAAGTACAAGCCAGCCATATGGGCACACTCTGCTGCCAAATTCACTTCTCCCATGCTTTCCTTTGGTTATTTTTCATCTTCCATGGGCTGCTCCAAAAGTGCTGGGTCTCCATCCTGCCGATCCCAGGCCCAGCATTAACTCCCACCTCACTTTCTGTAGGCCAATCTGAGCATTTTCTGGATGCTTCCATTCCTTAAATTTCGTTGTGTTTTCCTGCCAGCTTGCACAGGGTTTCAAAAAAGGCTTCTCGAGGGTTGGTGGGCGGGCAGGCAGATCTGATCCAAACTGGGAGAGGTGGCAGTGCTGGGGAGGCGCGTGGAGAGCAAGCCAGATGTGGCAGCAGAGGCTTCTGGAAGGGAGCCCATGGCAAGTGACAGCATTCCTCTAACCCCATATTGACTTTGGCTTCTAGAATCAATTTTCTTTATTAGCTGATGAATCTCCTCAAAAGACTTTCTGTACTGAATCTAGATAAATTATTTAACCAGTAAATTCTTTCCGCTCTAGCACTGCTCCAGCTCTGGGATTTCATGGGGAAAAGTAGCAGAGAGGGGTGAAGGGCCAAGGTCACTGCCAGCAGAACAGCAGAGCAGGAATGGGTTTGCTAATAAGTGGCCAGTCGAGAGTGACTGTACAACAGGCTATTAATAAGAAACAGGTTTTCGACAAAATGCTGGGATTAGCAGTGAATGCAAGGAGCAAGTCATGGGAGACTATAGCCTTAATTATTCATGCAAGCAAATTGCTGCGGATGGAGGGAAAGCACAGTGCTGATGTGGGCAGGAGCAGGCAGCGGACGTGAGGCGGGTTGCCACCTGCCCTGGATGAGCTGCACCCACGGAAAGAGATGCTCCAGCCTCCACGGGGACACGGGGATGTGCAATGTCCACGTGGTGTTCAGGTGTGGGAGGATGAGCTCCATGGATTTTGGGATCCCGACTTACCCCTCGGGAATTGTGGTTGCAACACTGTGAACACCTGGATAATCACCTGGAAAAGTGAGGGCTGGCATGGGAAGGGTGTTCCACCCCACTGCCCTGCCTCCCCCAAGGCCTGCTGTGAGTGTCTCATTTGCTGTGTAAAATCGGGCTTCATGCGCTTGTCAGGGCCGGGCAGCTTCAAGGCCAACACTAACTGATGAGCCTCAGAGCAAGAAATAATTCTGCCTCCAAGAATAAGGCTGGCTCATGAGGTCAGAGTATTCCAACATATTTATAGCCAGTAAAGAAAACGATTGTGTTAAACGGCAGCTGAAGTACACGGAGACCCAGCCAGAGCTGCTGTCTGTGGCCATTTGTTATCCTGCTGGGAGCACAATTATGCAGCTCGGGATTGGCATCCAGAGGACTTCACAGCAATCCCTCTCAGCAGCCACTTTGGGGATCAAAGGGTGAAATGTGTATTTCCTGCAGAAGGAAGCTGCACATCCCAGGCTGACCTGGGGCTTGTGAGGCCCTGGCAGGTGAAAGGCAGTGGTGGTGCTGAGGAGGGGAGGAGCAGGGTCCTGCAGGTGTGCATCCCCCCATTTTCCATCACCAAGCTGAAACACAACGCCCGGGACAGACAGAGGGACTCAGAGTTCCTCGCTGCCTGTCTCCTTATGGAAACCACAGTGAGATGAGTTCGACCTGGTTCCAATAATCAGCTATAAATAGCAAGCTCAATTAAGGCAACCAAACAAAGGCGATGATGGATACCTGCTCAGGAGGCCCTGGGGGACGGGGGGCAGGGAGCCTGGGCTTTGCTTGTGCAAACACCATGTTTTTATGTAAAGCTACCAGCAGTGGGTTAGGCACAGGATAAAGAGAGAGGGGAGGGACCAGAAGGACACATACCAACCATACAAAGCAAACTGCAAAACATCCATCCCAAAGGGGCTAAAGTGTTGCAGTGCCTGGCCTTGAGCATCACCCACTGGGTCACAGCCCAACTCCAGCTCCTCTTCCAAAGCCCCTCTCTCACCACTGGCAGTGGCTGCTGTTCCAGCCAAGGGATCACCTGGCATCAGAGCTTTGCTGTCTGAGTAAGCAGCCTGGCAGCTCAGTTAAGGAGCACACAGGTACCAGTTCTTTGACCTTGGTCTGCAGGGAGCAGAGGCACAACCCCAGCAGTCACAGTGGTGAGTGGCTGCAGAGGTGGGTGCTTGGCTGGGTCCCTCTCATCCCACCAGCATGCCCTGGCCACTCTTTAGGGAGCTCATCAGTGTTCCCATTATCCCCACAGCAGCCAGGGTTTGGACGCACCAGGAACAGAGCAGATAAATTTGAAGTACACACAACTCACAGTGTGTACATCAACCACAATTTATTCAGAATGAGCAGCTCAGACACGCTTGTAGCAGCTTCGAGAGCATGTTTATCAGCCAGGCTACTTGGGAGATCATTGCCATTGATTGCCATGTCATTGTCACTCCTGGGGCACAACGGGAGGCCGGGGGAGTGAGATGACATTGTCAACAGGAACCAGCGAGGTGGGGAGTTCATGTTTCCTGAGAGGGTGGGTGTGCTCGGGTCAGGCAGAGCTGCTATGCTCCCTGGTGCTCTGAGTTGCCTCGTAGAGACTGCAGACCCCCAAAATTTCTCAGCTCTGGAGACCCAGAAGTGACAGCATGCCTGGCCAAAAGTATTTGTTTTTTATTGCTATTTATGTATGGATTGCTGTAGTGCCAGCTGCGAGGAGAACGCAGGAGGATTTAATAAGGAGAGAAGAAAATCCCACCTGATGGCAGCAGAAACAGAGCAAACGCTCTGCAGAAAGGAGGCAGGCAAAGGTGAGCTGAGGACTGGAAAAATCTCTCCCCCAAAGGAATTAAAGTGCTCAGTCTGTTGAGTTTATTAGAAAGAGCAGGAGGGACAGTTGGCCCCCTGGCGTGGAAGTCACAGCCCTGTAGGGCTGCCAGAGGCAGGGGAGCATGAAGAGACCCAAAAGATGGGACTCCCCAACTCAAAAGCAAGGCCTTTTCTTCCAATAGCACCAATTAATAATGCTGAGAGGAATGATGGGCAGTCCCAGCCCAAGGAGGACTCTTTCAGCTCTCCTGACAACGGAGCTGGGAGGGAGAGCTCAGCCAGGAACAGGGAAGGCACTGGTCAGAGCAAGAAGCTGTGGGTGCAGCTTATAGCCAGAAAGGATCAGCCACTGAGAAGCGCAGAGCCCTTTAATCTTTACTCAGACTCCTCATTCCTAATCCTGACCTTTTGGGTGCAGCTGTGGATCAGCAGATCTCCAAGGACTGGATCACGCAGGTCACTCTTGCTGTCCCCTTTTTGGGAGACCAGCAGGTTGAAGCCAGTGCTCAGCTGTCCAAAAATTAGGCTCTAAATAACCTGGCTGGCAGGGACATGGGGGAGGAAGGATATCATGACCTAAGTGGGATTGTGGCCAGGGCAGCCTGGCAGCAATTCCTCGCTGGTGGAGCAGCAGGAGGAGAGAATCCCGGAAAACGAATGGAGCCGCAATTCCTCTTGGTGAAACTCGCACCAAAGTGACTCGGTTTGCAGTCACCGTGGGCTCTGGCTTGTTTGCCTGTTTGCTCTCTGCTCATCGCATTTCCAGCTGCTCTTGTGTGTATTTGCACTTCGCAGGCTTTAATTGGGATGGCTGAGCAGAGCCCGTCCGCAGCCGGCAATGCCGCGGTGATAAGTAACAGGAGGCACAAATTAGAACAAATAAATCTGAATCCAATTCAATTCCTTGTGCAATCAGGAAGATCAACACGTCAAATTGTGGGCACTATAAATTAAAAGCCACCAAGGAGACAGTGGAAGGCGCTGCCTGGCTGCTGTGGCTGGTGTTCAAAAGGCTTTTCTTACTTGCAGAGCGAGTGAGAGCCTGTGAGATGAACAGCGGGATCTTCCCTCCGCTGCCAGGAAAGGCTTTTCTCCACCAGAAAATTTTCTTTCAGCAGATATGAAAAGCTTCTGCTGCAGGTCGCAGCCAAGGTGGGTTTGTGCTGCTGAGGGAGGCCCAGAGCGGGCTGTGTGGGGTGAGTGTGGCTGAGTCATCACTGGCTGGTTTTAGTCCATTCTCCTTGCAATAAACAGGTGTGCACAGGTCAGCTCTGCTGTGGAGCTCCAGAGGTTGTTGATGCTCCCCCGAGCATCTCATCCCAGAGAGGAGCAGATGAGGGGGGAATCTCACCCGTGAATCAGAAATTAAGGCTTCTGTGGTAGATTAGAGCACTTCAAAGAGCGACAATGTTCCAAAATACTGCGAAAAAAAATTCAAAGCAGTGTGTTGCAAAGGACACACAGGCAGATAAACACCCAGGAGGCTCATGAGTGCGCTTGGTACCACGGCATTTTTCATGTCCCTGTGGCTGTTACCTGGCTCTGTTTGATCTATGAAACTGTCTTTGCTGCAGGGCCAAAAACATGTGGCACATGGGGAGGAGGGGTAGAACACACCTGGAGGATAAGCAGAGCTGTCACCTGCTGAGAGCTGTGCCCACCTCCGAGCTATGAGCACTTCCCTGGTCATTGCTTCCGTGCCCGCCGTATGCACATTGGCTTTTTCACCTCTCAGCTGCCATCTGAGTTTTACTGGATTCTTGTGTTTAAAATTACAAGCAGGTCCTTGGAATTGGCATTGGCTGTTCTAAAGATGTGCTGCATCTTCGAGTGTCACGCCAGCACGAGCCAAGCACATTAGAAGCTGCTGGATAATAGGCAATTACTGCTCTTAAACAGACGAGGAATTCACGAGCGGAATGGGCTGCATCTTAAATCATCCATAAATCCTCTAATAGTGCTTCTATTAATACCTGGTTTCTGGCACATTCCTAATGATTGCATTCCTTATCAAAGCACTGTTTTTCCTTGGCTTCTGGGGAGAGGAGGTGAAGGCAGGAGCCAGTGTGGAGCTCTGTGAGGGAAGCCCAGGCAGCCCAGGCTGGTGTTGGCTGCATCATCACAGGAAATGGCGTGGCTGTGCCATGCTGGAGGGATGCCCCCAGAGCAGGGGGCTGCAGGAGTGGGCAGGCAGGGTGAGGGAAGCTCTGCCTTCACCCCGTGGGCATCACCCTCCTTCCACAGCATTGCTGGAGTCTCCCCTTCGCCACGCTGTATGATGTAGGGCACCTCAGCTCTGGCTTCCCCATGGTGTCGTTGCACAGGCAGCACCTTTTGGAAAGAGGTGAGGATTTAGAGGGTGTTCTGGCTGGTGCCAGAGGAGCCGAGAGGGCACTCTGAAGTTTGGATTCTCCGTGGACACAGCTGCACTCGGCACGTGGGGCCGGTTGTAAACACCACTCGTCCTCCCCGCTGAACCATTACACACTCCAGAGGACGAGCGTGTACAATTCACGTCTCATTAAAGTTTTTTGAAATATTATCCTTTTCTTCTTCCCTGCGTTTTCCTCCCTATTAAGCTGAAATCGTGCTTCCTTCGGAGAATACGAGTCATTTGTTTCCATAACAACTCTCCATCCTGAGTGTGGCAAATGCTCCCCTCTCTGAAAAACACATTGGCCCTGGTGCAGGCAGGATCCCTGGCATGGGCAGGACCCCCAGCACTGCTGTGGTTCCATGGTTGCCAGGCTTCCACATGGTCATTTATGACCTGGCTCTGAGTTTTGGAGGATTTGAGCTGCCCCTGGCATTGCTGGCACACAGGCAGCATGTCCTTGGCAGGAGCAGGTCAACATCCTCACCTGCCAGCTCTGCCCTAGTCACTGTGTCCCCATGGCATGAGACTCTTCATTTCTGGTGGTTTAAATTATTTTTTCCCTTGCCCCAAAAACTGACCTGACCCCAAAGGAAAAGCATGGCTCCAAGAACCTCCTTCTCCGGGTAATGCCTTTTGGAAATTCCCCATCCTGTTCCTGGATCTTTGCTGTGTCAGGATATAACTCTGCCATGTTCATGTGAAAGTTAAACATGAGAGGTGAAGTTGCTAAATTGGATTCACTTCCATACATCAAAATAGCCCCTGGAAGCTCAGTCCATGGAAAAAGTGGGATTTTTTTCAGAAATGAGAGTGATGCACAATGTTAATGCCCTACCTTTCTGAATCTCCCTGACACCATTCAGCTTTACTAGGTCCATAAAAGAAATTAAAATACAGTTAAAATGGATTTCTTAAATGGGCTTGTAAAAGCTTTTGATGGAAGAACCACTTTATCCTTCTAACTTTTTTATGACATCTATTCCCACTTTTCCTTTCACTATGAACTTTTAATGACTTGGGATTTTTTTTTTTTAACAAACCGATTCATTTGTAATTCCCTGCGGACACCTTAACACTGTGGTGTAAATCCTGTGGCAAAGCCAGACCTCAGAGACACAGTTAGGACAGATCCCTCAGGATCCTGTGCCAGGATGTCCAGGGACAGGCTTTTCAGGCTGCTCCTGCCACGAGAGCTCAGAATCAACAACCAGATGCCCTCAAAAGTGCTAAATGTTGTTATTATGATATTACCAAACTGCACCATGTGCTGCTAAATTTGTCTTAATGTCAATATGACCATGGTGATGATGATGATGGGGATGTTGGCCATTGCCTCTCTCCAGCTGTGCCCAGGCAGAGCATCAAGGAGGTGACAGGTCCTCAGTGGTGCCAGGGGGCAGGAAGGGTTCAGGGCTGTGGTGCCACCCACCATCTCTCCCATCCAGGCAGGAGACACGGTCCAGCTGCTCAATGCCACAGTGCTGAAATAAAGATGATTAAGGAGATATTCCAGCCTCTTCTTTTCTCCCTCTCCTCAGTAAATGTCATGCTTCAGGGGAGTATAGCCAAGAAAAGTTCAAAGTAATAATATCAGAAATCTGCTTCTCTTTTCCTTTTGACATTTTATTGTGATATGAAATAGCAGGGGATAAAAGCTCTAATGGGGATATTTGGTTCTTTCTTTCGGAGAGCATTTGAAGCGCTGGCTGGTTATGACTCACATGGATTATGATATATGCAAATCTTTAAGGGCCTCATTCACAAAGCTGAGGCAGCCAGGCCGCTCTTCCAGGGGATTTACTCAACGGGAGATAAAGCTTGGGTGACTGATGCCCAGGGTCCCCACTCTTCACCAGGCCTCTGCCACATGTCTCCAGCTCTTCATCCCAGTTGGGAAGGCTGGTCCTGGGGATGGTGGTGCTGTGACTGCAGTCACCACCACAGCAGCACCCATGGAAAGAGTGGATGGCTCCGTGGGGAAAATCAGTTGTCTCCCACCCTGCCTTCCATGGGAGACAGCTGCACCCAGCACCCACTTTTTCCAATTAAGGCACAAGCTGTTTCTCCATGGACCGCTTTGATGATACTTCTGTGTCAGCTTTAAACCAGATATTTCACACTCATAAACACTGGCAAGTAACCAGGCTGTAAAATACAACTTTAATAATGTTAACTGGTAATGTGCAGGCAGTCTTGTTGATTGGTGTAGAGGAAACCGGGTTGATTTAAAAAATATAATAACACCCTCGTTCCACATTGAATCCTCTCGTAATTAGAAGCTGTTATTGCTCTCCAACAAATAATCTTCCGAATGAAGTCCATTCCACAGAGAGTGATCAAAGGGTGATTTAATTAAATTTTCATGTTTAATTTTCCTTTTTCATTCCTGAATTTTTTCCTTTCCTTCTCTTGCAACTGCTGTTGGAGGAGGGAGAGGGGCAGGTGGGAGCATAGGAGTGGCTGGGTCCTGCTCTGCTCTGGATGGGGCATCCTCCATCTAGGTGTGCCTGGCTGCTGACATCTAGTCAGGACCTCATGGTATGAACCACCAGAGTGCAGGTTTCCTCTTTGTGGTGTCTTGGTTTTAGTTATCTTGTCCACAGCCAGCTTAAATGTAATACTTAATTTAGAGCAATAACACTTAAATTATGAATTGTCTGCTGTAAGTATAAATTATACATTTTGGAGATGAATATTCAGGTCCTAATTCAAAGCAGCAGATGTGGCATGGAGATGTTTGCAGGCAGACACAAATTCCAAGCCATGATTGGGTTTGATTTTCCCTGGGAAGCCGTCCTTGGCAGACCCTCCCTGGCAGAACTGGGAGTCCGTTTGGGGGCTCTAGGACCGCTCCTTGTGACCCCAGGTTTGTTTGCTCTGTTCCTTTGGAGGGGAGGGGTTTGGTTTGGGGGATGGCACGGCCAGACGTGGTGGGAGGTCGGCGGCTGTCCGTGTGCAGCAATGAACTGATGCTGTCAGAGACGTGACTGTCATCAGCCTGAACACAGTCAGCACCAGGTAATGCAGCACCTGAGCTGAACTTGGCCATGGGCACCCAGGAGGGACCTTTCCTCTGCCAGCCCTGAAGGGGCCATTTCTGGGGAGAAGCTCAGCCGTGTGCTGCTGCTCCTCCCATCAGCGTGCTCCATCTCCAGTTTGTGCTCACAACTGATGCTGTCAGAGACGTGACTGTCATCAGCCTGAACACAGTCAGCACCAGGTAATGCAGCACCTGAGCTGAACTTGGCCATGGGCACCCAGGAGGGACCTTTCCTCTGCCAGCCCTGAAGGGGCCATTTCTGGGGAGAAGCTCAGCTGTGCGCCGCTGCTCCTCCCATCGGCGCGCTCCATCTCCAGTTTGTGCTCACAAGGAAACGGGAGCTGCAGATTGAGTGAAAACACACACAAGGCTCTTCTCTGGCATAAGGCTCCTCCGACCCAGCCTGTGCTGCTGCTCTGGCTGAGCCAGAGCCTCCCCGCGCTGCCGCTGATGTTCCTAAAGAATTCATCAAAGTGACAAGGCTACAAAAGCCGCGTGTTACCGCTCCTCCGTTCCCTTGCCACTCACCGGAAAATAAGGCCCCTGCTGAGCTGCATATGATCCGTTTCAATTATTTTTTAATTTTCAACGTGTTAGTCAAACTCCGACACACAGAGAAAAAGGAAAAATTCATGCAAAGTACCCTTGAAAACTCCTGTTCGGGTAAAAAGCTCTTCTGCCATGAATACGCAATGGCTCCTGGAGCTACTGGTGAGTTAGTGTGCATTTACAGAAACGGCATTTACATACAAATACGATTTCAGCCAGCATTTGGAGGTGGAGAGGGATCTCCTTTCTTCCCCCAGCCATGGACTGATTCTGCTCTCACTGGTTTAGATGCTTGCATTGAGACGTCTGCTGACATGCATCTGTTTCGTAAGAGCATGGATAAGGAGCGTGGTTTGCTGCCAGCAATGTTCCTTCCCCTTTTTTCTAATCATGCAAATAATCTTTCCTCAGGGACTAACTGCTGTGTCCGTGGGCACCGGGACCGGGGTGGGAAGGAGACGTGGGTGGGATGGGGATGCAGGAGGGATGGAAATGTGCGTGGGATAGAGATGCAGGTGGGATGGGGATGTGGATGGGATGGGGATGTGGGTGGGATGGGGATGTGGGTGAGATGGGGATACAGGCAGCAGCTGCTCCTGGGCCTCAAGGCACATCTGTGCCAGGCAGTTACACAGAGCTGGACTGTGCTGTGCAAACTTCAGGTGTTTGCATTCAGCTCCGGGGCTGGCAACAGCCTCATGCTACTAGGCAGGGGGAGCATGGCACTCCTCATTACCAGGCTGAGCCCAGTGGTGGCTTTTTCCAGTGGTCACACTGGCAATGCTCAGCTGCTGGAACGTGGAGCAGTGGAATCCCAATCCAGCCTCCTGTTTGCTCACAATGCTGGAGCTGCTCTGCCCGGACCCTACATGGCCTCCGTGAGCCAGAGCACCCTCTGCTCTGCCTCAGTCCCCAAATTCAGCAGACACTGAAGGGAGACCCCAGCTTCCCAGCACATCTCCACAGTACATGGTGCTGAGCTACCTGTGGAACCATCCTGTGGCAGGGAGATTGCCCTTTTTCCATCACTCTGCATTGGGTTTTCCAGATCAGACGGTGTCAGTGTTAATACCAGTGCAAAGCTGCCTCCCAGCCATGGCTCTGCGGCCTTGCCATGTGCTGAAGGACACCAGGTGCTGGCCATGCCCATCCCACACCACACCCTGCCTGCTCCTTCTCCCTTTCCTAGTCAGTCCCCACCAACCACTCACAAGACACATTGCTGCCCTTGTGCTCCCCACAGTCTCAGCTTCTACACAAATACTTTGCTGATGGAAAAACCTTTATTTTTAGCTTTGCTTTTTCACTGAAATACAGAGAATTCCCCTCAGACCTCTCAGTAATGAATCGCAAAGAGAAAGTTTCTCTCCAGTTCATCTGAACGATGCTCAGCTGAGGGGGTGGAAAATTACTGAAAAACTTTAATAGTAAGTAAGAAAAAAATCTTAAATTCATCCTTTATGGCATTTTTAATCACATTGGGCATGATTCATTTCACATGCAAATCCAGCCCCGCGCTCTCTGTGCCGCTAAAGCATCTGACTTCAAACTATCGCAGCACAAAACCGCTTCGGCAGATTCAGATCTTCGCCAAAAAGCAGCCAGAATTCTAATTTGACTTTGAAATTGGGGATTCCTTTTGTGAGGGGGGAAAATAGTGGGCGTATCAGACCCTGACATGGCACCTTTCCCTCTCCAGCTGTGGGTCAGTTCTTCCCATTGCAGGGGTTTGTGTCCCCACAGCTGCAGCAGCAGCTCTGTCTGTCTGGGCCTCCCCAGGTGTTCTGCAGGTATCTTTCATCTCAACATTGGGCAATCCAGCAGCTGCCTCCCTCCATTCATCTCTCCAGTATAAATAAATAGGTCAGCTGTCCCATCAGGTTGGTGGGAGCAGGGTTCTGTGTCAGGGAATGGGCTCCCCAAGGCAGTGCTGGCACCGCACTCCCTGCCTGTGCTCATCCCAGGGCTGGGATCTGCGCGTCAGTCCATCCCCAGGTCCTGGGTGCCAGGGGTTGACTGCCTGGCAGGGCACAAAAGAGCTCCGCAAAGCTCTGCTGTGCTTCAGGCTCCAATGCCCTGGAAGCACAGACCTTCCTTCCCATCATTCGCACACGTGCAAACACCGAAACTTTGGCCAAAAAGGTTTTTTTTTCAAATCCTTTTCATAAGGAAAAAAACCCACTCCGACTCTCTTAAGGCTCCTCTGAGGGGGAAGCCGGGCGCAGCAGGGCTTTTATCAGCTCATTTTTCTTCCTTAGATTTTACTCCAACCTGATTGCTCTTTGCTCCTGCAATGCTCCTTCCTGGCTGCAGGATAAATAAGGCATGAAGCGTTTAATTGATCAATAGGGACATAATGAAGTGGCTGCTGTGCCCTGACAGAGACTCGATCAGAGGGGACCACGGGCTCTGCACAGCCCAGTGTCCGTGAGGGACACAGCTCCAGTGTCCACTGTGGCTGGAGGCACATCAAACATTTGGTGAGGTGCTCTCAATCACAGTAAGCTGAGGTAGAAAAGGGAAATGGTGATCTGCATCTGAGCTGCTCCACAGCACTAATGTAAAAACCCCAAATCCTTCAATTCCAGCAGCACCGTGGCTGGAAGGATGAGAGAAAAACCAGCCCCTTGCTGTGAAAGGTGTGGATAAAGTCAATGACAAGTTTTCTTCAGTTGAAGGGAGGTGGGGACGTTTCCAAGTGTCAGATTTTCTGTCTTACTCCTTCTCTTACTGCGTTTCCCACCTCTTTCTTCTGGAAAAATACCATGAAAGGAAGAAGATTTGTTCAATGTTCAGATTTGCATTGAAACCCCAAGAAGAGGTGACAGGCCAGGCTGCACCCAGCTGGGAGCTCGCCTGAGGGTGAAGGTGTTTCTCTGTGTGAAGATGAAAATGGCATTTTTACATTGGTTTTGGCTCTGAATTGGACATGGTTTCCCATAAGGAGATAAAATATTTAAAAACAAGTATATGAAAGAGAAAGTCAGCCTTTATTAAAATGACTTCATCATTTGAGACTGATGCTTTTAAGTACTCTTGTAATTCATCCTTATAGATATAAAATTATCATCTGAAGGAAGATTGTTAATAAAACTGACACTTCCCCATCAGTCAACTTAATTCACAATATCACATTTTCCAAATCCAATTATGCCTGTTTGATGGCTGACGTTCGCTTCTGCGTTATTGTTCATGTGGAAAAGTGGATACAGAAGTCACATGCAAGGAATCTGGGAAATGTTGGGACAGCTTTCTCTGGATAACTTCAACCACCCCAGTGTGAGTTCTCCAGGACCTGGCTCTGCCCAGCAGTGACAGATGAAGGTTCTGAGCAGCCAGCACGTGTTTCTTAATGTTTTTTTAACACTGACTTGATAATTTTCCATGCGTGATCAAATGCTTTACCCAAACCACTGGTTTCCTACCAGCTTCTTGTGGTAATGAAATTTTTAAATTTTGCATTTGGATTTAAAATGAGAAACTTAGATTCCTGTGAAGGACTTTTTGTTCAAACCAGAAGAGTTCTCTCACAGGGTAACTCTGATCCTTCACTGGGGGACAGAAGTCACTTCTATGAAATTGTTACTCCATCAGCTCCAGGAGCACTGAGACCACAGTGACCAACTGCAGCCTGGGCATTGACCTGGAAAGGTTCAATAACCACTGAAAAATAGGTTAGAGATGTCTTCCAGGCCATGTTGTGTGTAGAAAACTGCATCCACTGCAGGGCTCTGTCTGACAGCTGTGCTCCTCAGTGGGCTGGGACTCTGGGAAGGACCCTGCCAGCAGTTTGGGGAGCATGGGCTTCACTCCTGCGCAACATCAGCTTCCCATATTCACTGCAGATTGGGGGCAGCTCCACTGCTGGGTTCAGACCTCCAGGTTGCTCCCTCTTCTTCCCCTCTCCCCATCAAGGGGAGCCCATCCATCCTGTCCTCCTTGGGGACCCTGAGACAAGTGCACTCCCTTGGGAAGAGCACGTTTGACTGGAGTCGGGCGGATGCAGCGCCACAGCAGCGATCGCATGGCAACCATTGCCAGGGAGACCGAGCTCTGCTCTGCAGCTCCGTGAGCAACTTCACCCAGCCCAGGATGGTCCCAAATCTCCCCAGTTTCTGCTTTGTGTGCCCCAAATCTCCCTGCTCTCTGTGCGTCCTGTGCCTTCCCCCTCAGTGCAAAACTCACGGAAAACAAGATAACAGATGAGCATCAGGCGTCTGCAGCTCCCCAGGACTGGCAGGAAAGGTGTAACCTGCCTTTCCCTGCCCTTTAGCTCCAAGCATAGATAATTCCAACCGGCACAGCCAGGGACCACCTGCCATGGGAGCAGGGAGCACAGTTGGGGTCCCAGCTGCTCAGCTCAGGTTTTTCTCTCAGTGTCAATGATGAGTGATTGGAAAATGACAGGGAGCCTCGTACACTGGGAGGCTGCTCTTGGAACTATCCTGGAACTGCATTTTATGAATCTCATCCCCCTTGTGTGCTCACTCCACCTGCAGCATCCCAGCAGGCCTGGGATGAGGAGTCATGGTGCTGCTGGCACGGCTCGGGGACCGTGGGCAGCCACCACAGAGCCACAGTCTGCCCTGAGCATCCAGCTGAGCTTCCTCTGGTTAAGGCAGGGGAAAAAATCCTAAATTCTTGCCTCAAGGACAGCATCAGAGAAAGCTGAGTTCCCAGGAATCATGGCTGTGTCTGCCCTGTGCAGGAGAAACCAGGGATGGGCATTTCCTAACAGTAAACCCCATGGCCTTGCAGCACAGTGGCTCAGGAGAGCAAACAGGGCCTGGCACAGGACTTAATTTACTTGGAAAGGCTGTGAGGCCTAGAACACACGAAGCAGATGGATGGCTGGAAGAGCTGAGCTCATTTGTCTTTCTGCCCTGCTAAAAATATCCTCGTGTGCTTCTCTGGAGGGTGGAAGAGCTCTCTTCCTGCACAGTGGTTCTGAGATAACCCCCTGCAGCTGAGTCTGGCCATGCAGAGTGTCCTACACACAGGGTCCTGTGGGCAGCTCCAGCTCGTGCTGCCCATTTCCTGAAGGAGCCAGGGAAAGCTGGTGATGCTGTGGTGTGCACCAGCTCCATACTTGGCATTCTGCAGTTGCCATGGAAACCAAAGATGCTGACAGCACTCCCAGGGCT
The DNA here is from genome assembly GCA_013399915.1 of Illadopsis cleaveri. Lineage (NCBI taxonomy): Eukaryota > Metazoa > Chordata > Aves > Passeriformes > Timaliidae > Illadopsis > Illadopsis cleaveri. The sequence goes on along the minus strand of VXBB01020330.1, from coordinate 121,285 downwards.
GGGGGTCTCCATGGGGCCTGCCCCAGCAGAGGTCTGTGATGCTGAGAGAGCACAGGACTGCAAGAGGGACAGACTGTCATTGAGGCTGAGGGGGGCTGAAAGGCATTTCCAGTAGGTGTTTTCAGGGCATGTGTAACCAGGATAAAAAATTCCGGGGGTGTTCCCCAGCCACTGGCTATCAGTGCACCCAGGGCTGGGATGAGAGCTCCCCTGAAGCCTGGCAAAGGAGCTGAGGCACCCATTAAATACCATCTTCCCAGGGATTTCAACTGTCCTGATCTGAAACCACATTATTCTCTTCTTTTTATCCCTCCTGAAGAAAATATCGGGATCAATTAATTTCAGCAGCTCAGGCACTGAGATCCCTTTCGTGTGCTTTTGCAGTGACAAGCCTTGGGGACCACTTACTCAGATTATTGAAAGAACTCGCTCTAGGCAAATATTAGGACCCAGACACTCGGCTGATTAAGAATAGGAGAGCTTTAAAAAAAAAAATAAAAATCCCCTTTTCATCCCGATGCTGCATTCAGGGCTGGAAGTGACAGCTCGCCTGCTGACGGGAAGGTTTGGTTCTGCTGATGTCAGAGGGGAGCAGGCACAGCAGCATACACTGTTTATGCTTGTGTGATGTTTAACTGACAGAATCAATCTTCGCTGCTCAGCACTTCCACAGTATGTATCAGTTTCCTATTTGGTCCTTGGAGAAATCCCAAGCAGCATCAGCGAGCTGCCTTAAAACACCATTAGATTGAAATAAAAGGCAGAAGAACCCCAGTCCTTCATGGATTTACAAAGCTATAAGCAATGAACAAGTGATGCCCCATTTTCCAAAGCCCCTCGTGCCGGCTCCAACTCAGGAACCAGACGCTGATAACTCATACAGCACGGATGTGACAAACAGGAGGGAAGCAGCCATCTATCACGGCAGCTCCCGGAGCCTCCCAATAAAACAAAGTGCCAAATGGAATTCTAAACCACCGCTGGTGCTTTCGTGCCGCTGGGAAGCCACAGCATAAATAACAGGGCTGAAAGGCTCTGCTCCAGGTGCAGGCAGACGGGTCTGTGCTGCTGCAGAGAGGAGCTGCTCCAGCCTTCAGGGATCCTCCACAGCAAAGTTCCGTCTGTTGCTGGAAGGATGCTCGAGTTTGAGGAGGGACCATTTCAGCTTTTCAGAAGAGTCTGAGTGCCACTGAATCACCACAATCTTGTTTTTTCTTCTCTCCTTTGGCTTTTATTCATATGTTACCATTCCCTTTGCTATTAAGGCTAAAGCAGGGATTGATGAGGCCCATATGCTTCCAGCTCTGTTGCAGGAGCCCAGGACTAATTCGGATCTTGAGCCTGTCTTCGGGCCATCTGTTCGCAGCATCACACACGACAACGTGTCATTATGGCCGAGAATTTGCATAACCACTGTGGGGGAATTGTGTCCAACTCCATTCACACCAGCCACAATGGGTTTTGTGCAGGAAAAGGCTGGAAGAAAGAGAAGCTGTAGGAAGAGGCTGGAAAAATGAGAAGCCAATGAGCATCACATCCACGTTTCCGAGGAGGGGCCCAGCCAAAGAGCAGACTGAGGATCCAAGGCACCCCTTTGAGCTGCTTGAGCACCAGCAATGCCATCATCCTCCACCTGTTCATCCCCTCATCCCACTTCCAGCTGTGATGTGACACACAGCAGCAAAGCTGTGCTGCAGGGCAGAGTGCCGGTGCCTCCAGCCTGCCCACACACCTCCTTCTCCACGAGGTTAACACATTAATTCTCCCAACTATGATATCAAAGGCTTAAAGAACAGCTCACGCTGTGGAAGGCTTGGAGCTACAGAGTGCTCGCTGCAGCCCTGGGCCCTCTCCCTCTGTTTCGGCTGCAGAGGAAGTGATGCCAGCAAGAGGGAGTGGGGGCTGCAATCCTCCACAGACTGAGATCTCCTTCCCGGGCAGCAACCCTGGCTGGGGAGCCTTCCTCTGACAGCCCATTTTTGCTGTCTTATGCCGACCAGCACTGCTGATATTTGGGCAGCATCGTCACAGTGGTGTGCCAGGACCTTCCCTGCTGCCAGAGCAGGCACGGGAAGGGAGCAGGCAGGCTTCAGCCCCAGCCCCACTCATCCTCTCATGCCTTGGCAAGCAGGGAGCCAGCCTGGAAAGCCTCACCCACTGCCTTCATCAGCGCCCGGAGCACAATAGCCCTTTAACGATAATTACAGGCTTGCGGCAGCTCTGCTGGTGCGCGGGGCTGGGGCTCTCTGGTAGCGAGAGGTGCTGTTTAAGTACTCGAAAGAATGGCACTTAGCAGATGTCTTGGGGTAAATGGTAGGTTAAGCGACACCGAGAGCACTGGTGGAACGAGTGCTAATTTGTACTCACATGATTCAATTTGCATGGTTAATTCTATTTAAAGCAAACATCCAGCACCCGCTGGAGCTCCAGAAGGACCATGGTTCTCATTTTGTGTTCTCTGTGATGCTTCGGAGAACAAAATGGTTGGATAATAGATCCAGCCAACATGGATGTGCCACGAAAGAACTTTCCTGAAGGCGTTTCCCCTGAAGAGCATAGTCTCTCCCTGCTAACGTCACCATGCAGACACTGCCCACTGCAGAATGTGCACTGCCACAACCTCATGAGATTCAGCAAGTGCCCTCCAGCCACAGCAATCAATGAGATCCAACCTATAGCCCACACCAAACATTTCTCTCAGGATATGGAACTACCCACCAGGATGGGCGCAAAGCCCAGCAGCAGTGCCAGGGAGAGATGCCAGAGATGCCTGTAGGAGGGAGAAGTCTAGATCATTTTAGCAGTAATTTAATTACATGGGTCGTGTTATATGTGGAATTGGAATATCTTTAATTTGCTCCTAATTAAGATTCTTGACAATTTACCATAGCACCATGGTTCTTTGCCATCTGGATTCCACTGTCCCTGTCTTGCCCCACATGGCCTTTTCCTTGAGGCTTTTCCCCTCCAGTCTGACACTGGAAGAATGGAAAACATAGATTCTGGTTGGTTCTTGGCAATCAATATTGCTTCTTAACTGAACAATAGCAGTTCTTCATCACAACACTTGGAGTTCAGCGGAGAACAGAAGGCCTGTAAACACCCTGGATGAGCAGAAAAGCATAAATTACCTCGGAGATGATAAGCTAAACATAAACAGTATTTACGGCTGGTTAGAGCAGCAGTGCAGGGGAACACACGAAGGGGAAAGCATTTGCACCTTATTTCTTTTCAACTTGAGAAATGTGAAAGCAAAACATCAAAAGAGGTTTCCCAGGACTGTCCCACAGAACATCCATATCAGCACAGGCTGTGGCTTTCCCTTCCTCTCACAAGGCAGAGAGGAAAAGCTCTGCTGCACACTGGCAGCCGAGCCCAGGCGTGGTGGGGGAATCACAGGCGGCGAGCGCTCAAAAGCAACGATCAGAGGAAATATTTCACAGGCAGGCAACGGGGCTGAAATCTGTCCAACCGAGAACAAATTTGTAAGATTCCAAGCTGGCACCTGGGCTGTTTGTGAGCAGCAGAAGGAACCGAAGGCAGCAACTGAATTGCTCGCTGCAGAGCAGCTCGTGTGGTTTGAGTAGCTCCCCAGTATCACCAAGCCTCCTGCAAATTGCTAGGTAACTACACTGAACAGAGCCAAAAATAATCCCTCCCGTGACTTGCTTGTCAGTGTTTGGAAGAGTGAAATAACAGTGTTTCAGCACAGAACAGTGTGATACCAGCTCTGCAGGGCAACACCAAAGCAGCTCCATCCATGGCACATAAGTGATGTGCTGGCAGTGGAGGTGGCCAGGATGTCCAGGTCATGGCAGGGATCTGAGTTGCTTCATGGTGGGAAGAAGGAAAGGGCAACACATGGACTTTTCTGACAATGGCAAAACAAAGGCAAAAAAAGAGGTTTTCCTGTTGCTCCCCAGGAGCAGAATCAAGTGATGCTGGGAACAACCTACATCTCCTGACCACCAGTGACTCACGGGAAGTCCTTCCGAAATACTGTGTGCACCAGGGCTGTAAATAATGCCCAGCCAGCTCTCAGGTACTGCTTGAAAAATGTCTTGTTATTGCCACGGAAGTTTCGGAAATTTCCTGATTAAATCAAAAAGCCGCCATAAATTGACAAAGTTAGAATTCTCTGGGATGAAAAAAGAAGCAATTTTGTCCCCTGTCAGCAGAATGGAAATGAACGGGCTGAATGAATTAGTGCACGATAAACTTTTTAAAAGCCAAGTTACAATTTAAAGCAGCAGCGAGAGCTAGGGAATGATTTAGGAGTTATAAAAAAACCCCTAAGCATGGCTCTATCGCTGTTCTATCCCAGCCTGCACAGCGCCCAGAGCAGCTGTGACACCTTCTGGGACAACACATCGCTGCTGGGTGACAGGGCAATGCCTCTGGCTGGTTCTGACCACAAGGACGATGACACCACTCAGGGTGCCTGTGGGGGAATCAGTCCCACAGCTCCAAAACTGCTTTGCTTCTGGACAAGTTTTCGGGAGACCAACATTGACATGGGAGAAGGCACCTGGAGGTGAGGAAAAGCACTCGCCTTGCCTGGCCAAAGGGCTCCCTGTGAGGGCAGGTAGGACATGCTCAGCTGAGGACAGCCCTGCCTGGCCCCCAGGAGGGGCCGAGCCCCCAGCACAGCCCCACAGCCTCGCCGTAATTGCTTTGTGCAGCTGCCGAGTGCTTTATCAGCACCGTGAGATTTCCCCGGCACCTCGCTGCTGCGCGTAACGAGATTAGCCACGGCCCCCCGACAAGGGAGGAATAATAATTGCCTTTGTTTTGTTTTCTGTAAGCCACAATGACTCTGCTGATGCGAGCGATTAATTCTGCTCCGCCGAGATAAACGGGTCGATGGCATGTCACCCGGGCCCCCCACCCTGTCCTTCCCCTCCTGCCGAGGTGGGAATGCTGTGTGCCGGCGGGAGCACTTCCCAGCACCCATCATGGGCTGCTCTGGCAGTGAGGCTCTGCAGGGATTAATCCAGCCTTGGGTACGATGCTATTTTGGGGAGCTGGCAGAACGCTGCACATTGCCTGTCTAGCGCCTGGTCCAGCCTGGCATCACAGAGCCTCTCACGGAGGCTTGGAAACTTCAGGGCTGAGGATGCTCAGGACGTTCCTCTCCTGCCCCAGGGAGAGAGGGAACACAGCCCATGCATTTCCTCTGGAGAAAGGCACTGTGTCTTTTATGGCATCAGTGCCCAAAGAGCTCAGCACCACTTCCACTGCAATGGGGTGAGCTTTAAGGTCCCTTCCAGCCCAATTCTGAGTCTATGAGGAGCTGCCCAGCCCTGCTCTGTTCCTCATAGCTCAGCCTCAGGCCTGTAAGTTTACAAAAAAGCAGGGCCTTGCTCCCCTGTGATGTCCTGCCAGGGTCTGCAAAGCCCCACTGAACTGCAGCCCCCAGCCCTCTCTGAGGAGCCCAGGGGCTGCTCCCCAGGACACTGTTGGGGCGGGTGCGTCCTCCCTCCAGCCTCACCACCAAACACCAGCGCTGGCATGAGTCAGTAATTGCAGAGCTCATTTTTAGACAGCACTGCAAATGTGCCTATTAACATCCGCTCCCATCTCCTCGGAGTGATTTACCTGGTTCATTTTACTCAGTGAATTAAACACAAAAATAACGGTGGTCTACAGCGGTCCCGGTATCGACCCGCTGGAAATGGGCAGCATCCATCACTCCCCCGCACAGCAGAGGTGTCTGCCCTGGGAGAAACACAGGCAGGGCAGTGTCTGCAGAGGGGATGCTCAGCTCCACGGGTGCCCATCTGCCTCCCCAGCAGCCAGGCATCAGCCCCTGGTGATTGTTTGAAGAATGAGATGTTTTATTGTCCAATTCTTGACATCTCTCGCAGCACGCCTGAGACATTAATGTTCGCCTAAATCATTGCTGAGTGTAATATTTTGCCATCAATACCACACGTAATCTTCACATTTGATATTCCCCTGTTATCTAATGGCACTTTGCAGAATTACAGCGATGCTAATGCTCACCATCCTTCCTGAAGGGAAAAATCAAATTAAAGATGAAGTATCATTGACTTTGTTGGGGGCTCCGAGGGAGTCAATTGAGCTTTCCCAAAAAAACCCAAGGTAGAGATGTTTTTGTTAGTTTTTTTTATCCCCTCCCTCATACTTACTGTAGTTTGTTTCTGTGGGGTTTTTTATCCCTTGCTGGCTTTCCTGTGATTGATTTCCTTCAGTAGAAGTGCAACATGAACAAAGCACCACAGTTTTTGCAGGCAAAATAGGGAAAATTTCCCAAACAGGTGAAAACAGAGATGGCAAGGACATTCCACCAGCACTATCCATGCAATTTAGGTTGGAAAAAATCCCAGCAAGCACCATGGGTTTTGTTCAGGAGACCCCAGTCTCTGGCCCACTGGGTTTGCACCTACAGTATCAAGGGCACTTCTGCACTTTATCCCTTTAAATCAAGCCCACCTATCCTGGACTTCCATAGGGGCAGGCTTTATGGAGCTGGAGATATGCTGGCATCCCTAAACACTGCAAGTGGAAGCTGCTGCCACCATTTATAGAGCCTGAAAACCTCTCCTCCGTGCATCATTACTTTGTTGAGAGCGTTCTCAAGAAACTCACAGCAAAAATGCAATGAGAAAGAATAACTTCATTATCTGGCTTTGCACCCCTTGACAGCCAAACCTTCCTCTTTTACAGATGGAAAACACTTTTTCCCCATGAATGGCCTGAGGCTCTACAGATTTGATTAAAGACAGAATGACTGCTGAAGGATTCGGGCTTATCGAGAGCTGTTGCATCCCCTTGTTGAGCCAAGAGCCAGCCCCAAGCACGTGCTCCCCCAGCACTACCAATGGGCATGGAGTGGGCAAAACCTACAGCTAAAGCCATCTGCCAGTGCCCCAGCACAGCTGGAGCTCCAGTGAGGAAAAACAGCTTCACCCTGAGCAACTAGAGCCTGCACTTCCCACTGTAAGAGTTGTGCAGCCTTGGAAAACCATGCAGCCCACCTCCATCCTCCTACCTGTGTCCATCCTTCCTGGCCTCTTGACACTGCAGCACATCTTGCTTCTCACTCAGAGCATCTGGAGAGGAGGTGGAACACTTGCTGGTGCCTCCCATTATTGCTGCAGCAGAAAGGGTCACCCTGAATCTGATGGTGTCACTGGTAACATCTCAAGTACCCAGCTTGTTGTTTCTTTCTTCCTGCTTCCCTCCCTTCCACAGCACCCACAACAAGGCTGATCCCTCATTACATGGAGAGCAGCTTTGTCACTGCTGATTGCATTAACCTAATAACACCTGCACAAAGCAATCACAAAAGAGACTGGAAGGTTTTGTGTTTGTTTGGGTTTTTAAACAAAGACCCTGTCCATGAAGTATTGATTAAATTAGAGGGTTAGATTAAGCAGTGATTGAATCGAGTGCCAGGGCTTGCAAGAGAGTCTATATGCAGAACCTTGATGCTGAAGGCCTTGAGGGAACAGGAAGGTTTTGGGAACCCAGTGTGGGTGAGAGGAGCACAGGATGCTCTTCAGAGGAGAGCAGGACAGGCAGGAGCAGCACAGCTGAGGCAGAGGACACATCCCTCACTCTGCTGCTGGTTTCCTCTTTATGGCTACATCCATACACAGTTCAGCCACCCCACCCTTGCATTTGCAAGCTTCATCCCATAGGAAAAATGAACCCTGTAGGCTTTCCTTGAATTCAGCAGCTGGCAGGGATTAGGATTAGGCACATTCCTGCAGGGGATGCTCACCAGCTCTCTGTGGCACCTGGCTTCCAGCTGGGCACAACTGTGGCACGTGGCACCTGCAGCTCACAAATTCTGTAACTGCCACAGTGCAGGAGCTCCTGTGCACTTTCCACGAGTGTCATTAGAAGCTGTTAAAGTGCTTTGTCAGCCACGACCCTGAGAAATTACTGCTTCTGTTTTTATCTGTCCTTGAGAAAATCCTGATCCCACATCAGAGATGGAAGTTGCATCATAGGGGCATGGAGTGAACTGTTTGTTGTGGTTATCAGCATCTCCTTTTCTCAGGCAGGGCCAGCCCTACTTCAATAAGATTGTCACCAAAAGAGAAAAAAAAAAAAAA
>VXBB01020330.1:60594-113148 GCA_013399915.1 Illadopsis cleaveri | reverse complement strand
AAAAAAAAAAAAAAAAAGAGCACCTTTTCAACTGATACAAGTTGGCAGATCCCAATTGAAGTCAATGGATTGATTTTACCTTCCATTATCCAAGCACCTCACTGGAAACTGTAGCATCCAGACTAAGAAATTCTCTAAGAATTTATCATTTCTGATAAAGCGAAAAATCAAGGGAGGTTTTGGGCTTTATGATGAAATTAATATTGACACCTCTGTGCTTTACAGGAGGCTGCAAAGGCAGCAGCACAGGCTCCCCTGCAATTCCTACCCTGCCCAAGGCTCAGGCACAGCTTTCCTGTGATAGCACTCCTGGAAGGGGAGGATTTAGAAAATCCCTTGGGCTAACCAGCAGCTTTGCCATTAATCCCAAGAGACCCAGGAAAACATGTAATGTAACATTAGCACTTGTAATTCTGCAAAAACAAGCGCTGACCTGACCTTGGCTGCAAGGACAGGGTAGCTCCTGCCCACAGCACTGCCCAGGAAGGTGCAGCTCCAGCCCTGGCTGCCTTCTCCTCCTCCAACCAGAGATCCTGGTGCTCCTGCCACTGCTGACACCCATCCAGGCCAGGCACAATCAGGAGGCAGAGTCCCAGGCTGCCCATGGAGCTGCTCCACACCTGGGATGACATCCCTGCATCCTCCAGGCAGATGTGCCCACCCATCCCATGAAATCCTGGCTGACCCAAACAGGGAAGGACTGTGGGTACACACCCACATCTGCCCAGGTAAATCAGGGCAGCCTGGAAAAAGGGAAAGAACTGGTTCCTAAAGCAGAGGAGCAGTCAGTGAGCTCAGGGCTGGTCAAGTCTAGATGCTGCTCTTGGAGTGTAAATGTATCTGACAGGCAGCAGGCGGTGCCAGCCAAGTCTGGAGTGCCCAGGATTCCCCATCCAACAAATTAAAGTCAGCAATAGGCCAGAGGCTGACATGGCACTGCCTGGGGCCAGTGCTGCCCTGCAGGCAATGGGGGTGAGTGAACCCTCTCTGCACCATGCTCCTGGTGCAGAGAGCTGCCACAGTGCTGCTCATCCCCACAGTGCTGCTCATCCCCACACTGCTGCTCATCCCCACACTGCTGCAGGTGCAGCCCCTCACCTGCCTTCACCTGCCCAGGTGCAGCCTCTGCCCACCCCTCACCCTGCCTGGGCACAAAGGCACAGCACTCCAACCACCAGTGGTGATCTGTGCCTTGCTCCTGTCCCCCATGCACAGCTAGATCTCTTCCAGAGAGACACAAGGAGGGACAGACAGGCATTCTCCAAAGCCAGATCTTCCTCACAGCCCCCCCCCTCTCTGGTGCCAAGGTCCAGGAGCAACTTCCAAGTGCTGGTGGCACAGTTCCTGCAGCATCTAACAAAGATCTGGGGAACACAGAGAGCTCCAGTGCCACCTCCAGCCACTGAGGCCCACATCTGTCATTAGGAAGCTGCTTTCCTTGCCAGTGCAGTAGCTGATAAGTTGCCTGGAGCAAAGAATCTGCTGCCTGTGTTGATGAGGATGGCAGGTGAAATATTCAGAGACAAGGAGCCAAGAGCTTTCTTCAGAAAATGGTCCTCTTGGGCCAGGCTGGAGACAGCTGGTGACATGGAAAAACCTGTGTTACATCCCTCTTTCTGTGGCTCATTAAAGGGCCTCTTCCAGCCTGGCACTGACACCAGCACTGCATTCCCATTTTAACACAGATGCCAGTTTGTAATCTTGCTGCCTGGCCTGGAACCACGCTCCTCTTCTCTGTGGTTTGAAAGGAGAATAATGTTTGATACCAACTTCCCATTTTTTGTTTCAAGAGTATTAAGAAATGAAACATTGATGGAATGTAGAAAATGAGCTGAGTGTTCAGCTACTATTCACCAAATTGTTCCTGTTCATCCCTGGGAAAGGAGGGAAAAATAGGAGCAGGAATAAAACTGTGCCTAGAAACATCCCATTTCTCCAATGCATGCATGGCTGACAGCCACTAAGCACAAATGAATAAATATTTTATGTGCTTTAATTTCCTCATCTACGAGCTGATGTTCTGAGCCTTTCTTTGCTTTATTTTGCTACTTCATAAATGTTAAAAACGTTTATCCTCTTATTCTTTCCAACAAAAGTAAGACTTTTTCCAGTCTCTGCTCCTGTTCCAGTTGCTTTCATCTCTTTATTAGCATAGCAAAATAGCACATCACCTGCAGGTTTCTCCCTCCAGTAATTTCTCCTTTCTATTTTTTCCCACCTTCCTTCCTTCCTTCGGTCGCCTTATCATCACCTGCTCTCCCATCTCTATTATTCAGGAACCATGGTGTTTGCAGTTTTTTTTGTTGTCCCAGCTGCTCATTGAACCCTACGGTCTATTGAGATGCTGCTTGGATTTCTCTTGTGTTTATTTCATTTCCCTTTTTATTATTATTATCTCCTCTTCCTTACTCTGCCATCCCACATCCCCAGTTCCCTGCCTGTCACAGCCAGAGATGCTGGGATGTCTCAGTGCTGCCATCCTCCTTCCCTTGGTATTTTCCATCTTGCATTAATCCTTCTCTCAAAACCCCCCTCAGTTTCTGGAAAATTCCCACTTCCATATTCCTTAAGAACCCAAAGCTGCCACCCTCACCAGTGTCTGATTGGGGTCTGGACCAAATCCTGCTCTCCTGGAAGGGAGCTGCCATCCTCAGCATCCCACCCATCCTCTGGGAAGACTTTGAGCTGCCCCAGAAGCCTCAAAGAGCTGGCAGCTCTGTGATGATGCAGTGATGAAGCAAAAAACTCCCTGCAATTAAAAGCTTAATCCCTCTGAAATGGAGCAGCCACAGGAAAAGGGGCAGGCAGGTGAGGATGGATGTCACTGCATAGGAAAGCGATAATGGAGAACAGAGAAAGGTGAGCGAGAACAAAGATTAATCACAGGCAGAGTTCAATAGGAAGGTTTTAAGGTGAGGTAAGATAAGTGGAAGTGTCTCCTGAAATGGATAATTGTCAGGAATTTGGAGAATTACCAGTGCTGGCTGTGTGCTGGAGAGCCAGGGCTGCATTAGCCTTTCCTGGTGATTTGCTAAATTTATTCTTCTGTGATTCCTAACAAAATTCAAAGCTCATCAGCACCCGGTGGGTTATTTCCATTTATCTGCTTTAGAAGTGGTTTTAAAAAACCTCAGATACTTTTAATTAGCTTTAAATTCCTCTGTTCTTTCCCTCAACCTGTGATTACTCTTTAAGCCAACTCTATTGTCTTCCCTCCCTCCTCGGGGCAAAGAAATTCCTGTTTCCTTCAAACCAGCCACTGCTGCTGAGAGCTCTGCACTTGGGAGCTGGGTTCTGGGAAGAGCCCTTGCTTTCTGTCACGACCAAACTGGAGCTCACGATGTGAGAGATGCTGGGCTCCTCCCCAAAGCGGAGCCTCTTCCCGCAGCAGCCGAGGAGGTTGTTTCGGGAGACCCTTCCCCGCTTTCCGGGTGGCTGAAGCTCTCATCGGGATGAGCAGCAGCACTTTTGGCAGCACTCAGAGCCGCCTGCTGCGAGTTAACCCGATGCACTGCAATCTGCAGAGGTGTCACCAGATGCAGGACAGCTCCTGAAGTGCCCGATGTGCCGGGCTGCTCCCGCCCACCGAGCCCCAGCGGGACCCTCAGCCCTTCCCACCACCTCAGGCTCCAGCCTGCTGCTTCACACGGATGGCTCGCTGGGAGTGAACCCACTCATTTTGACAGGATCTGGAATTTCAGGTCCCTCTGAGACCTCAGCCTCGATCCCCAGCCCTAAAATGGATAGTATCTGGCACGCTGCAGAGGCACGGGAATTCACAGCACGTCCCTTGGGATGTTCAGCACCCCACCTGCCTTCCTGCACAAATAGACTGCTATCCATGCCTGGCCTGTGTGCCTGAGCTGGAAAACCATCACGGTCTGCATGGGATTGAGATCAAAGCTGCCCAGCGGTGCCGATTACTGACTATTTTTAATTCCAGGGGTGGTGTGTGCCTGTGTGTGCCAACCTGCGAGCGCTGTCAGTTTGCAGGGAAGTCAAATCCGATTAGCATGGAAAATATGCAGGGAGGGTAACATGGTGTGAACTGACATAACACGTGTTGGTTAAGGTGCTATCCTGGGCTTGTCTGTTTTCTGGAGGTTATAAATCCCACAGCAGCAAAGAGACACACACATCCAACGGTGATTATTTGCCTTAAACCCTTCAGCTTAAAACACATTTTCCAGGAGAGTCCTAGATAGGGAAGTTTCCTTACAAAGGAATGTGCCTTTTCACAGGTGGGGTTTGCACCCTCTCCCTGCTGTGGGAGCAGTTGAAACTGTGCCAGCTCCACTGAGGATAGCACAGGGAGACCTCCTGCACATCCACACCGGCATCAAATCCCTCTCCATCCCCAGGGAGATGTTGTGATGCTGGGTACTGAGTCCAGGAGCAGGGCACGGCCACACAGAGGTGGGACAGGCAGAGGTGCGGGCAAAGGGGTTCACCCCGGCGTTTAAAAGCCACGGAAGAGACAGAGACAGACAGAGAAAAGGCACAGAGCCAGCAGCAGCTGCCAGGAGACCCAGAGCCTCAGCCCAGATCTGCCTACGGAGGCACCTCGGAGCCCTGCAGCCCCACCGCTCACGCAGCCAGGCCAATTAATGATCCCAATCAATAATCCTGACCCAGAAATTTCAGACAGGAGCTACAATCAGAGCAAGGTCTCCCCAGAGGCAGCCTGGCAGGCAGGATCTCACAGCATGCGAGGGGCGAGACTCACTCTCAGCCAATTTTCCCGGGTCCTCCTCCCCTGGACTGTGGGGCAGCGGGATCAGCAGTTTAAAGAGCTCTCCCAGCTCATCTGGGGTAAGGCACATCATTGACATATTTGATAATCACCGGTAATTGGCCCTGCATTGCGCTGGGCAGCTGGAGGTGGCACAGGCACGCTGAGCCTCCCTGAACTGGAGAGCCCGAACACTTTTAAATACCGATGGTAACCGGAGGAGACGAGCGATGCTGGGCTCAGCACGGCGGGGAGCAGCTGCACCCTCCCCCTCCGAAGGGCCTCGGGTGCTGCTGTCAGAGCATTAGCAGCGACAACAGCGCAATTTGCGACCCCAGAACAAATGATACCTGCTAATGCCGAGGCATCTCACTTCCCCTCTGAGTAATTGCCTTCCTGACGCCGGGAAAAGGCTGCGGATGACATGTTTATCCAGGAGGGCAAACAGCCTGGTTCCCAGCGTGCTGACAGAGCACAGGCACAGGCCAGGAGAGCTCCAGATCTTGCCAGAGAGAGAGCCCAGCTCTCACCTAAGGGAATTTAATGCCTGAGGGGTGATCACCAAAGAGAAAACCTGGTGACATCAAGTGTGTTTCACTACACCCCCAGATGCTGATGTGAACTCAGACAGTTACTGAACCTGGGATGAGCCATGTGGGGAGAACAGAGGAGATGGGAAAGGAAGATGCACTTTGTATTGGAGGGTTTAAGGGTGAATACAATAAAATCCATCTTTCAGTGTGGAAAAATAGTGGCAAAATGTAAAAAAAGGGAGATCTGTTAAAAAAAAGATCAGCTAAGGAAGCTGCCGCAGGGAAAGGGAAGGGGGCAGGTGGCTGAGGCCAGGATGAGGGCAGAGGATGAGCTCTGCCGTGGTTCTGAGAGACCTCCTCAGCAGCTGTGTGAGGGCATTTCTGTCCACCGAATCCGTGCTCTGCTTTGAAAATTTAAAATCTTTCCAACATGAGAGAAGCACTCCCTCCTTAGAGAAGGCTTTTATTGACCCAGCAGATCCAAAGCAGAATGCGTTGCAATGCCAGAAGTAGTTTCATCCTCACGGTCAGTCCCTCAGCAGGGCTGTGGCTCTGTCCATGTCCTGCACAGCCACTCTCACTCCTGGGACCTGCAGCATCCTTGGAGATGCTCCACACCCCAGAGGTGTGGGGGACCAGGCCTGAGGGTGGAAGCTCTGTGAGGACCAGCCAGGAGAGAAGGGGTTAAGTGTCTCCCTCCCCATGGCCACACCTGGGAGGAATTTGTTCCTTCTGAAAGGTTGAGGACAAGGGAGGGAGATCTTCAAAGTTTCTCCACAAGCCACTGAAGCTGAATTTTAATGGCGAAGAAAAACAAAAAAATATGAAAGCGAACAGAACAAACAAGAATAAATTATTTATGAGGATGAAAGTGAAGAAAGGGAAGTTAAGCGAAACAAAGGGAACCACTGCATTTCCCACAGCTGAGGTAGCATGATCAAAGCTCTCACGAAACCAAAGCCGATCGCTCACACCCGCCGTGGTGATAACACGGAGGCTTTGATAGCGACAGCCAAGCACCCAGCCTGGCACCATGTGCTCCCTTGCAGCTTGGAAGGCTCCTCTGCCACCTGTACCCACCCAGGGGACGCCTGTCACCTCCAGGGAACAGACTGGAGCAGAGGAAGGGACCTTAAAGCTCATCTTGTTCCAACCCCCCGCTACGGGCAGGGACACCTTCCACAGGCCAGGTTACTCCAAGCCTGGGGCTGGAGGGAGTTGTGCCTCCCTTTGCTGCTCAGATAATCTCCTCTTTTGGGTAAATGAAAGACAAACTATGGTGCACCCAGGCAAACATCTTCTCCTTAAATATTTCAGAGCCGTTAACCTCTCTCCACACTCATCGTCATCTACCAGGTAATTGAAATGGCTTTGCCTAAGCAGAATTTTTCAGAGATCAATTATTTACTTCCAGCAGAAGGGTCTGGTTTCAGGCTTGTTTACGATGCAGCTGTTGCTACCGCTGGTTCCTCAGCCTTGTTTATCCCTAAGCAGATAAAAGCTGGCTGATTGGAGATAAAGTTCTTGATTTTCCCAAAGTGCCTGATGGATCTTGTTGGCCACACTTGGAAATTGGGATGCAATGCCTTCATTACGCTGTTGTTTTCCCTCAATTGCTGTTCTGCAAAAAAGCAACAGGACGGTGGAATAAGGGAAGGAGAGCTGGTGTGGAGACAGGGAAATACAATTTAATGTCTCACCCTGAGGAGCAGCAGCCATGGATGCTGAGGACGTGCTTCTCTTCCCTGGGGAAGCCCAATGTCCCCAGGTGGGAATCTCCCTGCCCTGGAGTTGCCTCCACTTTTGCTGCCCCAAAGGCAAACGGGAACGTGGGAAATCTGCCTGGGAGGGAGGGTGAAGTGCAAACAGCTTCTTCACTCCTTTAATGAATAATGTAATTACCAAGCAAGGCCAGCATGGGGAGGGTGAATGTTCATCAACACCAGGGAGCTGCACAGGGTTTGAGGAGGGGGCTGGAGGCACGGCAGAGGCTGTGGCTGCTCAGCTCAGTTCCTGGGCTTGCTGTGCTGCAAACAAGCCGTATTTGACCATATAAATGGTCTTATTCAAAGAGGAGAATTAAGGTAATAACAGTTCTCCAGGAAGGAAAAGGAATTCAATTTCAAAGCCAAATTAAACAAAGCTTCCAATTAGAGCAGATAATGTTTGCAGTGAGCTGAATGGCCTTTCTTCCAGCTCAGCCTGAGTTTAATTTTTCTAATCGGCTCTATTTTGCACCTCTGTTACTTCAAGGTGGCCAATTTCTTAGGAATTGGCAGATATTGACTGAGGATGCTGGGCTCAGAATTTGGGTAGTTTTTCTCCAGAGCTGAAGCCTTTGATCGCTCACACACAGCTGGCACCCAGCTGAGCTTCCAGCACCAAACCCAGGCTGGGATCTCAGCACCATCCTCCACCTGGGATCCCAACACCAGACCCTGGATGGGATCCCACTGCTGGAACCTGTATTGATCCCAGACCCTGGCTGGGCATCCAAAACCAGACCCAGACTGGGATCCCAATGCTGGCATGCTGGCACTCACCTGGGATCCCAACACTTGTCTGCAGCTGGGANTTGGTCATTTTGGTCACCACCTCTTCAACCTGTATGGTGAACACCACCATCAATCAATTCTCCTCTCAGAGGAGAAATATGAAAAACATCTCTAAAAATATACGTTGTTGATGTTGAGCTGTGTGAGAATCTGCTTGCAAGATTCCAAACAAAGAAAATCAAGAAAGCTGAGGGCAACAGGCTTCCAACACCAAATCCTGACTGGGATCCCAACACCAGACCCTGGATGGGATCCCAATGCTGGAACCTAGCTGAACTTCCAACACCAGACCCTGGCTGGGCTTCCAAAACCAGACCCAGACTGGGATGCAACGCTAGCCCGCAGCTGGGATCCCAACATCAGACTTTGGCTGGCATCCCAACACTGGCACCCAGCTGGGATCCCAATGGCAGCATGGTCCTGATCCCTGTGGCACAGCCCCAGTCCCTTTGGCACAGCACAGCAGCTCCTTGCATGTGGCAGTTTTAACCTGTGCTGTGGGTCCCAGGGCTGCAGCAGGCAGCTGCCCTCACTTCTCCAGCCCACATGTAAAAGGCCCAGATTTGTGGTATTACAAGTGACCCAAAGAGATTACTGGGTTCATGTAGATGAAAATATTGATTTTTTGCTTTCAGGAAAAAGCCCAATCAAGAAGATCTAATGGAGATGCGACCCTTTACCCTCTCTTTGTCTTATCTACCAGGAGCCAATATTCCACTGTTTCAATGAAGGAGAAAATCTGATCATTTTTCCTCTATTTCCCTCTTGTTGCTTGTGGCAAGAAAGACTTGCTGAGCATGAAGGAATTCACCCCAAGGACACCTGACTTGCTGACTGCTGTACTGGGCTCCCAGGGGAGCTGCTGCCTGGAAAACACAGGTGGGATGGGAAAAAGCAGCCCCAGTACCACAGGGCAGCCCCAGTTACCCCACAACCATCCTCCCCAGTTTGCACAAACCAAGGTGTAACAGGAAAGAATCATCAGCCTCGTCTGCTGCTCCCTGATTCGTTTCCTCATTGATTTCTCTCCAGACTACACGACAGAGATGCCACTTCCCAGTAAAGAGGGGCTCTCCTGAGAGCTCATCCACACTCCTGACAGGATTAGAGCTTCCCGCTCTGGCCGTGCCGGGGGAAGCTGTCACAGGGGCAGGGCAGAGCAGACAACATGATTGCCTTAATACGCGTCTTTAAGCAACTCCGCTCGCTGGGGAATTGCGTGGGGCTGACAGCAGAAAGGATGATCAGCTGCAATGGCTCTCCCACTGTGATTCTCCCAGTGGGAACCTGTGGCCAGGAATCTCATCCCAAATCCAAAAATCTTGCAGGGCTCCTGTTCATCAGCTTCCAAATCTCCCTGTGTTAAACCAGCACCGGAGGGGTCATCACAGAGTCGCTTGGTGTGAAGCTCTGCCCACCACAGCTTCTCTGAGGAGCAGTTTGGGTGGGGGATTGCTGGATCCAAGGCTCTTCTCCCTGCTTCTGCTGCCTTGGGAAAGGCACAGAGCAATGATGCTCCACTGATGGAGCAATGCCAGAAGGAGGGCAGGCTCCAGGGCCCCCTTCCAGCCCCTTGATTAGGAGGAGGAGGGCTCGAGGCTGCAGTCCCACCACCCGTTCTCAGCCGTGGGACTGCAGCGCTTAAACCTTCCAGGGCCAATCTCTTCACTGGTTAATTATGTTGGAGGATTACACTTATTAAAACTTCCCACTTTGGCAGCTCATCTGAGATGAAATCCTCCGGCTTTGCAAAAATAATTCGCATCGGATCTGCTGCCTCACATTCCGAGCTCGCTTGTTAGCAGCGAGCTGGGTGGGTGCCAGCAGCCGTCATCCCGGACTCTCTGGGAAACGGATGATTTCCTGAGAATAAGCTGGTTTAATTTCTCCTGAATTGCTAAAGCACACATACTCCGGGAGTTTTCAGGCCACCTTCAGTGGAGGCAAGGGAAGGTTGATTTTCAGATGGATCTGCCTCCCGTGGGAGCGCTGGCAGCAGGAGCTGTGTGAGTGGGGGGACTGTGCTGTCCTGCTGCCCACTCCAGGAGCATCTCCCCAGCCCACCGGGCAGGAGCCCTCCCAGCAGGGTGGCCGCAGTGCGTGTGGCATTGCCCTCTCCTGGGAGGAAACAGAACTCCGTGCAGGAGTTATCCACAGGTAAAGAGTGACAGTAAGTGCCAGGAATAGCCCAGCTCCTGGAGGCACGGGCTCACTCCCTTTCCCCTCTTGGTCAGATTGCCATGGCTGGCGCATGGATTCACTTCTGCCTGTGGATTCTGCCAGACACAGAGGGGTGATAACGAGGATCCCAACCGGATCAGGACCTGAGCGGCCCCGGCTCCTCGTGCAGCTCACAAGCCACACTCTGTGCTTGCCCACAGGTCAGATTCCTGGAGGGATTCGGCTGGGATGCCAGCAGGGAGCCAGGCTCCAAGCTGCAGCTGCCGGACCACCTGCCCACCTTCCACATCCCTCCTCTATTTTTTTTTTTTTTTAAATTTTTTTTTTCCTTCCAGATCTTTTGCAATTCCAGCGCTGGCACTGGTTCTTTGGAGCGCGGGCTTTTGAGGATGGCAGGGCTGAGCAGCTGCAAAGCTCTCCCCGAGGCTTCCCGACGGCAGAGCTCTGTGAGCCCCGTGCCAGGCATCTGGCTCCTCCACGTCACCCACCGGGACGGTGCGGGAGCTGTGCCGGGAGAGGCGCCAGCACCTGGAGCAGCAGCTGCCGATGCCTCCAGACGAGGCATCCCATGGACAGAAGGATCTGCTCCCCACTCGTCGCTCGGCTTTGCTTCCAAAGGATGGCACGGAGCTGGCTCCGAGCTGCCGTGCGGGAGGGAAAGCCGGGTGTGAGGAGCTTCTCCTGCTGCAGAGTGGGTGAGGGCAGGCACCGACGGGCTCAGCCCCGGGTTTATGCTGAGCTCTCTCCCTCCCGGGTGAGTTTCCCGGCACGTTCAGAGCCGCTGCCTGAGCGCACTGTTGTTCCAGCGGAGCCGCCCTCGCACGGCTCCTCCGCCAGGAAAAGTGATTTGCAATTAGTTCAAACGCAGGTTTATCTCCTCCCCACAAAAAAGGGGGCTTTGCGCAGGGCTTTGAAATAAATATTGGAGAGAATAACCAGAGGCTGATAGAATAGAGCCGTCTACTCCGTATTTTACCTCTTTCAGGAGAAGAGTGTGAAATATGTTTATAGTCCCAACTCCCAGCCATCCCTAGGAGCGGCTCCGTTGGGCAAATGGAGCTGATGAGCAGCGGGGATAAATCACACCTTCCCACCGCAGTCAATAAAGCTCCATCTCGGGCTGCTTAAAGCCTAACGGGGGATGGAGCCCGGCTTAAATCCAATCTGGATCTGGCGGCTGGGAAAGCTGAAGGGATGTGAGCTGTATTGATTCTCAGGCTCTGCACTGGAAACACTGGGAACCTCAAAAAGACAAATGTCTGTTGGGAGCGGATTTGGAAAGCGGAGGCCTGAAAACAATAAATATGCCTCATAAAAAAGGTTAAATGTGTTACTCATATCTGCGTGAGGCAAACCAGGTTAGAACCCGCTCGGAAGGGATGGCTGGCAGAGCAGAGCACGGCTGGAATATGGAAATTCCTGCTAAGAGACAGTGATGGATAGACCTGAAAGTGAAATGGAAGAAATTGGTGAAATATGGAGCTCCCCAAAGTCCTCAGGAGCAGTTTAGCTCCCAGGTGTGAAAGTTTTGAGAATGCAGCCAGCATGGCTGGTGCCAAGGCCTGGGCTGGGATGAGATGGGGAAAAGCAGTTCCAGTACTGCAGGAGGGTGGGATGAGCTGAGATGAGCTGAGATGAGATGAAATGAGACAAGACGAGATGAGACAAGATGAGATGAGATGACACAAGATGATGAGATGTGACATATGAGATGCTCCTCATGTGCTGGAGCAGAGGCAAGAACAAAAAACAGTGGCCTGGTGGCCTTGGGGTCAAGGTGTGATTCACTGTGGCAGTTCAGGCAGCGTGTTCTGCCTGTCACACGTCACTGCCATGAGATGAAGCTGTCTGGATGTCCTGAGGTCTCTCCTTTGCTCCATCATCCTCTCCTCCTCTGAAATGCTAATGGCATTAACATATTTATCATTAACAAATCTTTTAAGTCCCAGAACTGGATCAAACTGCTGAGTCGTAACACCTCATTTATAATTTTCGTCCCTGAGGATGCCTTTGGATTATAAATACACTCCCTGTTCCTAAAAGCATATGGAACTTTGGGAGCCTGATCCAGGCTCTCAGGAACACAGTGATGGCTTTGGGGAGTGGGGGCAGCTTGGAGTGCCCCAAGTGGAGCAGCAAAGCCCAGTGCTGTGGTGGGATAAGGCTTCAGGCTGTGATGGGTGAGTGACAGGTTGGGGCTGAATTAAGAAGCAGGTAGGAATGAGAGCAGTTCAGCAGTCATCCCTGATGTGCTGCTGCCACGAGAGGTCTGGGATTTCCCCTTTTGGGGGGTTTGCAGAGCAGCAACAGACCCCTCCCAGGGCTTGAGGGTGCTCAGGTGATGCTCTTGGGATCACTGGGGTGGCTGATGTGGCCTTTGGGATAGGGCTGCTTCCATCACCCACCTCATGGGAGGGGGATTCCCTCCTACCAGCAGCCTATCCCAGTGGGAATGCTGCTGGAAAATGGCACCAGCACTGCAGCATCCCCTCCTCCTCCTCTCAGGATGCAGCTGGGTCACAGGGCTGGAGACGGGTTACACCTCCCAGGAGGGGTTATCAGGATGATCATCACTGCTCAGAATTATTGAGACAATGAGGAATAAACACTGGATCTATGTATAGAAATTACAGGGAAATCTCGCTCGAGCCACAAACCCCCTTAATTGCGAATCTGCACAGATGTTTCCTTTGAATTCGAAAAGTGATTAATAAATAAATGAGAGTAATGCTTGTTTGGGCTGAAATAGAGTAATAAATAATGTCTGCAGCACTTCGTTACCAAAACATCCCCAGCACCGGGTGAGGGATCTGACCTGGGACAGACAAGAGGGCAGCAATTAATCAACACCAGGCTCAAGCCAGGAATAAACTCAGTGCCACAAGTGGCAGTGCAGGAGTCCCTTGGGGGCCAGGACACAGGCAGGACATGGCATCTGGATCCTGGCACCCCATGGCTTCACCCTTCCTCTGACTCCACACCACAGGAACCTCCCCTGCACTCCCTCCCTTTGATCCCCCCTCTTCAAACCCCTGGCAAAGCCAACGTGTTTACTGTGCCGCTCGTGTTGACTTTTTTTAATTCATGCATAATTCAGGCTATATCTATAATTCCTGGGTAAACACAGACCTAACTTTTCTGTTGACTATTCCTTGACCCACTTACTGAACAAACATGCCTTGGAATGGAGCAGCACTGGAAAGGAGAGACCTTCAGAGGCATCAAGGGTTCCCAGGGGGCCGGGAGACCATGGCCATGCAGTGCCAGCGCTGTGTCAGTGTTGTGCTGAATTGGTGCCCTGAATCTGCCCACGGTGCCACTCTGTCCCTGTCAAAGCCAAGGCATTCCCAGTGCTGAGGGAATGACCAACCAGCTTGGCAACTTGCAAAACTGCTGTCGAATCCCTTCAGGTTTCCACTGAAATCTGAGCTTTTGTATTAATTTGTATTGTGATGAAAGCGTGTACCAGCACTGTATCGCAAACACAAACAGGGCAATCTTATAAAAATTTCATCTTTATCTATTTTGGGGAGAAATAGCCGTGTCTGCCTAATTGAAGCATCTGTCATTCTGACATTAAATAGTGCATCCATGGCTCTTCTATTATATTCCCTTGCATTTCCCATACACTGTTAAATTGAAATAACACCGGTGGCTCGGAGATAAAGGGAGATAATAGGTATTTTATAATGAGCAAAGAGGAGGATTCATCTTCAGTTGAAGCCCAGAATTGCTTTAGATTTTTTTTTTTGGCGTTATTTTTGTTTGATGTTGTTATTTTGCCACCCTAAAGTGGGGATTCTGCCACTCAGCTTTCCCAGTGCAAGGAGGAGCATTTATCCACATGGGAAGGGACGTGAGCGACAGCAGCTGCTCATCAGCATCTGAAGTGACACCGTTTTGACTGTGCACAAAATTAAGTTTAGTGAGTACCACTCCTGTCAAGGAGGAGCTGGGGCAAATCAATTCAGCCTCAGCTTTGCATGGAATAAATAAAAAGTGGATCCAAAAATCCACACACTGCCTGCTCCACCCTCTGCACCAACACTTGTCAGCTCCCCTCTGGGACAGGACTGCCCCAAGGACAGGGACACCTGGGCCAGACCTCCCCAGCTGCAGCTTCCCCTTGATGCAAATGAGCCCCAGAAAATTGAACCGTGCTGCGCTTTCCCCATGTGGATTCTGTAATTAAATCCCATGAAAAATGAAGCAATTACCAAAAAAAAAAAAGGCACTGTGTGAGTACAGATAATTATCAGTGTGGAGGCTCCCCAGGTAGCTGGCACAGGGGCTGTGACAGCGGCCTGCCCTGCCTGGTACCCACCCACAGGGATGCTCCTGCTGCCAGGGAGGGGTGGCCTGGCCTGGTCACCTCACTGGCTTTGGGTGTCTCCCACTTCCAGAGCTCTCCGTGCATCCCTGCGGCTCCAGCTGGATCCACCAGTGGGCACAGGGAACAGTGGGGAAGGAAATGGTGCTTGGGGAAGGGAAGGAATAGCCACAGCTCAGCGTAAAAGCACAGATATCTAATTGAGATTTCCTTGAAACCCACTGGAAATAATTAAAATTGACTTCTAATACTTTACAAACTAATTAGGAGTATTGGACTGGATAACTACATTGAAGTATAAGTGGCATTTAATTGGGATAAACTGAATCATAATTGGAAATAAATGCGGCCCAAAACATAAACAGCTTGGTGGGAGAGGTTATGGGCAGCTTGTTTCAGCACAGGGAGTGTGGTGCTGGCTCAGAGGCTGTTCAAAGCACTGGGACATCTCTCATCAAACCACAGAATCTGCTGAGATAGAAGGGACCCACAAAGATCACCGAAATTTATCCCCAAGCCCTGCACAGACACCCCAACAATCCCACGGTGTGAGTGGTGTCCAAACCCTCCTGGAGCTCTGGCAGCCTCGGGGCTGTGCCCATTCCCTGGGGAGCCTGGGCAGTGCCCAGCACCCTCTGGGGAAGAACCTTCCCAAAATCCAACCGAAATCGCCCTGACACAGCTCCAGCCGTTCCCTGGGCCCTGTCACAGGGAGCAGAGGGTGGATCTGCACAGCCTGATGATGTCTGACCTCAGTCTCCTCCAGCCGAACACAGCAAGTGTCCTCAACTCCAGGCCCTTCTCCATCTGCGTAGCCTCCTTTGGATATTCCTAAATGTGATCTCTGCTGGCATCTCTCCTGGCACACCCCGAGCAGAACACAGAGCCAGGGACCCCCACAGCAGCGCTGCCAGAGACACCAGGTGCAATCAGATCCATCACGACACCCCCAGAGATGCTGATTCCTCCCCAGAAGCCCCAAAGTCCATTTCCGGAGCCCGATGTGTGTGAGCAGCCCCCAGCCCGTGCCTGCTGGGTTATTTATCCGAGCTTTAATAACACCACCCTTTCAGTGCTATCAAACAGCCGTCGCTGCCTCGAGCTTCTCATTCCCCTCAATGAGCTGGGAACAAATGAAGTGGGTGCAGAGCTGCCGGCCCTTTGTTCTCCCTCATCTGCTCCACTCATTACTTTGAGGAGCCCTATTTTCCTCTTCTTTACAGCTTTCTTCTCTCGAACAATGGGCTCTGAATGTATTCAAGTAACTCTTTTATCATTCACTTCTGCGGAGATCTTTAAGTTCTCCACCTGAACAGTTGGTATTTCTATTTATGAAAACTTTCTTGCTGACTGCCGAAATTGGGATTTTACTCTTGAAACGACTGGTTAGCTCAATTATGGCCTGTTTCGTTCCCCCCATTTAGATTTAATAGCTACAATTTATAAACGCCAGCCTTCCCTCTTGTTTCCTCCTCCCCCACACACCGTCAGCAAAGCCAGGAGCCTTCTGATCTCCCTCCGATGGGGATCCAAGGTGGCCAGGCCATTTTTTTGTACATTTTTTGCCCTACTAAAAGAAAACACAAAACAAATTCAGAAAACTCTCAATGCATTCCCTCCCTTTTCATCATTTTCCCAGCAGCAGACCTCACAAAGTGCTTTATGGGATGCAGGAAAGCCCTCACTAGCCTGGGAGCCCCTTGGTTCCCTGGTAATTTAGAGGATGCTCCTTTTCACATGGTTGTTTGTTCTTCCAAGCCTGGTGCAAAATATTAAAAATCTGAATGGCTTTTTCTACTGTCATTCACTTCAACAGCTCCTCTGAAGATCGTTCTGCTTCTTCCTGGCTCCTGGAAGTTTTCCCTCACTGGTAATTGCTGTTTACACTTGTGGCTGGACAGTGCTTGAGCACAAAACCTCCTGCTCTGCTTTTGGATTATCAGCTTTTTACAGGCTGTGCTGATGGCAGGTGCTGGGTGCCCCCGGTACCCTGGGTGACAGTGACAGGAGGTGCTGGGTGCCCTGGGTGGCAGTGACAGTGGGTGCTGTGTGTCCTAGGTGCTGGTGACTGGGGCTACTGGGTGCTCTGCATGCCCAGGGTAGCAGTGGTGGCACATGGTGGGTGCCACAGGTGCCCTGGGTGGCATTTCCAGAGGATGGTGCGTGCCCTGGGTGCACTGGGTGGTGGTCACAGGGTGTTCTATATGCCCTGACTGTGGCAGTGATGAAGGCAGTGCTTGGTGGCAGTGCTGGGTTTGCCCAGTGAAGGGGCACGTGGAGCCATGGATGGAGTCTTTCACAGCATTCCCATCCTGGGGCACCTGGGGCACCCAGAGGAGCTCCAGGGCTGCTCACACTGGCTCGTGGGCCAGCCCAGCTCCTCAGCTGGAAATAATGTTCCTGTTAACTCCAGCCCATCTGTTATCCTTCTCCTTTGCTAACAGAGCCTGTGTTCTTTATGGTTTATTAATATTTATTTAGTCTGTTTGAAACCTAAGCCTGTTGCAGGAGACTTGGGATACATCTACAAAGATTTTATCTCCCAGCTCAGCTGCTGCTGTACCGTCCCAGGGCAAACGGGGTGTGGCAAAGGGATTCCCCTTGAAGGTGGTGGCTGGTGCTGAAACCCGAGTCCAAGGGGTCTGCTCCTGCACCAAGGACACACACCACACCCCACCTGTCCCCAGCATCTTCTCAGCTCAGGTCTGCTTCCCACCATCCATGCCCTTCCACTTTTAGGCATTTCTTCTGGATAAAACCTCAGGGACAGCAGGGGGCTTGTGCCAGGACACAGAGGGAGCAGCACGTGGCAGGGTGATGAGACCCTGACCCAAGCCCACAGCATCAGGCTCCTTTAAAAAGAGTCTGTCAGTGGCCTGGAAAAGTCAGGGATGGGAAAGGAGATTAATAAAGGAGATTTTCCATGAGTTTGATAAGCACATGCTGCAGGCTCGAGGTGAGCGGCGCAGACGTCGGCAATAACGAGCCGAGTGGCCTCTCAGGAGGCTACAGGAAATCAACTTTAACATCAATTTTTAACTCTTGCTCTGCATTATTTAATAAGTGGTTTGAAACCTGCCTGGCATCACGAGAGGTTGGAACTCGTTCCTGCTCTGGAAGGAGAAAAAAAAAAAATATTTTTGTTTTGCAATTAAAGGAGCGTCCCCTTGGCCGCAGAGGCGGCATCGATCGGCTCAGCCGCCCGGGGTTTATAAAGAGCCCGCAGCAAAGCTTTTCTCTCTGCTCCTTTAATGAGATCGAGCAAAGGTGCAAGATGCAGGAGCTAATCTCAACCAGGGCACCCTGTGCCTGTGCCCTTGGCTGGTTCACACTCCTGGAGAGGTTTGGAACGGCCAAAAAATGAGTGTCCTGTCCTGTCTGTTGTCCAGCAAACAGAAGCAGCCCTTGCTCTGTGTTTTACCTTCACATGCACTAGGACTAATCACACATCCTCGTTAATTTACCTCTGCCAAGCTGTTGCAACATCACCCAAAACTGTTCTCTGAATCATCATGTTGGGGCGTTTGATCTGTATTTTCCCTGGCTGGTGGCTCTTCCCAGGAAGGAATCCCCAGCTCTTTGCTGTCTGCAGCTTGTCATTGCCAAAACCCCACGTGGAGAGTGCAGCAGTTCACAGAGGTGCTCAGTTGACCCCAAATCAGGGTGTTTTTGGCAAAGTGGCATCTTCCTGCTGCATCAGACCAGAGACAGTGAGAGGAATCACATGCAGCATCACTGCTGTCCCCAGAAAGGTGGGGTGTCTGTGTCTCTCTGTCACCAGACAGGACACAGGCTCCTCTCCAGCTCCTGCACGTGAGGGTTTGACTTTTCAAAGATCTCCAGGTATTTCCCAGTTGGAATAAAACTCACCTTCAATGTTTTATGGAGCCATGAAGCCGTCCATGCTTTTCTATCCCTGTTTTAAGGGAAGCTTTATTAGGTCAGCCCATGGATTTTTCAGTTAAAATAATTGGTGTTTTACACCATGGGCATCAATACAAATGTAAACACAAGCAGGAACAGCAGCGGCAGCGTTGCGTGTCATAGGTTTGGCTCCCTGGGCTGAGCTGGTCTCAGGTTCTCTAAGGAGAGATAAAGGAGTGTATAACAGGGCTGACCAGCTCTCCATGGATCTTCACCACCAAAGCCCACCCTGTGCTGATCCTGGAGTTCTCCTGTCCCTGCTGGGACCTGCGAGGTGTGACAGGAGCCATCCTGGTGGCAGGAGATGCTCTGAACTGAGAGACAAGGATGGGTATAGCAACCACTCTTGAGTTGGGAGGGCTGAGTAGCTCTTCCATCCTCAGCAATGAGCTGGATAATAGATTCCAGCAGCTTCTGGAAGCACAATTCCAGTTGGAATGTCACACCAGGAC
Organism: Illadopsis cleaveri; assembly: GCA_013399915.1. NCBI lineage: Eukaryota > Metazoa > Chordata > Aves > Passeriformes > Timaliidae > Illadopsis > Illadopsis cleaveri. The sequence goes on along the minus strand of VXBB01020330.1, from coordinate 94,441 downwards.
ACGGCATTCACACGTACTGGTGCATCCCTCCCTACCTGGGCAAGTGAACTCCCACTGGGCTCTCTGGCAGAGGGGGAGGGAGGCTCTATATGCTATTCCATACTTCCTCCTCCATTTAGATGGATTAATTGACCTTTAAAAATGTGCCCAGAAAATAAATGACCTAATAAAATGAATTATCCTCTTCCACAGTGCTCGAAATCCACTGTAACTTGAGAGGAGACTAATGAAACATTGAAAGCATTGAAGAAACGACTAATGAAAGAAATAACCCTAATAAAGAATAATTGATTAGTCATTTGAAAGCACTGCAAAGCGTGGGGTGAAGGCTCAGCTGGGCCACAGGCCCAGGGCGGTGTGGACTGGCTGGAAGACCAATTTTCTTGCCATTTCTGGTCCTCTGGTGGCAGGCAGGAAGGTGGGAGCTGCTGCTGAGGCTCATGTGGGACCCGAGTGCCACCAGCATGTGCTCATCTCAAATTATCCTTCCTTGCAAAAAATTGAAAGTTAAAGAAAAGCTGGATGGGACTTCTGGAACTGCTGCCACTTCTTTAATCATAGCTTCCAAGAATTTAGCAAATTGAACGTGAAAGAGGAAAGCTGGCACTGCTGCCACAGCCTCCTTGGGCTGCAGCAACTTGGTGCTTGGTTTTTGGCACCACAGAGCCCTTACTTCACTGACCTAAGCCTGTGCCTTAATTTTTACGAGCTCCTCGGCGAGGCTGGTGGAGCAGAACGACAGCAGTATATCCCGGTTCAGTGAGGGGATATTGTTCCCAGGATGGGAAATAAAGGTGGAAGTGTCCGCAGCGAATTTACAGCTGGCGATAAGCAGGGTTTCACCAACAGTCCCCCAGCAAATTCAGTTTATTGTCAGCTTCTCACTGCCTGCAGCTGCGTCCGGGACGGAGCAATTCAATGACACCACAATTGTCTCCCATCGACCCGCCCTGTGCTACCTGGGAATGCTCCTGCTGCTCCCCCTGGCCTCCCTGGAAAAAGATGCTCATCCTAATTCTCGTATCTCTGGAGCAGTAACAGGACCAGGGAGCCTCTCCCTGAATGCAATCTCTCGTTCTTGATAAACCAGCTGAGCCGGGGAAGAGGAGCATCTCCTCTGCCCTGACTCCCGTGGTGCTGGAGCTCCCTGCAAGTGACACCTGACACCGCGTTCTCCTGGCACAGGATATTCCAGAATTGTGGGAGGGGACTGCAAACTCTGGCTGGGACTTAAACAACCCCGCTGGTCCTGGCAGAGTCACCCCTGCAATGCTCCCTCAGGCAGAGCACTCGGTGTTACCGGCACAGGCTGCCAAAGCACGGACACGTATTTACATATTTTTTTCAAGCAGTCATTAGAAATTCTGCAAAAGAAGGTCCTGATGAAGCGCTCATTAATAATCCCCCAGCCCGCAGGTTGGCGATGCAGTTGTTTGCACAAGCAGCCATGTTCCACAATCCCAGTAGGATGTTCTCCCACAATGGTGCCATCCATAACTCTGTATTAAAAGTGTCACACGCAGCGTGCTTTCGTTCCTCAAACCTGTGCCTTCTGTTTGTTTATTTGTTCTTCCAGCACAAAACAATTCAACCTCCGCAGTTATTTTAAGCAAATCAGGTTTCGCTCAGCGTTTCATTTCCATTTTAAAATATGTCCTTGCAGGTGCTGCGGGAGGTGCGGGCGTTTCCAGCAAATCCATCCATCCTGGTTGAACTGTTTTTGTTAAGGGTGTTATTAACACTGGCAGCCAGAGATGGGCTCCACAGGATGCCAGCCCGCTCTCCCACAAGATGCCAAATGTGGCAGAAAGTGGGGGCACGGGAGCAGCCAAGGCAGGGAGTGGAGCCCTCACTGGAACACAGCTCCAGGCACGGCACTCATCATTCCCTCAGCCTGATTTTCTCCTTGTCCCAATCACGACTGCCAGATTAGCTGGAGGTGAAAGGAATATTAAAACTTTAATAAAGTCGTCAAGACTGAGCCACGTCTGGGCTCTGTCCTTGTCTGAGTGTTACCTGTGGTTGGGATTTAAATTTTTATAGAAGATGTCAGATCTGGACAGAGCTGGGAGGAAGAAATCAGGCTCTCATGTAGTTACTGGTATCCCAAAAGGGAGGTGCAGCAGCATGAGTGAACCCTGTACTGGGGGTGGGAATGCAGCTGGGTCTATCCAGGGATTCTTCTGTGTGAGAAAAGACTTTGCCCTCTGCCCTAAAGTGTCCACAAATCCCTGTAAATCTATACTTTTCATCATTCAGGGCTTCTGCTGGGAAGATCCATGGCCTGTCTGCACAAGGCCCCTGAGAATTGTCTACAGAAGGCGTTGGGAAGCAGCTCCAGCTGCTGGATCAGTGTCCATAACTTCAGTCTTTGCCATTGATTTTCCTCCTGCCTGCTTGGCACATGATGGATCTGGCCAATAAAAGCTAAGTGGGAGCTACTGCTCATTCCACAGAGCCCCAGTGCTGGTATCCCTGGACATCCTTATCCCCAGGTCCTGAGGTCTCCAAAGTGACTCCACTGACATCTCCTGATCTCTCCCCAGGGCTGGTGAGAGGCATCACAGTGCCAGTGATGATGACCCTGGGGTCTCTCACAAGGTGCAGCAATTCCCTGAGGCTGTTCTTAGACCTGAAGGTCCTCACACCCTGTTTGGTACCAAATCCTGGCCTTCCCCAGAGGGAAGGGAGCACTTGTCCTGCAGGTCTGGGATGTGCTGGCAGGGTTTGGGATGCAGCAGCTCCAGGTACTCGACATGCTGAGCTGTGCACCCAAACACTCTTCCCTAATTCCCCTGCACATCCCTGTTTGTGCAGCCCTGGATGTTCCAGGCTGGTGATTAATCACATGCTGGGTCTCAAATCACAACAAGCAATAATTGAACCATAGTTCAAAACCAGCATTGGGGTCATGGTTTGAGGTATTGAAGAACTGTCTGTGAGGCACCATAAATCCTAATCTGGGTTTGTTAGGGCTTTATTAGGAGGGGACCCTCTTGGCTGGGGTGCTGTGGCATTGCTGCTGCCCTGGGCTCCCTGGGAGCAGGAGAATTCCCCAGCCCTTCAAAGCCAGCACCAAGCCCTCTCCTCATGGCCTCAAGTGGAGACTCCTCATATTTCACACAGAAACTCGTCTTAAAATCTCAGCATGACAAGGGCACTTGGCACTAATGAAATGAAAAATGTTTCCGTTAAGCAGAGAAACTGTTAGGACAGCTTGAAGTATTGTGCTCCTCTGTCAACTCCAAAGTGGACCAATTTTCCACGAGGTTCTTATATATGTTTGTTCTTAACCTTAAGAATATGATTGCAGGGATAATAACTCAATCCTGCAAGCAGGAGGGAGAGCAAACAAAGAGCTGTCCCGCTGTTTGCCTTGGGAAGGAAGAACCCAGAGCTGCAGCTGCCTTTGCTCTGGGCATCTCCTGAAGGCAGAAGTGGAGACCTGAAACAGCCACTTTGGGGGTCCCTGGCTGCAGCCCCCCTTGGCTGAGTCTCTGGGGAGAAATGAGTGTGTTCTCCTTCCTGGAGTGAGTAATGTCATGAGTGTAGGCACAGTGACAGAGCCTCGCTCGAAATGAAACAAGATCATCCACCAGGTAGAGCGTAGGTAGGGAGTTCCTATTCATCACAACAGAAATGACATTCCAATGCAAATTTCCCAGCTCTGTTGGCAATTCTTAATTGGCCAGTCTATCAAAACAGGTATTAGTGCTGTTCCATCGCTGGGATATGATACTTCCCTCCAGCTCTCAGAAGTGGCTTTATGTATTTTCCAAATTCTTCTTCGGCTTTGAAAAACCTAATGTAGCCTGAACAGATGAAATGAAGGGCTGCAAACACAGTGCTGGCTCTGTGCAGGATCCAAGTCCCTGAGCAGCAGCATCCTGGTGGCTGGGGAGCAATAGCACAGAGCAAGGGTTATAAATTACCCAGGATCTCCTGCTTCTATTTTTTTTCCCCCTTTTTTTAGCAAAATTTGAATTTATGAACACGGACTTTGAATTATTACCCCAAAAAGGCACATTAGGTATTTTACAGCATATTTCATGTAGTTTCTCATCTAAAAAAGGCAGACAGGCAGAGGAGTGTAAAGAACAAACTGTTCTTCACTAATAAAGTGTCGCCAAAGATAATCGGCAATTTCCTTTCACTGTAGAGCCTGTACATGGGCTGGATATTTATAGTTCCTTGTCCCAAGCTGGGCCCTTCTGTGCTCCCCCAGTTCCAGCCACCCCAACCCCACTGGCTGCACTTGTGGGGGGAAATTTTCCTTACTCCCAAGCTTCTCCAGGGTGACAAAAATCTCTATTAGCCCTTCAGCAGAGCCTAAAGCCTGTGGATCTGCCTGACATTATGATATAGCTCGGAACAGCTCAAAATCCACCCTCGCAGAGTCCACGGGAGTAAGAGGATTAGAAGTGATGGGAAATTAAATGCCAGTTTCTCCAGAAGATGAGCGGAGGAGGCTCTGCTGGTGCCCTCCTGGCCGTGGGCTCGGTGCTGAGAGATGCTGGTTGACAAAAAATGTCCTTCCTGGGAGAAGGAGCCAGCATTGATTCCCTGAACTGTCCCCTCCCTCTTGCCCTTGGGTCTGTCCCAGCTGATCCTCGCTGGGTTTTGCCTCTCCCAGAGATGTGGTCCTGGCATTTGGCTTTGCCTGGCTGACCCAAGCTGCTCCTTTAGTACGAAGGGACAAGGTTTGCCTAAAAACTTGTGGCTGAGGCAGCAAATGTAAATTGGATGTATCCATCTGTCACGAACTACTTTACCTGGAGAAGAGTTATGGTGGCTTTGGGAGCTCTTGGGGAAAGGAGAAACATTGGGCAGATTGGTTGGAGCAAATGGTAACGAGGATTTATGGGCTCTGCTGGTGGCAAGAGTTTATCTGGGCTCCTACAAAGTGCTCCTGAGAGAGGGGTATGGATGTGTAACTCAACAGGATGGCAGAGGCCAGCAGTAGTGTCTCTCAGCCCAGCCTGGACACGAGCACTAAAGTGGCCTCAACAAGAAATTAATGAAGGTACAAGACTCCATGGCGGCCTCTCCACAGGAAAGCTGCTCATTTTGGGGGTTCTTTGGAGCGTACACAGCACACGGGCACCAACTGGGCTGGCTGCAGCTGCCAGCACTGGCGTTTCCTTCTGCTCCTCCGAATCACGGCCGCTGGAATCCGCCTCCCCATATGTGGCAGCTTCCCAAAACTGTGCAATTAAACAAGTGGCTGGAAATGAAGCAGGAGAAGGGGCAGCTCTGCTGTGGATGCGGGAAAGGAAACAAATGTTTTCATATAAAGGGAGTTTACACTGCATATAAATCTGAACGCCAGAAGCTTAATACATTGTGGACAGAAGCTGTTCCATCATTCCAGGGCTATTAAATTTTTTAATCAAACGCTTTAGCTATTAAACTGCTGAGGGTTGGCAAGGGCTGGCTCTTCCTGTGGGTTAAACCCACTGCGGTCCAAACATATACAAAATTAATTCCAGGTGCCAAAGGAATGGAGGAGTCGATATGAGAATAATATTTCCTGGGGCCAGGTTGGTCCCATCCCACCTGCTGGGAGGTGACCTGAGGTTTGAGGGCCTGGGTGTCTGTCCAAAGCCACCCAGGGAGCATGTGGTGGCAGACCTTTGCAAGGACTGGGACTGTACTGCCCTGTCTTGCCCTGCCTCCTCCCAGCAGGAGCACCTGGGCACTCTGAGGGGCATGCTGACCACAGCTGTGGCTGCCTCCATGCTGTGGCCCAAGTGTCACATCTGGGAGATCTCACACCAGGAGGACAAGAGCTTGTCCTGGACTGTCAGAACCCAGGGGACAAGCTGCTGCTGCTGGTGGCTGCTCTCATCTGCAGCTCTGCCCTTGTCAGCTGTGCTGCACAGCTGGATGCCCTGCTAGCCCTAACCAAAATATGCCTGTGAAAGTCCAGCTCCCATGTTCAGCAGAGCTCCAGCAAGGCTGGTGCCACAGGAAAACTCCCGTCTGTCTCGAGAGCTCTGCTGGCAGCCAGAGGCTTGCTCATTCATCACTGCTGAGGAGCTGAGGGCACTGACATGCTGTCATGGAAAGAACCAACACAAAGGAAGCAGTGGGAGGGACATATCTGCAGCTTGGTGGTTAAAGTTGGTTTTAAGGATACAGAGAAAATTCGTGGTGGGTGAGAAATGTAGAAGTTCACCTTGATTAAGTCACCTGAAACACAGTGGCTTGCTGCACTCCTGCTCTGGCAGCTGGGCTGGTCATTACTCCTCATGACATTGCCCACGTTTCCTGAGCTGAAAAGATGCTGGGAACAGCTCTCCCACCTTGAGATGTGCCTGCCTGGCCTCTCTGCTGCATGGCTGAGGCAGGAGCGTGCCCGTCATCTCAGGTCTTCTCTCCCAAAATAACCCGTAACTGATGGCACAGCAAAGTTTCAGGGAAGGAGGCAGCAGGTAATTATGAATTCCTGCCTGGACCTCGGCTTCTTCCCTCACATACTGATACCCTCGTAGGTTTTCCCTCAGGCAGAACTGTAGCTGTGGATTTGCTTTTTATCCCTCTAAACACATAATCCACCCCGAACCCCGCTGGTCCCTTGCAGCTCATCCCGACAAGGCAGCACTGCATGTGCCTAATAACCCATTCTTTTAAAAAACATTTGATTTTATCCTTTCTAATTGTTTTTCCCTGCAATCTTGAGGGGAAAAATACATGTAAAGCTGTCAGCTTTCAAGCCTAAGAAGCTGGATCTTCGAGATCCCTGAGTTCTGGAGGGAGGTTGTGCAGGTGTGGGATGGGTGGGTGGACAGATGGATGGACATGGATAGAGCTGAGGTGTGGGGCACACTGGCCTTGCCCTATCTCCTGATGTTTCCATGGGCTCCAAGCCTGTCTGGGTGCCACAGCAGCCCCAGTACTGCTGGTAGGGTGCAGCAAAGACACATCTGGGAGGTCACTGGTGATGGCCAAAGTCACTTGCTCACTGCAGCTGCAGGTAAAGCAGGAGACCAGGGCTGGCATTCACCCACCAGAGCCAGCTGCACACCACTTCCTGGTCCACACCACACCAGATCCCTGACTTCTTTTTTCCTTCCTGACCCCAAAATATATGTCATTCTGTGTCTTTTCACATACACACACACACAAAAACCCCAAAACATTCTGTCCTGGATTTCCAGGCACTGGAATAAGTCTGGAAAAGACTAAAACCTCATTTCAAGGTCTTCTGGGTGGAGGAGTTGCTTTCTCTTCCCTGAACCTTTCTGCAGGTGCTCAGCTGTTACGTTTTAAGTTGTGATCCTGTGGATCCAACGCTTCCCTTGGCCATGCTGGAGAGCCCTGCAGGTGCTGTCACATCCTGATGGTGCCACATGGCATCTTCCCATCCAAATCCCATCTCCCGTCCCTGCCCCTTTGGCGCTGACGTGCTCACCGCTTTCATTACATCCTGTACAATTAAGCTTAAAGAATGTAGAATGTTATCAAATTAGAATAACAGCCAAGAATAGACGGAGGCACTTAGCTGGGAAATGGAAGCATGAGCGTTACGGCGGCGCAGAGCACAGACAGGCCCTGCAGGAAATTGAGCTGAGTTTCAATCACTGTAATGACGCCTTGTCCAGCCACGCAGGGCCTGCAGGAGCTGGAGAGTGGAGCAGCCAGAAAACAGAGAATAGATCTGAAAAATGGCCCTTGGTTATTGGCAGGAGGAGGGATTACCTGGGGAATTCAGGCAAGGGAGTTGAGGATCTTGGACTGCGGGCAGCTCTCCTTGTCTTCCTCTGGCATGCACAGACATTGCCAGTGCTCAGCACCCCCTGAAGGAAAGGTTGCTCAAGCGTCAATGTTTTACAATTCATGGAGCAGCCTGGTGAGCATGGGTCACCTTTAGAACCAGGCAAATTCCTGCAGGATGTGTCTCGAGAGCCCTGAGATGAGTGAGAACAGAGATGGTGGCTGGGTGCTTATCCCTGGAGTGGGAACATCCAGTGGGCTTCGGGATCATGCAGCTCTCAGGTCTGAGCAGCTGCAGCAGCAGGAGGGGTGATGCCCTCAGCTCTGGGGATTAAATGGGGCAAGGTTCAAAAAATCATGAACTGGTGTCACCATTGCACAGGTGACAATTGACTGGCTGCTGTTCATGGCTCAGGAAAACAGGGGACTGTGTAATTAATGTGTGCAAGGAGGGTGATGTGGTTACTGCTTATCAGAGATCTCTGGCTGAGCTGAGGTGATATACGTGGCTTTAGGGACAGGGGAGTATTTTTCTTTTAAATAACAGCACCTACATGTTTAATTTAGGTAACACAATAACCATAAACCCTAGAAAGCGATTCTTCATTTTAGTAATTCATCTCCTCAAGTTTTATTGTGATTGATCAAAGATATTAAATTTAATAAGAGAATTTATCAAGGTTATCTGATGTCAAAATAAAAGAGCACCAGGGCTGTGTTCCCTGGCCAGGGAACACTGTGTGTTTGTGCGTGCCCACATTGTACATCCAGGCATCACATGGGGGAGAGGGAAAACTGAGGTCAAGCTGCTGCAGCTTCTTGGGAGAATCCTTCAGGAACATTTCCTAGGGAGAATCCTTCAGCTCTGGCTCCAGCTTCTCACCCAGTTCCCAGTGGAGGGGCTGAACCATGTCCCCTCTGCCTGCAGGCTCCAGTCCTGGTGTTGCTTTTGCATAAAGGCTGGAGCCCTGCACGGTGCCATGGACCCGCCAGTGTGAAGGTACCTGCAGATCCAGCAAGGAAAGGAATATCTCAGGAAATGACAGGGAAAAAGGGCTGGCAGTACTGGGGATGCTCACAGGCACAAGGGCAGCAAGGAGAAGTCAGGAGCTCACAGGGGGCAGAACCAGAGCCTGAGCCGTCCCCTGGCACTCAGAACTGGATGAGGAGAGCAGGAGCAGAAATCAGAATCCCTAATTAACGTCCCTAAGCACTGGCATTGACACCAGGAGTTTGCATCCATCACCCAGCACTGATGGTGATTAACATAATTTTGCCTTCAGTGCTGTAGGTGTGACTCGATTACGGAAGGGAAATCCCGCGACTTTAATGCTGTTATCAATCTGAATTACGTCGGGGCATTTCTAATCATGTAGCTCTTTCCAGGAGCCTTTCCATGCTGGCTTTGGCATCATCATGCTTCCTGTACTTCTATAAACAGCCCAAAAGGAAGAAACAAGCAGAGCCTGTGTTTGCCTGCACACCAGCCCAAGGCAGGTGAGGACAGGTTGGGTGACACCGGCGATGTCCCCATGCTGGGCAGAGCAGCTCCTTGCTGTACTCCTGCCTGCACACTGAGCCCTGACCAGGAATTATTCTGGTCGTGAAGAGGCCAAATTACATTTTATATTTCTTGTTAATGCTTCATCGTCTCCTTGAGCTGAAGGATAAGCTCCCTTTATGAACGAGGTTCAAGACCCATCAAGAATTGTTCAGACAGGTCAAGTGGGAACTGATGTATTCAAATAATGACTGTAAAAAATGTCCATTATCTGTAAATTAAAGCCAGGACGGCCACAACTCCTCTCACCCCTCTGCTCAGGAGCAATTCTATTTTGGAAAGTCACATCTTCCAGCCCAGGAGTAAAAAAAACCCCTTAATTTGCTTTGTTACAATATTGAATTACCATTACGCCGCTGAATAAATAAAGAATGTGGTTTCTGGAAATTCCCATAGATCACCATAAAATGCCTCATTATTGTCGATGTGGCTTATGACAGGGGCTATTAACAGGGAATGGGATCAATAATGAGAGGGAGTGCAGGGAACAGGCTGTGATGGGAACCCCACAGAGAAAGGTGGGTTTTAGGAGCAGGCAGGGGTGGGTGGGTGGATGGGTGGGTGCCTGGGGGCTTCCCTGCTCTGCCACCCTACACCCTCCACTCCCTAAAACCCCACGGACAGCACCATCTCTTGCTGGCAAGTGCCAGGTGACAGCAGGCTCTGGGCAGAGCTGATTTTCCAGGTGCAGGAGGGGGAATTTGGGGTGAGCACTGGGCACCTTTGCCAGCTCAGCCAGACAAAGCCAGAGAATGGCCCAAGGCTTCCCAGATATAGAATGTTTTCCAAGGAAGTAGGCCCACTAGCCAGAGAGGTGGAATCATTCATTTCAAAGACTAAAGTACATTCTGATAATCAGGATTACAAAGAGCAGGGATAAAGAAGCCAGCAAAAACTCTGTCCTCTAAGTGCTGAATTTGCCCTTGGACACAAAGAACAAATTGATAATTATTGTTCTAATTCTTTTCCCTGAAGGCCTGGCTAGAGAATTAAAGCCTTGAGCTTTCTAGAGACTGAATACCCCAGTTTATAATTTTTTGCTTTCCAAATCATATTGTCCTGTGGCTTCCTGCTTGCTCCAACCTTGGCTCCATCAGCTCCCACCACCCTCACTCCTGTTAAGGGGTCACAGGGAGCCCCTTCTATTTTTTTCTGTGTTATAATGAGTGCATAAACTCAGCTGGTGATCCAGAGTGTGTGGAGATGAGGGGTGAGCACAAAACCTGGCCACAGCACCAGGAGGGGAGCTGGGATGGGCAGTGCAAGGGCAGGATGCTGGTGGCACCAGGGAAGGGCTGACCTCAGCATGTCACCAACAGGCAACATTCCTTAAAAAAATCTCACTTTGAGAGTCATTCCCAGACCCACCACTCTTGCAGAGAGGGGGACCAGGTGCATAAAGCTCACCCAACCCAGAGGGGCTCAACATTGCCTGGGTGCTAACAGCACCTCAGGATGCTTGGGTATGGTGTGGCACTCCCTTCCATCGCCCAGGACACTTCTTATACCAGCAAAGGGAATTGCTGCTGAAATGTGATTGCTTTTCATGTTAAAAGAGAAGCCCCAAAGTATGAATTAAGACTGGCTTAAAAGCCCTGGAACACAAACGCTGAGGTGGCAAAGCACCCATGGCTGAGTGACGGCGAGGACAGCCCCATCCATCTCCAGGCTCAGCCCCTAAAATCCAATTGGGGGTGTTAAAAGAGTAGATTTGAATGATATGCAGAGTCCAATATTATTTAAAGCCTCATAAGTCAGTAATAACGCTTTAAAATCCTTCCTAAATCTTGCCAGCAGCTGGGGCAGGTTGCTTTGAGGCTAGGAGAGGATGAGCTGCTTTTGTTGTGCTGTGAACAGGGATGGAAAGGAGTAGAGAGAACGGTCAGTGACTGGTAACACCGGGATGGGGAAGAGAGAGAAATCTGAGGTGCTGTGGACAGCTCCTGGTCTGTGTGGGACGGGCTGTGCTGGCACTGGCAGCAGATGCTGTCGCGCGGTGCTGACACGTCCCAGCTCCTCGGCACCCTCTGCCAGAAGCTTGTCCAGCTCTCTGTCCCCACCGGCTGTGACCGTGCCCTTGTGCCGAGTACGGACTCTTGGGGAAAAACTCATTTTCCTCTGGGCTTCAGAGCGCTGCCACCGCCGGGCCCATCACCGCGGCGCCGTGCGGCCACCCGGCTATTTATAGCCTGGAAAGGATGTCAAGCGCCTCGGAGACAAGGGACAGCGTCTGGGGATGGGAACAATACGAGTGCATTATGTGGCCTCCCTGGCAGCCAAAGCTGTCTCTTCTCCAGGGGACTGAGGGCAGCAGCTCCTCGCGCTGTGCCCGCGGGTGCTGCGGTGCTGCCGAGGACCGGCACGCGCGGCACAGGACGCGGCACGGAGCCAGGCGGCTGTCAGGATCCTCACCGCCGCCACTCGCTCGTCACAACGTGGGCCGGAGATGGGAGATCTGTTTTTCCTGGTTAATAAGGTTTATTTTTGTTCTGAATGAATAATACATGATTAGTGTCAAAATAAATTACAGTCCTTCCATTATAAACCACTTTGCTGTTCTGTATCCTCTCCTCTCCCTGTCGTTCTGCTTCTTTCAACTATCTTTCTTCCTCTTTGGCTTCTTCTCTCTCTTTAAAGCTCCCTCTTCCTCTTGTCACCATCACACCATTCATTTCACAGCAGCAGAACAGAATATAAATGCACTGCCTTAGGGCTCGTCGAAGTTAAGCGCGTGTTGCGTGAGGAAGCGCTGATTGGCCTAAATTATGTAAGAGCAACCCGAAGCGGCTGGGGATTCACTCCTTTGATAGAAACAATAACAATTTCAAGATTTAAATGCCTGCATTTTCCAGCCTCACTGGGGTCCCAGGCTGAGGGAGGGAGCAGGGCTGGGTGCTCTCTCCCACATGGAGCCCGCCCAAGGCTGGGTCCCCTGGGGTTGGAAGTTCAAGCACACATGTGCCTCTGAAGGCATCTTTGAAGCATTTGCTCTTTGAAAGAATAATGAAATCCCGGGATCGTTTGGGTTGGAATGGACCTTAAAGATCATCCACCCCCCTGACGCTGGCAGGGACACCTTCCGCTCAATCAGGTTGCTCCAAGCCCCATCGAATCTGGTCTTGAACACTTCCAGGGATCCAGGGGCAGCCACAGCTTCTCTGGGAAACCTGTGGCAGGGCCTCCACACCCTCACAGGGAAGAATTTCATCCCCCCTTTCAGTTTGAAGCTGTTCCCCTTTGTCCTGTGAATCCAGGCTCCTATAAATGGTGTCTCTCTGTCTTTTCTGTAGTCTCCCAGCAGGCACTGGAGGCACAGCTGCCACTTGCATCCCCACAGCCCTTCACACCATCTGGGGTACAGAAAGTCTGTCTGGTGCTGGAGGGACGCACCTCCCCTCCCTGGAGCACAGCATTACCCACCAGCAAGGATGTCCCAGTGCTGTTTGGCCACTTTTGTCAAGGTCATCACCTGCCTGTGCACCAGGACCACTGAGGCAGGAGGGAGCTGCTGACTCTCCCCTGGCAGAGCTGGGGCATGGAAGACTTCAATCAGAGTCTTTGCACTAGGACAGCTCTGAGATGTATAATTTAACAGAGGATATTCCATTGCAGACTCCTCGCTAAGATGCCTGGAGCAGGTGACTCAGGTACTGCAGGCTCCGAGGTGGGATTGCTCCATTTCCCACCTGTCACTGAGGAGCCAAGTGGCCGTATTTTTCTTTATTCCGTCATTACAAAAAGAAGCAGCTTCATAAAATATTTATATTTCTAAAAATAATTGATTTTCTTTTAACATCCTTGAAGTGATACCTTAGGGTGGTATAAGAGCTGTCCAGGTCACATTCCAAAGAGAACAAACCATAATGAAACTGCTGGCACAGCCACTTCAGAGGGAGGACTGACGGCTTTATTTAATTACTTTATACAATCCAGGCTCTACTTCTCAGCCTCAAACAATGAGAAATGATCAAAATCTCTGCAAGGACCCACAGCTCAAGGCTGCTGTAGCTCCTGATTGAGCTGCTGAGGCACATGGGGCTTCAGCAGCTTGAGAATTTGGGAGTCTGAGGGGACCTGGGAACCTCACCTGGCCAGGGGGAGCAATGAGGTGGGAACACCCACGTGTTAACTTGCTCCAGGGGAAAAAAAGAAGAAGAAAAAGATTTCCTTTAAGTCCTCTGAAATTTCTTGAAGTTTTCTCAGTTTTCCCACCTTTAGGGGCTGACTGACACATGGCCTGGCAGCAGGTGCTGATCGCAGCTTCTGTGAGAGCAGCACAACACACAAACACTGCATTACAGAGATTTTCCCTGCAAAGGGTGGGCTTGCACAGGTTGGCCTCATCTTGCTTTGCCCACACCAACCTGCCCAGAACAGCCCTGCCCGAGTGAGGGCAATGCATGCCTGCTGTATGTGGAAAATTGTGGGATTCATAAGGCTGCCAAGGTAAAATGGGATGGGAGCAGGCTCACTGTAAGGCTGAGGTCCAGCCTTGCTCTCCATCATTTTACCATGAGTTTCCTTTCACCTGAAGGTTTTCCAAACAAACACTCACTCGCACCCCAGGGCAGCTGCCCTTGGTCTTTTGTTCTCCATAAAATGAGGCAGACTGCGACCTTTCCCAAAGGGGAAAGACAATCTCAGTTTGATAAATTCCTGGGAACAATGCGCATCTCATTCCGGTTTATTACCCTTGTCAGAAGGTTACAGAAACGCTCACTTAGATTATGGTGCTTAACCCACTGCCAGCCCCAGCCATAAATCTCAGCCACTGTCTGTGCTGGTACCTGGGGCAGAGTTTGGGCATCAGATGGATCTTTGGAGCATTGGGAAGCCTGAGCCAGTGGGTAAGAAACCCATTGCTGCTTTAACCTTTTCATCCCAATAAATCTCCTTTAGGGCATGAGGATACCAGAGCTGACTTTTTTTTTACAGGCATGGTATTTCTGCCTTCCTGAGGTACAAACCCAGCCAGGGAAACATCTCCCGGGTTGATTTGTGCCAACAGCTGAGTCATTTAACTGGTGGGATTTATACAGGCAGGGACAAATTGGACACCTGCGCTGAGAAAGCGGAGTTCAAGCCAAAATAAAAATCAGCCCCGGATTGTTCGGAGGTGGCTCTGCTATTATCCATCAAGGGCATTGTCTTCTGGGAGACAATTCCTGCTCTGAGTTCGTCCCCACATCGTCTGTCACAAATTCATGTCCATTGTTCGAGATGACGACACGTACATAATAATCCTGTAAATTCCAGCACGTTTCAGCTTTGCTGTTTAAGCATCAGCAGCCAGTGAGGGATGAAGGTTTAACACACGGGTGTTACCTAATGTAAAGCTCTTGCTGCCGTGAAATCGGGAGGCAGATGGTTCCCAAGCTGCTGATGGCTGTGGACTCGGCTGTGCTCCTGAACGGCTCTTTTTGAGGATGGCTGCAGGAGATGAAATGTGCCAATGACTGAGTCCTGTTCAAAAAAATAAAATATCAAGGCAGAGAGTGGTGGCCACAAGCTCTGACTTCCCCTGCAGCCACACAAGCAAGGCTGGAGGATCCTGTCTGAGGCAGGAGGTGCTGGTGCCGGGTGCGTCAGGGTCTCTAGGGTCTTGTGCTTCCAATCCACAATGGCTTCAGCCTGGACTCCTCACACCAGGGCTCCTTGCTTCCCTTTTAATCAAACTTCAAACCCAGGGTAACGACTTAAAAATCCGCAAAGGAAGCAGCCAAGGGAGACATAAGGGCTTGTTTGATCTTTTTCTGAAAGGAGAGTAGGAATCAATTCCTAACAGAAAATGTGCAAGGATAGTGCTGGAAGGAAAAGCCAGAACGGAGCTGGGACCAATCACACGGGACAGGTTTGTGCTCCCAGGACACATTTGGCACCTTGAGGGCACCAGCCAAGCGGGTGGCATGACCAGAATGTGAGTTCAGCACTCATTTCTCCTTGGATTGCATGTGCAGGCAGGGAAAGCTGTAAAGATGAGGCCAAGTCACCTTGCTGGGGTGGGGGCTCTATCTGCTGGCAGGCATGTCCACACCACAGCCTTCCAAAAGCTGCTTCAGCAGGAGCTGGGGCTGTGTGGAGGAGGAGGAGAAGGAACAGGAGGAGGAGGAAAAGGAGGAGGAGAAGGTGGAGGAGGGTAAAGCCCACGAAATGTTGATTCTTGCTGGCAGAAGGGCGCTGCGGGCGCGGGGCTGGCAGGGAAGCAGTGCCAGCTCCCCCGGCATGTCCTGAACACATCCCCTGGGAGCTCCTCGCTGGAGCTCCCATCTCCACCAGCACGAGCCTCCAGTGCTGCCTGGGGTGGTGCTTTTCAGTGCCAGGATTTAGAAGAATGAAATCTAAAAGCTGGCAAGAGACATGAAGGGAAGTCGCTGCCTCCAACAATAACGGCATATTTCAGTAGCTGAATTGAGTGTGACCCTTCCTATGCAGCAGGTCAGCAAACAAAGCAGAGGATTAATTGCTGCTGTCGATACATATCTCAGCAGCATCCAAACATTTATAATTGTGAGTTAGTGCCGTGGCCACACTGCTGGAGCTGGCGTGTCCAGGCCTGGCACTGGCAGCTTACTCCAGCTGCTCTCAGGGATGTCGTCTGGGTCACTGCACTCTGCTTCCAGCCCCATGCTGCACTGTGCTCTGGTCTACTTCCAGAGCCAGACATGCTCAAAACAGGGTTTCCCCAAGCTGTTTTTGGCCCTGGACAGTCCTCCTTGCTCGCTGCATGCCCACAGCCCTCAGCACCTTGGTGGCTGTCCCCATGTCACCCTGCTAATGACCAGGCTTTCAGAAGGGGGTGGATAATAATCACAGCACGCTGTTTCTCACGTTCTCCTCGGCTGGCAGTCTCTGCCAGCAGCCTCAGCCACTACGTCAGAAGCAGGAAAAGAGCAGGGATGGCTCAGCTGTGTGCTCCGAGTGGAGCTGTGGGCTGGGGAACAAGGACACTGGAGAGCACAGAGGGGAGCCGGGGGCTGAGCTGGCAGAGCCAGGCTCTGCTGCACTGGCAGCCCATCCCCATCCCTGTCCCCATCACTGTGTGCTGGCCTTGGCAGGAACAGGGACAGTAGGGAGCCCTGGGATGGATCTGCATCCTGGAGAGGGGCTGCAGGCTTCAGGAGCCAGTACTGCTTGCCTTTTTTATTTTAATTCTGCACCTTAGATTGTATCACTAATAGAGCCAAACAGTATTGAACTGGAAATGCTGTTTAATTATTTTTCAAAAATAGACCAGGGAAGGGCAGTAAATGGAAATACCAGTGAACACGGAGCGTGGCGCCAGTCTCACAGCAACAAATGGGGCCCCGCTCTCGGGGCAAGTCAGCTGTGACTCCATCGAGCCACTCGACTGCAAATTATTCCTGTCCTCTGGTGACCGGCGTCAAGAAATCACAAGCCCTTCTGCTCCTGAAAGAGCTCGTAGACAGCTAGAAACGACCTGCTTTTTTTCATGTATTCAACACGGGGACTATTAATTAATATGCTTTATTGGTTTTGTTAAAATCACCTGGGCTAATTTTAGGGGGGATTTTGGCAATATCATTGCATTAAAGGCAAATAACATGGAACTAAGGGATTGGTTTTGTGAATGTGGATATTAATGCCTCTCCTGGAGCAGTGCTGTAGTGGGGAGGGGAGGCATTAATGGTCCCATTATGCTGTGTTCCACAAACGACATGTTGCCCTCATGGAGGGGATTTAATGGCTTGGTGCAATAACAAGCTAAAAGCTGGCAAGGGTAAGATAATGGACTGTAAAAAATATATGTTTATTGACACTTTTCCTCATTGTTTGGATTTCTGCAGGGTGAATCTTCTCGGTGTGCCATGAGATGCTGCATGGAAAGATGCTGGCACAAGATGAGACTGCTCCAGTGGCTGGGGCAGGTGGGAAGGGGCCTGGCATGTGGCCCCTCTGAGCTGCACTTGCCAGGCATGATCCAGCTGGGAAGCCACGACAAACTCCCCCACACAGCACTGAGTGGTGCAATGAGCCCCTGACTAAGATCAGATGGATGCACTCCACAAACTGGAGGGCACAGCTCAGCCCCCTGCACCTGCACATGAGGGATGATTGCCCATCTCCAGAGGAAGGGCAGGTTCTGATCCCATTTTTCTTTCCCCTGCACACCCAGGGAGGTGGGCAGCAGCCCCAGCCCTGTTGGCAGCCAAAATCTGGCCAGCTCCTCCCTGCAAGCACCAGCTGATGCTGAGGAGAGGCAGCCTTGGGAACTTGTGCAATGAGTGTTCCAGCACAGGCTTTAAACACCAGCTTAGTGAAGAGGCTGTGACACCGCTGGCTCCAGGTCCTCAGAGCCACTTGATCATCTCCTTGCCAAAACACAGAGCCTCCCAAATCACACTGCTGTGGGCGAGGAGATAAAATCTCCACTGAAGATGTCACAATCTGGAACTGTCTCATCTCTCCTGCAACAGTGAGATGTCACCACTTGGCCTCTGAAGCCCAAGAAGAATTTTCCAAACTTATCCAGAATGAAGTTTTGTTTAAAGTTCCAGTGCCTGGGCTGCACTCCCAGGGCATATTTCCTAACCCATCCACAGAGTCTTCCACCACTGAGGACCAACTGTAGACAAGGGTGTGTTTGTCTTCACTTTCTGAACATGGGGCTGCAAGGGAAAGAAATCACTTGGCTGCTTCCCCAAGCAAGAAAATGCTCTCCCAGGGTTCCCCTGCTCCTGACAGCTCTGGTCCCAGGGCTGGCAGCTGTGGTGGAGCATTGGAGCTGCCCAGAGCTGTGCAGTGTGATACAAACCAAAGGGTGGGAGATGTCTGTGGAGACCCAGACAGTCAGTGATACGGCACTTGTGATGATTGTTCTGCCTGGAATCTCATGCATGGGTAATTATTACTCTCCTAATTCCATTATTCACAGTTGTGATAGGTGGTTTCACCTCTATTTCTCTCTCACACACAGAACCCCTTATTAGCATTCCCTGCAGTGAGAGTATTCCCCACCCTGCAGCCAAAACAAGCCAGGAGCAGGCTGGTGCACAAGATCACCATGTCACTGTTGCCCTTCTGTGACTCCCATCTCCCATCCCCATTCTGGGGCCAAAAGTGGTGTCATTGGAGGGAGGTGCAGGGCCATGGCACTGCTGTGGGACACATGTCCCTTCCCAGGGAACCAGCAGCTCCCCTCCACATGTCACTGCTCCCTGATCCAGACCACACCAAGCCATTCCATTTGGAGTGGTTGATCTGCTTCCAAAAAAATATAAAAAAAGGAAAACTTCCACTTAGCCTTTCTTATGATCCATAAAACCCTGCTGGAGGCTGAGACAGCTGCTCATATAAAAAAGTTACATTAGGGAAGGAGAACTTATTGTGGCTGGACGGGATGCCTGGGACTATGGATGTCTGGGACTGTGCAAGTGCTGGGCTGCTACTGCTGGAATAGAACACTGCTGCTGCTGCTGCCATCCCCAAATATGCTCCCAGAATGTCATGTGCCAGCAGGCCTGGGTGTCTTGGGACTGCAATGGCACTCATGGGTTTCTGACTCTCTGGCTGGGATGTCCAGTGCTGTCAGCAGGGTCAGCGCAGAATCACAGACTCACAGAATAATTCATTTTGGAAAAAGCCTCCAAGACCATTGAGTCTTTGTCCCAGCTGGAAAAGAAGGGGGAAATTGTGTGGAGGCTGAAGGAGAATCATGCCACCCACCTGAGTGGGCTGGAGGTGAGGCTGGGCAGGCTACATGCAGCTCAGAAGTCCCTGCAGCCCTCCCCATTTACGTCGGGGAAGTCAGTAGTCCCCAAACTCACATCCATGATCCATCACTTTGTTTTGCCTCCTGGCAACTGCAGAGGGAGAGGCATAAGGTGGGAGGAAGGGGTGACTGGAAGACTAATTGCAGCTACACCTGGGGACCTTGGGCACTGCAGGTATTTCAGACGGAAAAAAGTAATTTTCAACAGCAAATTGGTAAGTGGCTCCTTAAGATCAGCCTTCAGCTCCAGAAGGAACAGCGACCCGTGGTGATGCCTCGGCAAGGTGTGCCAGGCAGGGAGCAGCACAAGCTCCTGAAGCAGGCGTAATCCCTGTGACGAAGCTCGCAGGGGGCTCACGATGCTCGCGGAGGCCTCCGCACAACAGTTTAACAGCAGTGTTTAAGAAGAGGAGTTGCCATGGCAACTGCTACCCGGGATTTTGTGTCCTGGTACAGGAGATGCTGGCGCTGCGTGTGCCCGACAGTCACACCTTCCTGCCCTGAGACAGCCCGCGGTGCCCGCTGTGCTCCGTGGGCACTCCCGCGGGGGCTCCTCGTGGGCTCCGCGCTCCAGCGGCTCCCACAGCCCAGCTCGCAGCGAGGCTGCCGCTCCGAGCATGCCGGCCTCTTGTCCGAGCTCTGTGTTCCTCTACAAACATTTCCTTGCCCTCCCAGCTCCCTGGATGAGCACAGCGGGAAGAAGTTTACTCTCTTCAGGACATGGTTTTCCCCCCTTAAGGCAGCGAATGTGCGTGTGCGGGTCCCCAGCCGCTGCCCTGAGCTCAGGGCACGTGGTGACATGAAGGCAACGGGTTTATTCCCCATTTGGAATTACCCTGTGAGCTGTGTTAACAGCTTAGCTGCTAACTAAGACTAGATCTCTGGTAGTAATAAAAGCAGTCCCTTGGTGGGTGGGTTTTGGCATTTCATCTCGATTCCAAAATGAATAATTTATACAAGGCTTTATTGGAGCCCAGAGTTATACAATAAATGTTCCATGCAAACACGCTCACATATTTCAATGTTAGTATCTCTCCAGTGAATTTGCCTGGCAGGCCAAGCCAGGCTGGGATTGCCACATTGCTTATTTACGTAAAATATCATAATCTCACTTTTATTTGCATTTCTGAAGTGCCATTAGGGTGATTTGGAACATATGAGCCCAGCCAGTCGATCGCAGCTGCAGCTCCTGGGCCAGGGTAGGAATGGCTTTCAGGCCTCCATGGCCAGGAGTAGGAGTGGGTTTTGGCAAGCTGGTGCTGCAGGGAGGCAGAACCCACGGGGTGAATGTCAGGGCACAGGGGATGAGCATTTGGGGGTTTTCAGGGGTGGTGTGTTTGCATGGGCTGAGCAGATGGAGATGGGAACAGTGTGTGTCACTGGGGGCTGCTGCCTGAGCCTCCTCCTGTCCCGCTTTGGGGAACAAAGCCTTACAGGCAGGTTAAATCAAGGGCAGTTCTTGAAAGAGAAGGGTGGCAGCTTTCAGCAGCGATGGGCTGCCACCCACCCCTCCCCAAACCAACTCTTGAGGGATTTCTTCCTTTCTCAGTGAGCTGAAATAGAACCCATCTCCAATGATTTCGTTGCTTAAAACCCAGTTGTAGCCTCCAGAGACTAATTACTTTCTCCTTGCATTTGCATCGTTTACATTCAAGTCAGTTTAAGGGATGTGTCATGTTTTGGAAGGAGATGAGAAACTCTAAGAGGCAAAAATCTTCTCAGAAGCAAAGGGCTCGGGAGGAAGATGTGGGAACAGGCATGCTGTGAGTGCAGCCATTCCCTCTCCCACCCTCCCTCCCGTCAGGGCAGGGACAGGGGAGGTGGAGGAGGGTGAGTGTCCCTCAGACGAGCCCTTGCACGGTTCTAGCCGCAGAGGAGGATTCTCCAGCGGGAGCGGAGGCGTGCGGCGTGTGCTCCCCCGCATCCCTCGGCAGGAGCTGACAAGCACCAGCCTGGCGGTGCGGTGCCTGTCTGATCCCAGCTGTCTGGCTCCCGCATGGAGCTGCTCTCACAGCACAGAGGCAGCTTTGAGACAGGCAGAGATGATTTCCAAGTTGCTGCTCTGTGCTCTGCTGCCCTCAGCCATGCCAGCTGCTGCCGGGGCTCTCTGACATTCTCTGTGAGACGGGGGTCTCGTCTGAGCTCAGGGACATGCAGCCACAGGGTGATGGGGAGGAGGGGACAGTTCCCCTCAGCCAGGACAGTTATGGACATGACCTCTGCTCTGTTCTGCTCCAAGGCAGAGCAAGGATTCTCCAGGTGTCTGTGCCTGCCATTCAAACCTCCAAACTTTCTCCGTTGTCATCTGTTTTTCTTCTGTCTCTGCAAATTCCACCTGGAGCTGATGATCCAGCTCAGAGTTTTCCTTGCTCATGGAGTGAGGGCTCTGCAAAATGAAAGTGGCAGGACTGTCCCCTACTGTGCCCAGCTGGGTGACCAGCAGCCCCCTGGGACACTGCAGCTCCTCTCCTCCTGGCTATTGTGGCTCTGGGGAATGGGAACTACAAATGTCATGGGTGAGCTCTATGGGAGAGATTCCAATGAAAAGCAGAAATAGTTGTTTGAGAAAATTAATTGAATTTATTTGACAAATACTTGCAGATCCAGGGAGCAAGTGCACACATACCTGGAAGAATTGCTTCAAAGAAAGCCTATTGTGCTGCTGCCGCTTGTTCTGCTCCTTTTTCATTTTCTTTTTTTTTCCTCTTGGAACTGCTCTGAGCCGGAGAGCTGGTGACAGAGGAGTGCATTTCATCCACAGCCAACCCAGCAGCACACGGCCTATTCCGGAGGATCTCCACAGGCCATCATTGTCTGGCCCTGCCGCTGTCTGGGCAAATTTAGCACATAGCCAGTGGGCTGCTTTAATAGGAGTGCTGAGATTTCAGGAGAGCTGAAAATTTATATTCCCCTGTAATTGCCACAGCACACCTTAGTGCTGCTGCTGTAGCAGGAAAATGGTTCTCCCCAGTGCACCGGGGACTCAGCAGAGATGCTGGCACAAACAGGATAATGAATGCTAAGGTACCTCGCGTGTCGCACAGACTGAGCTTAAATATTGAACGAGCAGCATTCCTGAAAGAGCCATATCCCCTCCTTGGAGAGGGGCAGAATGTTATCTTAAACCTAGGGAGCATTTTGCCCTCTGCACACTGGGATTTGCACTGAGACCTCACTTGAGCGATAATGAGATTTGAGAGTTTGGAACACATCTTAATGCACTGTGTCCCTCATATCTCTTGTCTGAGTAAAATGAGTTTGAATTTTTCATTTTAATTGCAGACTTGTGATCTGGAATAGACATTCTTGTACTGAAAAGCATCCGCTTTTAGATCCACTCCTCAGGGCATACAATGACACAGGCACCCCGTGTCAGGCACTGCCTGTCAGAGCACAGCTGGATCCCCGCGGTGGGCGCAGCTCCGCAGGCGCTCCAGCCAGGCGGAACAGCTCAGGAAAGCCTTGTGGCTCAGGAATGGCTCCCCTTCTCTGGACAGGCAGATTCAAGCAAGGTTTTTTGTGCCATGACTGACTATTGAGCTTGGAACAGCATTCTCAGAGCCCAACTGACCGCAGTTCAGATGAATCACAGAATCCCAGGATGGTTTGGGTTGGAAGCTTTTCTTGTTCCAACACCCTGATGTGGGCAGGGACACCTTCCACTAGATCAGCTTGCTCCAAGCCCTGTCCAACCTGGCCTTGGACACTTCCAGGGATCCAGGGGCAGCCACAGCTTCTTTGGAAAACCTGTGGCAGGGCCTCCCCACCCTCACAGGGAAGAATTTTTTCCTATTATCCCATCTAACTCTGCTCTCTATCAATATGAAGCCGTTTCCCCCTTGTCCTGTCACTCTGGGCCCTTGTAAATTGTCTCTCTCCATCTTTCTTGTCAGCTACCTTCAGGTACTGAAAGGCCA
The DNA here is from genome assembly GCA_013399915.1 of Illadopsis cleaveri. NCBI lineage: Eukaryota > Metazoa > Chordata > Aves > Passeriformes > Timaliidae > Illadopsis > Illadopsis cleaveri. Next base: position 71,517 of record VXBB01020330.1, on the reverse strand, counting down.
CAATTAGATCCCAAAGCCTTTTCTTTTCCAGGCTGAACAATCCCAATTCTCTCTGCTTTTCCCCAGAGGAGAGGTGCTCCATCCCCAGTGGGGAGCAGTAAAATTGGTGCAGGCTGAATTGCACCAAGCCTGGGGATTCCCCATCCTAGGCCAGCACCTGACCAGCTGTACCGTGTTGGTCAGTCCCTCATATCCCTTGGGATCTCACTTCCCTGGCCTCAAAAGTGAGCTCAGGGGTTTGGCTATTGCTGCTGCCCTGCGAGAGTCCTTAAAGTCGCTGCACTGCTGGAATAAGGAGTTATCTCTAACCCTGTAGGGATTTGGCAAAGATGCTGGCACGAAAATAGTTTGTAATGAGCTTTAAGACATATTAATGAAGAGAAGTATAATTATTATTACCGAGTTCAATTACAGCCCTTGGATTACAAATATTCTCCCACAATCCCTCAGGAAAGCAATGCATCTTGTCTCCGCAATTAAATAAACTGCGTATCAAGGGGAGGGAAGAGGATTAAACTACAGAAGAAAGAATTGCTTCAACTTGACTGTGGTGGCCCCTCTCCTCCTCCCGCCCAGCTCTCCCTGCTTTGAGGAGAAGAATCCTCACTCAGCACAGCCCAGTGGTGATAAAATATTCCTTGAGAAACTGGTGGTTGGCTTCCTTCCAAAGTCTCCGGCATCTGTAATGCAGCAGTTGCCATGCTAGTGGAATCTAATAAACTGCCTGCAGTACTTATGGAAGTGCACACCTGTACAGTTCTGCGTCCCAAAGATGCAACCTAGGCACTCCTTAAGGGTTTTTTTCTTCCGTGGTTACTGAGCATGGAGACAAAACCGAGGGATGTGCCTGTTCCCCGTGCGGGAGTGTGACAGAAAGCACAAAGCCCTGAGCTGCAAATGCAGAGATCGCTGCGGGTCAAGTGCAGGGAAGCTGCACACGGAGCGAGGGAAGCTCGACCTTGGCAACACAGCAGGAACATCAGCAGTGGTAAAAAACAATGCTGTCCCCAGGGAATAGTGCAATCCAGGGGCTGCTCCAGCTTCCTGACTTCTTGGCTGGAGCAGTTTGTCTCTGGAGAGCTTAGAGGGGAGGAGAAGCCAGTGTTCAGCTGTGTTTGAGCAACAAGGGGCACTGCACTGCCTTCCCTTGCTGGAAGGAATCCACTACAGAGAGGATCACCCTGCCATGGATGCCGGCTGGCACAGGGCCAGGCTCACTTCCAGGGCCAGAGCAGCTCCGCTGGCTCTGATGCTGGTGGAGAAGAGCCTGTCAGTGTCTGGAAGGTGGAATGGGGAGTCTGCACATGGGACAGGGGGTCTGGAAGGAGGGACATGCAGTCTGCAGGTTGAACAGGAGGTCTGGGAGGTGGGACAGGCAGTCTGCATGTGGGACAGGAGGTCTGGAAAGTGGGACAGGAGGTCTGGGAGGAGGAACTGGAAGTCTAGGAGGTGGGACAGGAGGTCCACAATTAACAGTGCTGCTGTCTCTGGCCCCTGGAGCGGTGCAGGATGATCCCAAGCTGGCCAGAGCAGGGGCTAGTGCTTTCTCTGTCTCTCCCCTCTAAAATCTATCCTGAAACACTTCTGATACCAAAATGCACCAAGTTCAGCACAAGAGCAGAAGTCTCGGGTGACGTGGCTGGATTTTGGCTGGACATAGACAAGCAATGACAAACCTTGGCATATGGACGGGCATGGAAACCATGCCAGTTGTGCGCAGGTCAGTTAAGTTACCCACCACCTCCCTGGGCACTGCCTAGAAACTTGGTTTACTTCTTTTCCTATTAAACAGAATAACAAAAGCACAGTGTAGCAGTTTCTCCTTAAACAGTGCGATTGTCTGCAGATGAAGCAGGACCAATGCTTGTTTCAATTCCCTCAGAACTCTCTCTCTGAATGGGTTTCTTGTGCACCTGATTGTTGTTCAATCTCTCCTGCCCAACCTGGTGTACACACGGTTCCGGGGCTTGCTTTTGATCGCGTTGGCTGCAGGACACTTGTTCCTCCTGTGAACCCTGCTCCTTTGTTCCTGTGAGTGTGCCACCCATGGGGAAACCTTTGTCCAAATAATCTCAGATTCCCTGAAGAGCGTGAGCTGCCAGCTTTGCTTTCTAGTTGAAGTGACAGCAAGGAACATATAGATTTATTCTTCTATTCACTGGTGGCTTTCTATTCGTGTGTCCTTGCATCAAATCAAAGCGTCAAAACAACATCCCCGGAGCTCCAGTGGCAGCTCCTGCCCACCAGACAGACATGTGAGGAGCAGGTATTTTTAGCTGAAAAGGATAACCAGCAAGGGTCATGTAGTGAATAAAATGACCCAAGACAATGGTAAGAAGAAACCAAGACACTTCTACTGGAACCTGAGAGGATTGGTATTACACCAGTCACCCCTCTGCGCTGGGAAGAAGTACAGAAAGGGACAGGAAGATGTGGCAGTCAAGTTTCTGGCTCTGTGACAGACTTATTAGAATGCTCTGAGCCCTAAACCCTCTTCCTGGGCGGTTTTTAATTCTGACTCTGTGTTAAGCATTAAGCACTATCAGTGCATGCAGAAAAGAGCCCTAGAAATGCACTGCTTGAGCAGGAGTGCCCAGCTGAAGTCTTTCTCCGCTTACATGATTAATCTGTCTCTGAAGAGCAGCTATTACACACTGGGACGGTGTCTGGACAGTTGTGTGACATCTTCAGTGCAGGATGTGAGCAGTGCAGATGACAAAGGCACGCAGTTGGCCCTGTGGAGAGGTGGGAGATGACTCAGAGCTGTGGCATCGTGTAATGGAGCTGCTCCTGGAAAACCTGCTTCAAAAGAGTCGGGACACAAGAGATCAGCAGTGATGCTTGATGGAGGCAATACCTGATGTAGGAAGTACTTAGGCAGATTGTAATGAGGATGTGGGTTCATTACCAGAGCCTCCCAGGGCTGATAACGGCATCGCTCCTGTTGCACTGCAGTCCCCAGTCGGAAGGAATGCGTAAGAGCGCGGTGCTCCGGGCCACTGGAGCCGCTGTCCTAGCGTGATTCCTACCAATGGAACAATATTGCTTGCTGTTGCATGAACAGAACATGTCTCCTCTGATTGTTTTTTCCTGCTCTTTTGAAGACAGATGCTGTCTGAGGATCCCCACTGGTAGAAGGTCCTCTCAGAGGTGCAGTTACAGCTCTTTACACGTAACCTCTGCCACTGGGAACCAGTGCTAAAAATATAAATCCAAGTGGGGATCTTTGGGCAGAGTTTTCTCTGGTTCTGAAAGAAGTCGTGAGTGTGGACAAGAGACTGACCTCAATAGCCTGTACCATGGCCCTGCTCCAGGGTGTTTTAGCTGTAATTATCCTTTTTTAATTCAGGGAGCTACTGAACTGTGATGAGATTCCTGGAGTGGCTTAAACTCCCCATCCTGCAGGATACCAGGGAAAGAGACACCTCTTCAAGAAAATGCTGATGGCTTCTTGCTCTGCTAAGAAAATGCCAGCTGGCCCAATGCCTTCTCCATCTCAGGTGCTCATCCATGGGCATGTGCCTTTGCTTGGACCAGCTCTGTCCTGGGAGATTTCATATGCCCAGAAATTGGTGACTCTTAAATGCCAAGAATTAAATTGTTGAGGGGTTTTAAACTTTACGTATTGAATTACTGCAAGACAAGTGACAGAAAGTGAGTAAGAGTTAATTATGTGACAGGGAGAGAAAGTGCCACTGTGCAGCAATCCTTTCAAAGGCAAACAGAAATATTTATAGACTCAGGACTGCACAACTTGCCGCGCTCTGACTCGAGGTGTGCTACTGATTCACGGGGCAGCATTTTCGGATGGGGCTCTGGTGTGGGCCACAGCTCTGCTGAAAGGTAGGTCTCACCTCAAGCTGCGTTCAGAGGCAAGTGCTAACGAGAGAAAATCTGGTAGGATTTTGTCAAATCAGAGTTTAAAAACATCCTGGTGATGTCCTCTTTTCAGTCCCTCGGTGGATTTCCCTTTCTGCATGGCTGGCAGAGTGGCTGTGAGTGCTTGCCGAGGTGACCCCAGCCCACACCACACAACCAGCTCTGTGGGGACAGTATCCTGGCCCCTCCAGATTTGGGGCACACACACAGCTTGGGCAGGTGCTCATTTCTTGGGTGATTTCCCACCACACTACAGTACTTCTGTTCCATTCTGCCTTCCAAGCAGAGCTGCAAAGTGCAGAAGCTGGGAGAGGAGACAAACACGATTGAGATCAAACCTGATCAACATCTGCAAGCAGCCACCCCACAGTCACCCTCCTGTGGGACACTCCCTGTCCTCCCATGCTGCTCCCAATGGTTATCCTGTGCAGAGCCACCCTTGGTGGGCACAGCCTCAGCTGTGTGCCCTCCCACAGCTCTGGGCCTGGCCCGGGCTACTGTCGCTATTTTCAGGGACTGACTAATCCTGATGGGAGCAGGAAGAGTCTGCTGTTACCTGCAGAGGACAGAGGGAAGGAGATAATTCATTCCCATCCCCAAAGCAATCCCTGCAGGCAGGTTTTGAGTCAGATTTCCAATCATCTGCCTTTGGAGACCACCAAGCAGGCTTTAAAGAAATCCTTATATTTTTAGCAGTAACATAATAGTGGTGGAAATTTAATAAAATTCACCATCAAATATTTATCCCATTACATTGGCTTAAGTAATTTAAGATGCTGAAATCAACATGGTGGGTTTATATTTAATGAGCCTTGTGTAAAACAGCCACTTCCATCCTTGTCAGGTGTGTAGAGAAGACACTTGCACTCACTCAAAGAATTTTTATCTCCCCAAAGATATGGTGTTAAATAATGTACGACACTCACCAAAATGTTACCTGACACTGGTGGAAAATCAGGCTGGGGCTCGGTGAGCCTGATGTTCACTGGCATGTAGGACAGAGGAAGGGCATTTTTTAATTATTATTATTTTAAATCTAACTGAGCAAATTATGCTGAGAGCAGCCTGGGCTCAGCTTTTGGATGAAGTTCAGCCTTGCTGAGTGTGGTGTTCCCAGCCTGTCCCTCTGACAGCTGGGCAGCGTGGCAATGCCAGGACCAGGCTTAGCTACCTGCAAGCAGGGGGGCTGGAGGAAACAGGGAGAAACTGTTTGTTCCTGAGATCCCCTGTGCCAGCTGGGAGCAGCACACTCAGAGCTGCAGAACACAACTGCCCCAGCTCCCTGGGGTGCCCAGCAAAGCAACCAGGCAAAATCTGGGCATCTCTCCAATGGAGACAGGCTGGGAGAACTGGGGGTATCCAGCCTGGAGAACAGGAGGTTCTGGGGAGACCTTAGAACACCTTCCAGTGCCTAAACATGCTCCAGGAGAGCTGGAGAGGACAATGGACAAGGGCATGGAGTGACAGGACAAGGGGGCATGGCTTTAAACTAAGAGGGAAAATACAGATTAGATTTTAGGGGGAAATTCTTCCTTGTGAGGGTGGTGAGGTGCTGGCACAAGTTTCTCAGAGATGCTGCGGCTGCCCCAGCCCTAGAAGTGTCCGAGGCCAGGTTGGACAGGGCTTGGAGCAACGCAGAACAGTGGAAGGCGTCCCTGCCCATGGCAGGGGGTCGGAACGGGATAAACCTTAACGTCCCTCCAACCCAAACCACCCCGTGTCTCCGTGATTCGAGCTCCTGGCAGAAGGGCAGGTAGGCTTGGTGGGGGCTGAGCCTCTACCACGAGAACCGGGGAGAACTTCTTGTCCTTCCCGTATCCTTTATCTTGCCATGTCCCCTCGCACCTCCCCGTGTCGCCCATCCTGCGTGTCCCCCCGTGTCCCCCGTGTCCCCGAGTCCACGAGCGGCGCGGCCACACCGCCGGTCTCACACTGACCCCCAGCGTCGGGCGACGGCTGAGCCCGAGCTGCTGCCCCGGCCGGGGGGCGTTCGATGGGAATTAAACCCTAATTAAAGCCTGTAGCAAAGCGACGTGACAAAGAGGGAAGCGGAGGGGCGGGAGCGCCTGTTCCCACGGCTACAGTAACTGCAGCCGTTAAACTGAGCCAGGAAAAGGTTTCTGTAGCTGATGCTTTTTAACAGCCAAGCCAAGTTACCAGTAAATCATTAAAATCCATGTAATCAGTCTCCTGGAGCAAAGGTAAGGGTTTGGACCCAGTGAGACGCTTTGTGCTGGGAGAGATTTACTTGTAGTTTGTGAAACACTCTAAAGATCAATATGCCAGGAGCAAGCGGGGCTTAGGAAGGGCAGGAGAGCTGGGGCAGGTGGAATTCACTGGGCAGTGTTTGGAGGTGCCTTGGGAAGGATTTGCCAGGTAAACACTAGAGATTGTTACAAGAAGTGCATCAATAGCAGGGAGACAAAACCATGAGCAGCAGGGCTCCAGGCAAAGGTTTGGGGAAGAGTCCTGGCAGGACTCCAGGGTCTCCAGCACATCACAGGAAGCCCAGTGCCAAACAGCCCCTCAGACAGGTACTGCAGCTCCCCAGCCTGGGCTGGGTTCTCTGCACTCACTGTTCTCCAGTGCTCCTTATGGTTTGTCATTAACGAATGTCACAGGTTTCCTCTTTGTTGCTCTTTCTCACAAAGCCCACGTACAGCTCTGTCGTGTTAATTAATTTCTTCAGATACTGCCTTTCCACGTTTGGTCCTTGATAAAACGCTTGCAAGAAATCCAAAATAAGACTCAAAGAGATTTCTCACATGGCAAGCATAAAGTTTCATTATGTACCATAAATTCCCTGTGATTTCTGTGTCAAGGCTCAGCAGCTTCTGATGTGAGCAGTCCTCTGTGATGGAAATGAGAGGTTTATTCCATGTGAGTGGTGCAAATGTCCTCAGGTCAGCAAGGTTCAGGGCAGCTGCATCAGAGGGCTGCAGATCCTTGTGAATATTCAGTTCTAGGTGGGGTATCAACTCCCAGAGTATTTCCCAGGACAGTGCCTCTGGGAGCCCAAAACTGGCAGTTCATAGAACCATGGAATCACAGAATGGTTTGGCTTAGAAGGCACCTTAAAGATCATCCAGTTCTAACTCTCTGCCATGGGCAGGGACACCTTCCACAGACCAGGTTACTCAGGTTACTTTGGGAAGTGGATCCTCCTCCTGCTTTTTCCCCAGAAGAATTCAGCCACTTGAACTCAACCCACCTCTCCCGTGGCAGGAAAAGGCCAGCCAAGGCTCCTGATGGATGGCTGTTCAGTATGACAGACCTCACATTCAACAGTTAACAGCCAGCATGTTTACAGGCAACATTTTTTTTGGCTGCTGTCCCTGGCATGTCAGTCATGTTTAGCCAAATGAACTGGGAGGATTATAACAGACAGGGACACTGGTGCAAGTGACAGGCGCAGAGACAAGTGCTGCAAGAAGCTCATTTGCACATTGAGTTTCACAGCCCGGCTCTCCCTTCCTGCTCCATAAGCTCATCAGCTGCTGCTGCAGAGCCGCCAGTTTTCACAGGAATGATGGAGCTCACAAAACCCTCTTTTGATTTTTTTTCTCCCCTGCCTGCTTAGACAACAGATTCTAACATAACCCATTTTTTTAATATTGAGAATAAGCCCCCTTTTATGTGGAAATGTGGGTTTAATGTAAATAGCTCGTGTTGCTCTGATTCTCTCTGAGGGCTGTTGGCTGTTGGCAGTCCCCCTGTTGCCTTTCAAGTCACTTGGGAGTCACTGCTGCTGAGATGGGGATGGATCTCAGAGGGATCTGCAGTCTCTCCTGGGTGCTTCCTGCGCTATGTGACAGTTTTTATCTCGGCTGTATTTCAGAATATGCAGCAACATCTGCAGCTGTGAAACTGGCACCACCTGCCCCCAAAATAACGTGGTTAAAGGGGGGAATAGGGCGAGCGTGACATGAGAGCTCTGGAGGGAGTCCTGCCATCCCAGCTCCATCTAAGTTGCTGTGCGCCTTGCAAATGTCCAAGGCCACCTCACAGAGCCTGATGTGCTTGTAGTTGTGTACCTCACCCCACACCAGGTCACCAAAGGCCATGGGACAGCTCAGGGCTTTGCCACCCCGTTCCCAGTGCTCAGTCACATCAGCTTTCTGAAGCAGCAAAAAACCCGAGAAACATACAGTGTTGTGAAAAGTATCTATTAGAATTGTCAACATTAAATTTTCCTTTACTATTTTCAGTTTGTTGTGGAAATTAAAACAAGAACCACGTTTTCCAGCTGCAGAAATGCTGCTTTTCAGCCAGTTTTAGTCTGCGGCTGTTTACAAGACAGTGTAAGTTTTCACTGCCTAATAAAAACAATCATCTGTATTCCATGGCTGCAAGCAACAACACTGTGAGAGAGTGGAGCAAGTCGAGGAGGTTTTGGAGAAGAATATGAATTATCTCACCCGGAGAACAAAGCACAGACGGACCCTGAGCACTGAGGGAAATTGCACAACAACGTGCAGGCAAACCTGCACGGTTTAACTGGGGGATTTTATGCTCTTGAGAAAAAAATGTATTTTTTGAACATCCCCATAGGTACAGTCTTGCCACTTATTCCTGCGATTTAAATTGTTGCTTCTGTTTTTTAAGGCCAGGCTGAACGGACAAGCATTTAATCAGCCAAGTTGGATAGAGGAGCACAGGTACCACTGAGACTCGTGGGACGACTGCAATGAGCAAGAACATTAAAGGCTGCTATAAAGAAACAAGCTCCTCTGCCCTCAGATGGACAGAATTATAAAAATCCCCACAGCATCCCCAAAGCACTGAATTAACTGGAGAAGGAGCTGTGTTTAATGTGATGAATTGAGCCCGTGGGCCCCATTGTGGGGACGTGGCCGTCAGGGCACCGCTACCTGCCATTGCTCCCTGCAGCACCTCCCTGGGAACATCAGACAGGATAATTACGTACTTAAATCTGGGTGCTTTACTACACAGAAATTCATCTGCTACCCTCAGAGTCCTTGAAGTTAAAGAGGGATTTGAGTTACTGACATAATTTGTTCCCTGAGGGCTGTGGAAGGCAGAGAGAAGCACATCTGAATAATAACTCTCCGACCACGTCTTGAATGGGAGAGAGGGCTGCTCCAGTGTGAGACACAATGGGAAGCAAACGATTTCAAATGTTTATAAGCTACATAGTTCCCAGGCAGGATGGGGCTGGGTTTTTCCCCAAGCAGCAGCCAGGAGGGAGGTGAGCAAGTTCCCTTCAGAAACTGTAATTGCAGCCTTCCAATACTTGAAGGGAACTTGCAAGAATGATGAGGCAAGACTATTTACCAAAGCATGTAGTGACAGGACAAGGAGGAATGGGTTTAAACTGATAGAGAGTAGGTTTAGATTGCATATTGGGAAGAAAATCTTGGTGGTGAGNGGCCCTGCTCGCCCGGCCCGGCCACGGCCGCGGCACCGGGCCCGACGCTCCGCGAAGGCGGCCCCCGCAACCGATCCCGCACAGCCCGCGGGGGAAGCAGCCGGCACGGCGAGCCTGGTATGAGGGACGGATAGTGTGGGGGGGAAAGGCCGCGGGGCCGGGCGGTCACAGAGTGGGGGGATCGCAGGTAATGATCAACAGCTGCAATCTGAGCATCACCATGTGGGAATTATCAGGAGAATTGAAGTAAATTTATCGCCGTTCCCGCTCCTCCCACGACGTTATTTGTGCCAGTGCAGAAATACAGAACAGATTTAGCCGCTCACCCTGCAGGGTGATGACAGGCCTGGCACAGCAATTCCCATTAGCATCATCCTTAAGAAAATAAGAGCATGGTAATTGACCTTGTACGGTGCTGGTTTATTCTCTGAGCAAAGTGTTTTTCACTTGCTGGTGATGGACTGTACATTGTGGTTTATGTAAGCTGTCTGCTCCTCTTTTCCTCTCTTTACATGCAGTTTCTACTAATTACTTTCTTAGAAGGTTTGGATCAAAATGCCACTCATGTGATGGAGCCCTTCTGTTCCAAAGCCAGCTTTGCAACTGAAGAGATAAGGTGATTTTATTCTTCTTTATTTCAAGTGAGCTTTAGCATCTTGTCTTTTTTTCTAACAGTGTTCATCACATGAAGCTGCTGAAGGACAACCCGCAAAGAGGATGAAATGCGAAGAAAGCAGTCTAAAATCAGAGCCAGAGGGACTCACATGTGAAACTGGAAACCTTGCTGCACTGGGGGAAACGCCTAAAACTCCTGATGGTGATGGAGGTTCAGAAGATCCAGGAGACAGCAGTATAACCCAACAGGAAAAAGATGAAAGCATTCCAGAGACTGATGAAGGGAAGCAGCAAAAGGAGCAAGGCGTTTCTCTGGAGCCACACGCAGTGAAACCCAGCGGTGCTCCGTTAAGAATGGGTGGATATCTGCACCACTATCACGTGTTCAGCGAGGAGGAGAGCAGCTGTGGGAGCTTTGACGGGGCCACCTCGGAGGACGCGGATCGCCCACGGAGGCCGATGCTCCTGGAGCACAGCAGCGGCCTCTCAGATGAGGACAGCAACCAGCCCATGCCAGTGCACCGGTTCTTTGGAGATGTTGAGCTGGTGAGATGATGAGTCTGTCCCTGCTTTAGACTCAGCCCTGGTCTGCTTAAGATTTGCCTCAAAACTCTTGGCGAATTTGACCACTTGTTGTTGGGCCCTGTACCCCAGATAAAACTGTCTCCAACCAGAGATGAAATTACTTGCCCAGCTAAATTAATTTCACGTGTAAAATCTTCCTTATTTAGACTTTTTAGTCCAGTTCCATGAGATAGGAACTCATTTTTGAACTCATGAGATAGGAACTCTTTATTAAAAATAATGTCATTATTTTTACTGATAATGGCATTATGGAGACAATATTGTTGGCAAAATAGATTTTTACTGGTCTTCAGTTCTTAACACCCCTCCCCCCCGCTTTTTGTGACCTGTGACGAGCTACTGTGTGGTCACTTTGCCAAAGCTTCCCTTAAGGTGATGCTGCCTGTGGTCCAAACTAGGGGCTGCTGGGTGTGAGGGGGCTGCTGGGTGTGAGGGGGCTCCTGGCTGTGAGGGGG
>VXBB01020330.1:38646-53073 GCA_013399915.1 Illadopsis cleaveri | reverse complement strand
AGGGACGGGGCCGGTGGTGGTGCCATAACAGCGGCACGGCCCGGGGTGGGCAGCGGTGGTCCCGGTGCTTGCGGCCCCAACAGTAGCCGCCGTGGGTGCGTGGTTTTCCTAAAGTGACTAAACTGACCTTGTGCTTTGCTTTTTGTTCTTCTGACTCCCGACACACAGAGCATGGTGCAGGTACAGGTTTGGTAGACGTTGCTCCTGTATGCATTTGGAACTCTTAGATTCGAGGTCCATCTTGGATTACCAGGTTTAATTTATTGGCAGACTGCTCTGCAAGTTATCTAAATCCTCGTTTTGCTCAGCACTAATCAAACCCGCACCAAAAGAACATTTATGGTGCCAGTGTTAATTGAAGGGAATATATATTTGCACTCGTCATCTACTGACAGACCACAGCATGCAATTCTTTGAGTGTAGTGCCTCAGTGGGATTTTTGTCATCGTTCCAGGGATGAGTTTAAGCTTGAAGGCCGTGGCTGTGACCAGCTCAGCTCCCCAGGATGCCGCACAAGATCGGTTTCACCGTGGTCAGTTCGTCGGGGCACGAGGACGGGTTCAGTGCCCGGGAGCTCATGGTTCACGCGCCGACAGTGAACGGGTGGCGGTCGCCCAGGTACTGTGAGGGGATGCTCTTGGAGCACTGAGTTTCTGAAGCACCAAGTTTAAAACAAGTGGCAGATGTACCACGCATAGTCAGAGCAGTTTATGGTATCCCAAACCAAACTGATAAAGCAAAAAAAATGACTTTAATCCCATGGAACTGTCATCCTGAGGGAAAAATCCACCTTGGTTAACACCTAAAGGCACTGCATTGTATTTAAATAAAGTCCTTGAAAATGAAAATGGGAACTGTTTTTGTTCTTGGCAGTCTTGGAGTCTGCAACTGCTTTGGCTTAGTATGAAAAATTTATTTCACTCAGCACATCTTCTAAACGTGTGCAGGGCACCTGAACATATGCATGCAGTAAAGGGAAGGGAAAAGTGTTTCCACTCTGCTCTTGGGATTCTTACAATATTTATAATGTTGGCTTACAATTAATGACTTGAAAGTTCCATAATTAAATGTTGCTCAAGTCGTAAGTGAAGTCTGCTTTATAATGATGATTGAATTCAGAAACTGTGTCTCTTCCAGGCTCTGTCAGTACCCCCAGGAAATCATCCTGCAGTTGGTGGAGAGGTGTCGGATCCGGAAGCTGCAGCTGCTCGCTCACCAGTACATGATTGCGAGCAAAATTGAGTTCTACATCAGTGAAAGTCTGCCTGAGTACTTTGCTCCGTATCAGTCAGAGAGGTTTCAGAGACTTGGGTGAGACCGAAAGTTCTGGATCAAGTTTATTGTTTTAATCAGAAAAGCTTCAGGGGAAAATAATACTCACTGAGGGTTGTGTGTGATGTGGACATGCTGTGTGAGAGATCCTGGGCTTGTGTAGATGTGTGACAAAGCTGGAGATGCAGGTGAATTGCCAAGGGACAGCACACACTGTTTCAGTTATGAGGGAGTTTTAAACCTGGGGGTCAGAAATCCACCTGTGTGTTTGGATGTGTCCTTTGCTCATGTGTTACATTTTCTTTCCCAGTTATGTCCCTCTCTCAGACAATGAGAAGACTGATTTCAGAGCTCGAGAGTTGAAATCTGTGTACATGGATGCAGTTGGCCAGTACCTGAAGCTGATTTTCCATAAAAATTATGTCAACAAATACAACTTGTATGGGCAGGTGAGTTAGAAGTCCTTACCTGGCAACCCAGGTGACACTTCCATAGTAAAGAGCAGGCACAGAGATCTTCTCCCTTGATTTGTAGAAGCAAAAAATGCTGGTTGAAAGCTCCTGTGCTTATTTTAGTTTGTTTTAAAGCACAAAATGCAGATAACAGATTAGAAGTGAGTTGGGATCAGGTGGATGCACTTCATGCAGAATAAATGAGTCAAGAGCATATTCTGTCACTCTTGATTGTGCTGAGGTTTAGCCCACACAGCAGGGTCTGTGTTGAGGATAATGAACTGCCTCTGAGAGCAGCTTTGGGGTCACAAAGCCACTCTGAATGTTTTGGACCTGTTGTGGCATTAAGTGAAGATGTTGCACAGCCACCACAGCCATGGTACAGACACACAAACATCTGCCTCAATTCTGCTGGGACTTGTTTCAGTGCAATGGAGTCGTAGATTTGGTGATACATTTTCAGTGGACCAGGAGGCACATTTAGCACTCAGTGCTTCTCTCTGCTTCCATATCACCCTCCTGACCACAGGCCCTCATTTTTTGTTCCAAGAAAAGAGGAATGAGCTTACACATTTCCATTTCCTGTGGATTTCTGCAGGTTGCCCTGGTAGCTGTGAACATCATTGGGGATCCAGCAGACTATGGTGATAACAGCATGAGCAGTGTAAGTCCAAAGCATCCCTGTCCTTCTGCTGCTCCATTTCTTGAAGTACAGGTTCCTGGAGTAATGGGATGAACCTTTCTTGTGCCAGTTTTGTGCTTTAGCAAAGATGTGTTGCATTAATTTTTTATGTATATGAGCCTAATAATGGGAATACAAAATTAAAATGTAATTAGTTGGGACATTTTAATTTTCAGCATCTCCAGGTTCTCTTGCTTCAATGTGCCCCAAAACATAAGTGCTCTAAGTTACATAACATTGCAGAGCTGATGTTGGTTGTGGCAAGTCAGAATTCTGTCTTGAACACACACCTGATGTTGATGAATGTGCATTAAGGTGTTTTTTTTTTCCCACCCTTCCAAAGCCTTCCAGAGAGAAGCTGATAGATCACTACTTGGGAATCAAATCTGATGACCCTGCCTTAGATGGAACTTACCTTGGGTAAGGATGTTCTTTGCATACACCCTGGCAAAACCTCTGCTTGGTGTAAAGTAGTTGTTGATCTCTGTGTTTAATTCCCTGCTAATGAAAAGAGAAGCCTGCCTTACTGTGGTTTACTTTGTTCATTTTATGCCTTCAGGAAACGTGACTCCATTTCACCTCTGGACGATTTGGCCTTTGACATGTACCAGGACCCAGAAGTGGCTCAGATAATCCGGAGGCTGGATGAGAAGAAGCGGGAAGCCGTGCGTCTCGAGTGCTACGACCACGCCAAGAAGCTCAAACAGGCCATTGCAGACTTGCAGAAGGTGTTGTTGGAACATCTTTGACACCTAAATGGAGTAGAGCTCCAGTGGTTCATTAGGGCCTTGCTGTTTGTGTGAAATCGTAACAATTTTTGACATGGAATCGTAATGATTTTTGATATATTTCCCAAAAGGATGATTTTAAAATCAGATAGCTTGACTGAGTAATTTGGCTGGTAGCAATGAAACAAGTAGAGTAAGGTGGTTCCAAGCAATGTTCAGTAAGATGATTCCAAGGTGATTTTTGCCAATCTTAGGTGGGCGAGCGACTGGGCCGGTACGAAGTGGAGAAGCGTTATGCAGTAGAGAAGGAGGATTATGACCTGGCCAAGAAAAAGAAGGAGCAGATGGATGAGTACAGGCTGAAGGTGTACCAGCAGCTAGAGCTGCATGACCTCCTGGATGCACAGCTGCTGGTGGGTGCTGTTAGTCCAAACTCCAGAGGGTGTTCTAAATAGAAATGGCAGAACAACCAAACTTCATTCACAGGTTAATGGAAATTTTGAGATTCAAGTAAAGCTTTTCAGTTTTCTGTTTGGGTTGTGGATTTCTCCAACCTGAGACTCTCAGTGTGGTGTGTTATGAGCATGCTTAGTTCTCCATAAATCCCATTAAACCGTTGAGGTCTCAAGAAAATGGCATTAGAATCCTGAATATTTTGCCTAATTGCAAGACTATCTGGTGCAGATGAATAAGGTACTTTCTCATATTTTGGAGGGGTGGAGGAGGCTTAGGCTGGTATCAAGGCTAACCATACAGAGTCCATGTGATTTTTTTTATATACATACAGTTATGTTGTGTTCTCAGAGCAGGAAGTTTTATAATCTCTCCACACATACACCCACACAGAATTATTTTCTGACTGTTTAATAAAGCTGCATCCAGTGGGAATGATGACACACCTGTGAGCCAAGTTCAACGTTTACTTGAAATCCCCAGAAGCTCCTTGTCAGAGTTGTAGCTGTACTGACTGATTTTAGCACATTTTTAGCCTTGCTGTAAAAATCTTCCCTTTTTCAGATCCGAAAGCCACTTGAGTTGCCTTTGGGATCTGTGAGTGGCATTGAGAGCCCCCAGAGCTCCCCTCCTGAGCCTGCAGACCCACCCCGAGAAGAGCCCCAGAGGGCAGAGCCTGTGCTGGAAGAGCAGTTGGTGGATCTCACTTCTTCTGAGCCTGTTGTTCCCTACCAGTCCCCTATTTCTCCTCGGACTCACCCCACAACCTCCAAGGAAACGTTTTCCAAGGAAAATGTGAGTACTGTTCCCTCTGTTACTGCAGAAACCTGTCAGAGCAAACAATCTGATGTTGAACCTTCCAAATAATGTGGTTTATTCTCATGGTTAACTGGGGAGTGATGCTGCTTTGATGTGAGAAAATTGCACCGAGGTGAATCCAATTAGTGATAAAACCACTTCACATCTGAGTCATTGCCAGAACAACAAATTTTATCTTTTCTGCTAGATTGAATTTTTACCTTATGATGAGAGGCCCCTCCCGACCGTCTGCAAGCAGGTGGATGAAGCTGTGTCCTACCTTGAGCCAGAGGTGACTGAAGAGGATTTGGGTGACACTCCAAGGACTGGCAATACTGGGGAGCCAGAACCACTCATGAAGAAGGCACTGAGGGAAGCCAGCCCTGTTGTGGAAGTTTTTGGAGAGACTTTGGTAAAAATCAGTATAGCAAACCCAAAACCCAGCAAAACAAACCCATGGGTTATTGTGCTCTGTGTTGAGCTGAGGATTTTTGTCTTCAGAGCTGCTATTTCAAAATCTGAGCTTAAAATTTGACCTTGGCTCTATGGATGCCTGTTTGCAGCATTTCTGCAAATCTGTAGCTTTGATGATTGATACTTGATGTACTGATAGACAGGATCCAGCAGACTGCTTTAGGGTATGGACCCAAAACAGCCATAACTTGCCACTGTCTTTTGCAGGGAGAGAAACCCTCACTGTTCCTGGAAAATGTGTGCTTTTAATAAAGCCAGATTCCTGTGGGGAACACCTGGGGCTGTCACGCTTCAGTTCATATGTTCTTTTGAAGCTAATTCTCTATATAAATGTTAAATATGTACTTAAATATCTGTAGGGACCTTTTAAGAGATAGACTTGTTCTGTGCTCAGGTTTCAGGAGCGTATTCCAGGACTTGGTCGTGTCGAGAAGACACTTTACTGACTGTGTACAAGGTGCTGATGGAAGTGTCAGTGGACACTCCAAAGGAGGATTTAAGGAACATGCTGAGGGCTGCTGTTTTCCTTGTGAAGAGGGCCATCAAAGACACCGTGTCTTCAGTAAGTTGGGATAGGCTTGATGCTCCAGTGAAGAACTGGCAGCCAAAACTGCAGAAACATGGGGTTAGGATACTCTGAACAAATAGTTTATGAATCTACTGTTGAATAAATCCAGAATCAAAACAAAGCCCCTCAAAACTTCTAAAACAACTGGGCAATGTCTGGCATTGAACAGATGGAGAAAACTGAGCTGAGCCATGAGCTGATGCAGTAAATGTGCAGTGAGGTTGATCCTTTTTTCTTTGTTAAAGCTGAAATACAGCAGTGAAGTAACTTCTATTTTCCAGCTCAGGGGGCTGCGCTTAGCTGAAGGACACTTGGGCTTCAAATAAACCTTAAATAAGAAGAAAAGAAGAAAATTGAGAGGGTACTCTTTATGAAACAATTTCTGAAGCCTTTCACCTAAGTCCTAGCAACAGGTTTTCTGGAAGACAGTTGTCTGAAGTAGCTTCCATTAAGGATGTTACTGTAGTTCTACATTAAGAATGGATCTTACTGTATTGTCTGAAAACAGGGCTCTGTGTTATTTTTGCTCAGTTTTTCGTTTTTCTTTTTAACTTAGGTTTTTCAGGCTTCCTTGAAACTTCTAAAAATGATCATTACCCAATATATACCAAAACACAAACTTGGGAAGCTAGAAACTTCTCAATGTGTGGAAAAAACCCTGCCACATTTGCTTTCTAGAACAGGAGACTCTTCATCTCGTCTTCGTCTTCTGGCTTCAACCTTCATCCAGGTGGGTGTTTCCCTTCAAATTAAGGAGCTCATAGGTGAGAAACACCTGATCAGAGTGGGCTGTGAGACCAGGGTTGGCTGCTGTGAAGTGTTACAGCTTATCACAGAATCTTATCACAGAATCTTATCACAGTTTGTCACAAAGTAGCTGGGGTTGCAAGGGCCCTCTGGAGATCATCCAGTCCAACCCCCTGAAAAATCAGGGTCACCTGGAGCAGTCTTGGGGTACCTGCTGCTGCTGCAGATGTGACTCCTGTGTTCTTTACTGCATGTGAGCTACGGAGATGAGAAAACTCTTCTTTGCTGAGACAGGTAATTGTCCTTATTCAGCATCTGCGTGCTCACTGACTCTGTGTGTTTCTAGGAAATAGCACTGTGCCCTGAAGTAAAACCTCTCCAGATTATTCCAGTCCACCTGGTTAAAACATTAAAACCAAACTCCCCAACACACCTGGCAATGAGTCACGTGGAATTGGTGGAATCTCTCTTGGGAGCCATGGGGACTGAAAACTCTGGGTTTACCATCAACAGTGTCATGAAGGTAAGAGGTCAAGGTTACAGCACGTGGAGGATTTTCTGATGGTTTTCTGGGGGCTTGCCTGACTTTTTTGGAGTGCTTGAGAATTCCTGAAGAGGTATATTCCCCTGATCAACAGTGCTGGTAATTTTAGACCAGGTTGGACAGGGCTTGGAGCACCCTGGTCTAGTAGGAAGTGTCCCTGCCTGTGGGATGGCGTGGAATGAGATGAACTTCAGGATCCTTTTCAACCCAAACCATTCTGAGATTCTATGCAGCAAGATGTTAATATCTGGGAAAAAACCCCAGTGGGTTAAAAAGTGGTTGCAAAAACCTGTCTTGTAGGAAGATTTCTCCTGCTGCAGGAGAATCTTGGACTAATAAACCAATCCCTAAAAACACGAGAAAAGAGAGACATAAATTTTTTTTTTCTGATTATTTCCAGTTTGCCACGGGAGCTCTGGAGCACAGGGCTCAGGAGGTGCGTGAGGTGGTGCTGAGGATCATCTTTGCCATGTACAGGGAGCACAGGGCAGCCGTGCTGGAATATCTCCCGGACGATGCCAGCGCCCGCAGGACCATGCGCTACAAAACGCTCTTTGAGGGGTTTGCCAAAATCGATGGGAAACCTTCTGAAACTGAAATCAGGGTATGTAATGAGAGGCAGAACGTACAGGGCCACTTCAGACATGGCATTTGGCTGAGTGGTATCCTGATTTCATGGCTGGGTTAGATACAGAGTGTCTTCAGGTGTGTTCATGTTCCTTAGTGTGGAAAGCTGTGTATTCCCTATACTCACTCTTGGGAATAAAGCCAACAAGGAATACTGAGATGAACAAGCAGTTTGAAAATGCACAAATGCTATTTTCTGGTGCCAGTCTTGGGGAACAGTAAGCCCAAAGGCTGCCCTGTGTGTTCCTTTCAAGTAGTGCAGAGGAATTTGGGAAGAGGGAGTTGTCACTGTATCACACTCATCACTTAACCAAGCAGGACATTTCCTGTCCTGCATCAACCGTGAGTTCTGTGCTGACGTGTTTTGTAATCTCTTGTGTATGAGGGAT
Source organism: Illadopsis cleaveri (assembly GCA_013399915.1). Classification (NCBI taxonomy): domain Eukaryota; kingdom Metazoa; phylum Chordata; class Aves; order Passeriformes; family Timaliidae; genus Illadopsis; species Illadopsis cleaveri. Next base: position 45,339 of record VXBB01020330.1, on the reverse strand, counting down.
GGTTCCAAAGCCTCTGGAACTGACAGAGTATTTCCTGCCAGGCACAGAGAAAAGCAGCAACAGAAGCAGAGAAACAGAAGAAAGAAGAAATGAAAGTTCTGAAAGGGCATTCATCAGCTCTAAAGTTAGAGTTACAAGCAGAGGTTGAAGCTGAAGAGGTGAGCATGTTTCAGTTTGTTTTAATCCTTTGCTCTTTGGATATCATGGACTTAGATAATGAATTTTAGTGTTGTCTCATTAAAAAGAATGAAGAACTCCAGACATACCCTGGTGACTTTTCTCCTCATCAGTCCAGCTTAAAATCTGGGGTGTTGTTTTTCCTAACATAGTGTAAAGTTTGGATTCATTATTACAATATAACAATATAATAATAGCTTTATAATATAAAATAATATCTTAATATAAGAGATTTACCCTAGAACCAGAAGCACAAATGTTGTAGTGCATTGGCTCTGCTTCTAGATTTTAAATTCCAGACAGAAATCAGAATATAATGTGTTCCCTTTCTCTCTGGAAGGCAAATTTCTGAGTTAAATTTCTTTGTTCGGTAGGAGAAAGAATCTGATTTTCAGAAGACAGAGAATCAAGGTAGGTAGTTTCAAATAAGAGTTAAGAAATGTAGATGAATTAAAATGTGATCTTGGTTTAATAGTTGTCTCCTTACAGGTTACCAGGTATATGAAAGCCCTCAGGCTACAGCAGCAGAGATTCAGGAGGAACTTTCCTCTGTTGCAAATTACCTGGATAAGTAAGTGAGATGAGCCTCTAATCACCTTAAGCCCTTGGTGTCACCTGTGAGCTCCTAACAGTAATAACATTTTTCCAGTAGATCACAGCTAATACCTTCAGCAGTGAAACAATAAAGACTAAAATCTCTTCTAACAGATTTGAAATTATCACCAGGCAATCCTAGGTGCTTTTCTTTTAAGTTCTTGGATAGTGTGACTTTGTACTTTTTTTTTTCTGAGTATTTGCTTGTGGGATAAGAAATAGCCACGGTTTAATGTTCAGCTGCCAGTGTGAAATAAGGGAAAAATATGGTGTGGCTTTGCTGCGTGTTGTAGGGGGAGGGCATAGAAGAAGCCCTGGGAAATTCTGGAGCCAGGAAAGTCAGTTTTGGTGGCCTGCTCTCAGAACTTCTGTAGAATTAATCATTCTGTAAGAAAAAATGGTCTATAGTTGTATTTACCCTAAATTACAACCCAGTACCTGCCCCTCCTAAGCTCAGCTCTACACAGGGAAAAGAAGCTCTTCAAGATACTGGCTGTTTTTGAGAACAGCTTGGAACAGAAGGAGCAGGGCTCATCCGTTTCTCTCTGACTCACTGATGTTTGTATTCTTTCCCAGCTTGTGTATTTTTTGTGGTGAAAGGAACGAGTCCTTCACAGAGGAGGGGTTGGATCTGCATTACTGGAAGCACTGCCCCATGTTAACCCGATGTGAGCACTGCAAACAGGTCAGACTGAACTTCCCAGAGATACTAAGACATGGATTGTTGTTATTCTGATTTAGAGGCACTGCAAGATATTTAACACTTGGGCAGGTGAATTCTGAGTACACCCATGTGATTTGGGTAGTGCTTTTGGAAAAGAGCAGTATTAGAAAATGAGTTAATAAATGGACTGAAATGGCATTTTCCCTTTGTCATTTCGGGAGGGTGAAGCTAAACTGATGTTTTGTTTTAACCCCATCCCTGTTAGCTCAGCACGAACCTTGCTGGCTGTGTTGCAGATGCTGGAGATCGCCAGCCTGACGGAGCACCTGCTGACTGACTGTGACAAAAGGGACAGCTTTGGGAAGTGCCCACGCTGCAGAGAGGCCGTGCCCAGGGATGAGCTGCCCAGACACATCAAGAGCAGGATTTGCCACCGTGAGTAGCTCCCAACAGGAAGGTGGAACATGAGAGGTCCAGACTTTCAAACACCAGGGATCTTTGGCAAATCAGGCTGCTTGTGTTACGGACTTAGGGATCTATGCAAATCCTCAGGATGGAAAAGATTTGGGATAAATGCCTGAGTTTTCCAGAGCTTGGCCTCTGTGAATGTGCGTGTGGAGGGTGAGTGAAAAGCCTGGAAAGTCTCTTCCATATCCCTGTAGATTCAGCACTATCCCAGCACAGAAAGGACATGAACCTATTGCAATGAGTTGAGGAGGCACCAAGTTGATCAGAGGGATGGGTCACCTCTGCTATGGGGAAAGGCCAAGAGAATTGGGATTGCCTGGAGAAGAAAAGGCTTTGGGATGACCTAATTGTGGCCTTCCAGTAGGGGCTGAAGGGGCTACAACAAAGGTGGAGAGAGGCTATTTACAAGGGCCTGGAGTGACAGGACAAGGGGGAACTGGATGATCATTAAGGTTCCTTTCTATCCATGTGATTCTGGATTCCGAGATTCCTTTTGATCTTGTTTTGATGAAGATGATTACACACAGGACTTCTTAGGGAGCAGTTAATGATAACAGGGCAGGAACTGGGTTAGACATGGGGTAGTTTTATGCTGCTTGCAATGCAAATTCTCTTCTTGTGTGTCTCTTCCTTCAAATTCTGAAGTTAGCTTCTCTTTTTAATTCTTACATTATTTTTCAAACAATTTCAGCTGCCAAACCAGAAAATGTGGCAAACCACTGCCCTTTGTGCCATGAGAACTTTCCCCCTGGAGAAGAGGTGAGGCCACCCTTCACACTGGGCAGATGTTGTTACAAGTTTTTTTAATATGATAGACCTTTCAAGATATATTAAAATAATGGATATACTAATTTCTATTTCATAGCAAGGAGTTCATACTTCGAAAAGGCAGATTAAAGTGCTGTTGGTATAAAGTCTGCACACTGCTTTAATTTTACCCATGTGACATTGGCTAATTTTGCTGGAGTTTTACTATGACTTCTTTGTAATTGACTTCAGGCTTGGAAATGTCACCTGATGGACAAAGATGGCTGTAAAATGAACCAGAGGAGGACATCCCCCATGAATAAAACCATTCTGGTGCAGCCTGGTAAGACATTAGCTAATGATAATAACATTTATGCTATTTACTGTGTTGCCTTTGCTTAGGAAAGTGTTTCATCCCCAAGAGCTGTGTCAGTGCAACTCATGGTTTGCATTTGTGTGAGCTAAGTGGTAGTGCTGGAGCAGTGTGCTTGGGGAGCAAATTCCCAAAATCATGCAATAACAATCATGTTAAAAGGAGGACACGAGCTTAGCTGGTGGGGAAAACTGGCACATTTGATAAGTTGATCAGTTCAGGGGGTTTTTTTCTGCAGAACAGGATGACCATGAATAGAACAATCAGCTGAACAGTGTTCTGGAAAGCTCCTGAACGCTGACACAGGGAACCAGAGCCTGATTTAGCTTTTAGTGTCCAATCAAAGGTTGCTAATCTGATCCTAATTACAGGGTGAACTGAATAGTGAGTGCTGTGCATTGCTTTTCCTTTCCAGTCCAGACTCAGGAACCTGACAGATTTATCATTGTGCAGCATTTTCACCATCAAAGGGACATTGATGATGTCAGGTGGTGTTTTTTTTCAACACCTGCCTTTATGAACATGGAAAATCCTTTTATTTTCAGAACACAGAAGTTAAACAAACTGCCTGCAGCACCAGAACTTTTGGCCAGTCACATCCAAACCTTTCCTCCTTCAGACTCTTTAGAGATTTTTAGTCAGCTGTGTGTTCAGAGTTTACCTGCTCTGAGGTGTGCTCTGCTCATATCTGGATGTCACTATTCCAGGTTCCTGGAAAGAGCTGTGGAATTGCCCATTCCACCTGTCCTAAATGAATCATAGGGGTTAAACTCAGCACTTTCTGGTGTTAAACTGGATCCACAGTCCTGTCTGTCTGTCCTCAGCTTTGCTGTTTGTACTGGCTAATGAGATGCCACTCAGTTGTTAGTTTGTTGCTGCTTAGAATTTGGAGCAGAAGCAAATCCTGCCTGGATAAGCTCTGATTCCATAGATCTTCCCTAGAGATAGGAAAGGAACCCTGACCATCCAGCCTGACCACTGCTGGTGTGGAACATGCTGAGGCTCAGTGACTGCCAGCTTCTTGTTGATTCAGTCATTCAGACTTAACAGATCTTGTGAATCAGAAAGGTGGATTTAAATTCACCCCTGGGACTAGATGTGCTTGCAGTAATGATCTCTCTTTTTCTCTTTGCAGCCAAAGTAGGTGGCCACTATTTAAGGAAACCAGGTCCTTCAGGAGCAAAGCTACAACCTCCTTCAATAGGAAGCAAGATCAGAGCCCGAGGGGGCCCAAATAAAAGCACTGGCAAAACATACTCAAAGCGATGACAGGACAAGTATTTCTTCCTTTGTCTGAGTAACTGGGCACGTGGCTGTTCAGAGCTATTTAAAAATTGTGGGCAACTTGTATCATATTTTGTGTGGGCTGTTTTTAGCCTTGAGCAGTGCCTGGTGTGATCCCCGTGGCATTGCTGTCACTGCAGCACTGGGCTTTGCTCCTAGGAGTGCTTATGTTGGAAATACCAAATGTTCTAGGACAAAAACATTATTTTGATAGATAACTGCTCTCTTTTTCCAATCTCATGTCTGTAATTTAATGGGTTCAAGCACATTAATTATGTCAGGGGAGAGATGTCTCTTCCCTGGGTCCCCTGAGGTGCTCAAGGAGCAGGAGCCACACGTGGGGGAAGCCTGGCCTCGTGTGTATGTCAGATTTAGGGTCCTAAAGGCAGCAGATCTGTACCCAAAGCACAGCACAATCCCAGGAATTAACACCAAATGGAAAAGCCAGAGGGCTGCTTGGATCTTTTCCTGTGCTGTGTCACTGTGCAGGAGGGGACAGGACATTGTGGCCTCTCTTACTGTGCACCAAGTGCCTTATGAGCCCATGTGGCAGGAGGGTTAAACTAAACCCTCTGAGTCTGTATCCCCAAGAAATGGCCACTCACAGAAACGAAAAAATAACTTTGGTTGAGCACTGAAGAGCTTGAATTAGTAGATTTAGATGTTTTTGCCTGCTTTAGTGCACTTTCAGCTCAAATACTGAGCTTTTCTAGTTAGATATTGATTAAAATAGCCATCCACAGACTGGAGCACATGCCTTTAAAAGCTTCAGAGAGACAAAGTCTATTAAGACTCAATGCACGAAGCTTTGTACCAAAGCAGCAATTCTTACATCTCTACCTGTAACATTCCAGCTGTTGCTTTCCAGTGTGGAATTGGTACCTTGGGCACGAGAATGAGTGATCATGATAATATGAGGGGAAATTTGGGGGTTTTTGCTCCCATGGAGTGACTTTGTGGTGTTGTTTTGTATATACAGAGCTGATTTTGTAGTACAGTTTTTCTAGTTTGCCTGCAGCCTGCCTACCAGCTTATGGATTTTCCAGGTAGATCAGTGTGTTTGGATTTCAAAAATCTTTGTCTAAATTGTTTCTCTAGCTCTTCCAAATACATATCTCAATACTTACACACGTTAGGAACGTGTATATAGGTATTTTCCCTTTGGTGACATGGGTTCCTATTTGAGAGCCTGATTCTGTATGCTGAATAAATAATATCTCAAAATAACCATTGTTCTTGCTCAGAAGTGTAAGGATGAAAACTACTCTGTGGTACAATAAGGAAATAACTTAGCAGTGATAAAATGGCAATTTTTTAGAATGTGAAAGGACCCATTTGGAGTACAGTAGTACCACCAGTGTCATGTTTAAAGGTGGATTTATCAGGGTTGTTCCTTAATTAACAACCAGTTTTTGCTGCAGTGGCAAAATAAACTGGAGTAAAAAACAGTGTGAGGTTTGGTGTTGTGCCACCAAGTCTTGAGCAAAATATTCCAGAGAAAATCCATTGCACAGGTGCAGGTCTGGGTGGTGAAAGAAGGTCTGCAAAGTGTTGGACTGGAACCTGGATTTGGCAACAATGGAGCCTCAGCAGGAAAGAGCGTGGTCCTGAGCTCAGGCACCTGAGCTTCTGTGTGATCTCTGTCCTTTTGAATCATGCCTGAGTGTCAGCTGAGGCATTTTCATGTGGTACTATAAAGGTGATTCCAGAGCAGCCCCTGTCCATGTGTGCAGGAGTTGATCTCATCCCAAAAAACCTCTTGGTGTTCCATTACCCCAGGAGAGCAATTTATAGTGACTGCGTGTTCCTAAGTGCTGGATGAACAAATCAGGTATTGAAATCTGGGAGATTTTATCAAGAAAAAGAGTTACTTGTATATTAAATGTCAGTTATTTTTATTGCACATATTTAATAAATTACTTTAGCCAGTCTGGAGGGTACGTCTGCATTTTCCACCTGCTACAATGGAAATCAGTACAGGTGCTGGGGTGAGGCTGTGGTTTCTGCAGCAGCTATGAGTGCTGTACCTGTGTGAGTCCTGCCTGTGTGACTTGTACCAGTGTGTGCTGTGTGTGTGTGAGCTGGACCTGTACATGTGTGAGCCGTGCCTGCGTGACTTGTACCAGTGCGTGCTGTAGCTGTGTGAGCTGTACATGTGTGTGCTGCAACTGGACCTGTGTGATTTGTACTTGTGTGAGCTTTACTTGTGTAAGTTGTACCTGTGTGTGCTGTGCCTGTACCTGTGTAAGCTGGACCTGGACCTGTGTGAGCTGTACCTGTGTGTGCTGTATGTGGACATGTATGATCTTTACCTGTGTAAGCTGTGCCTGTGTGTGCTGTATGTGGGCATGTGTGAGCTTTACCTGTGTAAGCTGTACCTGTGTGT
>VXBB01020330.1:17350-38199 GCA_013399915.1 Illadopsis cleaveri | reverse complement strand
GCCGCAGCTGCAGGAGCTGCTGCTGTCCGGGAACCGGCTGCGGGCGCTGCCCGGCGGGCTCCTGCCCCCCGCGGGGACCCCCGCGCCCTTCCCGCTGCTCAGCCGGCTGGACGCGGCCGACAACGAGGTGGCCGAGCTGGGCGCGGACATCGCGGCGCTGCCGGCGCTCAAGGTGGGAGCCGAGCTCGCCGCCCCGCCCGGGTCCCCATCGCACACCCCTGACTGTCCCATCTCTGTCTCCTCCAGAGCCTGGACGTGGCCAACAACCAGCTGCGGGAGCTGCCCGCCGCGCTGGCCGACTGCCCCCGCCTGAAGGAGGCCAACTTCAGGGGCAACCAGCTGAGGGACAAGCGGCTGGAGAAGATGGTCAATGGGTGCCAAACGAAGGCCATTCTGGAGTACCTACGAGCCGGGGGCCGCGGGAAAGGGAAGGTCGAGAGCGCCAGAGAGGATGTCAGGAAGAAGAAGAGGGAGAAGCAGCAGAAGAAGGACAGTGGGGATGGGGAGCAGGATGAGGTGGAAGAGGCGAGCAAGCTGCTGGTGAAGGTTCTGCACGTCTCTGAGAACCCAGCGCCTTTGGTGGTCAAAGTGAGCCCGGGTGTCAAAGATGTGCGAGCCTTCATTGTGTGCTGTGTGCTGAAAGGAGTGAACTTAAAGCCAGGAAATGCTCTCAAGAGGTTCCTGACCATGCAGGTAACAGTTGCAGCCTTGTGATACTTATTTGGAATGGAAATATTGCTGGCAGAGTTGGAAATAGACTGTTCTAGGCCCCTTGCAGCAGATGAGTTTGTGAAACTTAAGGTGAGCTCCTCACCCAACAGGTGTGAGGGTGCAGGGTGAGTAGTCTCTGCCAGCACCACATGTCCAGTCAGTCCAAAATCAGCAGAACTGGTTTTTGGGAAGGACCTGTCAGAGCTCAGGCATTGCCATGAGGGCAATGGACACACTCATGTTTGTGCTGTGACTGTACAGCAGCTTGTTAGTGCTGTGGAACCTGTTAAAAGCTAAAAAAACCCTCATGTCTATGTGTAGAGATCCCCTGGATTGGCTCCAGCTTCCCTGATCTGTGTTAAAACCATGTTACACACCCAGCTTTCTGAATGAGGTGTCCTGCCCACAGACCTGTCCCTGGGCCTGCTGCTCACCTGTCCCTTAGGTGGCAGGTGGGAGCTGCTTTCAGGTTACAGGACTTGAGTATTTGGGATTGCTTTCTGACTTAAGACTTGGTTTCCCTGTAGAAATGTGTCACATGTTGTCAGGCTTTGCTGCCTTTGCATTTGGGCTGTAATGGAGATACAGGTGAAGGGAAGGGCTCTGTTTCAGTCACCTGGCTGGTAGTGCTGCCAACATTAAATATAGAAGAATTTGCACATGGGAGGGATAAATCACGGTGACTCTTTGATCTATATCAGTGGCATCCTTTATGTTTCAGACCAAGCTGCACGAGGACATCTGTGAGAAGCGCACAGTGGCCACCATTGCTACCCATGACTTGCAGCTGGTCAAAGCTCCTCTGACATACGATGTTCAGCCTCCTGATGAGCTCAAGGTAGGCACAAGGGTACTTTCTTACCCCACAGAGCCTGGAAAACAAACTCCAGGAGCTTTACTTTAGAGGTTGTACTGATTTCCTTGCTGTCCTACTCTACCAGGTGCCTGGTTTAGTACTAGCAACTCACCTGGTTTTTCAAGTGAGTGTTACAGCAGTCCATGTGAAATGAAAAGTATTTCCATGCTGAGAAGGGCATGACAACATGCAGGAATATTATTTAATTATTGACTTGCTTGCAGGGGAGTGTTGTAACCCTGGTGTTTGAATGAAATTGAAGTCAAATACTTTGTTTTGCTGTGTGGTGCAGATCATGCCCCTGGGTCGGAAGGAGATCAAGGCAAAGGACCTTCTCCGCCAGCTGCAGCTGGAGGCTGAGGAGCAGAGGAAGCAGAAGAAGCGTCAGAACATCTCTGGGCTGCACAGGTCAGTACTTTGTTGTGGTTTCCTCACGTACATTTAGGTGGGGATGTGACAGGTCTGTTTAGAACAGCAGATAGAAGGGAAGCAGAGAGGATTGAAGGCTGTGTGGTGCACATGCTGTGAGCTAAGGGAATCAGAAATGAGGTAAACTTGACTTAGTAGCAGATGGGCTGTAAAGCAGCGTGTGGCCCTGCCCTGTGCTGTTCACTGCTGGTGCAGAGATCACACACTCATTCCTTTTTGTCACTATTTCCTGCCGTTGTGTCCAGCTGCTCTCTCAGTCACTCACTTCTTGCTGCTTTGTTTCTCATAAACAAAGGTACCTGCAGCTGCTGGTTGGCAAAGACAACTACCCGTGCCTGGTGGATGCTGAAGGTGCTGTGATTTCCTTCCCACCAATAACCAATAGTGAGAAAACAAAGGTACTTCCCATTCATAGAAATACAATAATAATTAAGCAGTGTTTCTTTCTATTGAGAGATGTTTAACTCAAAGACATACACAGTTCTGTGAAACTTGTGGTTGTAGTGCAAGTATAAACTCTTACAGCCTGCATCATATGGGCTCCACTGTCAGACTGAGAGGGATCTGGGAGTTACAATTTTACCTCTGGAAATCTGTTCCAAAGAACCAGCCTCCTGTGCAAAGGCTTTGTTGAAGGGCAAGAATGTGGTTTTTGCCTGGTAAAGAACAGCAGAGCTTTGCCTCTGATTAAACTGAGTGAAAGCCTTCAGCTGTGTGTACTGGGATGTGTCCAGGGTGCTGTGGATAAGCTGCTCTGAGTCCTGACTTGCTTCATCTCTGAAACTCTTACAGATTAGAAAAGAGACCCGGGACCTGTTTCTGGAAGTGACGAGTGATACCAGTTTACAGATCTGCAAAGATGTAATGGACACCCTTATCCTGGTAGGGAGTTCAGGACAATATCCTTCTATTCTTGGGGGGGCTTCTACAAAATGTGTCATTATTCACATGCATTGAGAAGAACACAGAAGCTGATTTGTATTTTAGCAGTATTGCTAAATCCCTCTCATTCATTCTTTGCCATAGAATTGATGTTCTCTGTATTTTGCTTTTAACAGAAAATTGCAGAGCTGAACAGATCTGCCTTGGAGAACAGGGAAGGCTCTGGTTCAGATACGGAATTGGATGGTCTGTGTGGATCAGGGAATATGAACCTGCCCTTGGTGGTGGAGCAGGTGCGAGTGGTGGACACAGATGGGAACTTGAAAGTACTTTATCCTTCAAAAACTGACCTGGCCACAGTTGCCTCTCTGCTGACTGTGATCCGTTAGCAGCTGCCTGAGCTGAGAGAGGATTCAATTGCCTTTTTCTTTTGGGTTTTTTTTCCACATATTCAACAACGCAACTGGTGCACAGTTGAGATGGTTTGGGTTTTTAAAGAAAAGATGCAGAGCATCCTGCTGGGAAGGCAATGGCTGCAGAGTTTGATGAGCTACAGCAAGGACAATTGGGATCTTTCATCCTTAACAGAGATCATCAGTGTTAGGCCTGGAAAGAAAGAGCAGCATCTTCAAATGTGGACTGAAGGCAGAGGAGGTGTTGGATGTCAGAACGCAGCAGAGAAAATCATTACGATGTTTAAAACAAGCACAGTCACATTTTTCTGCAAGATCACTTTTTGCTCCCGGTGTTTCATCTGGATCATTATTTTGGCAGCAGAGAAATGCAGTAATTGACAGTGTGGAACTGAGGTCCTCTGCTGGGTACAACCTGGAGTCAAAATGCCAAAGCACTTTGCTGACATCTCGTTCTGCAGAATTTTATTTTTATTTGAAGTAACTGTGAACATTTAGTTGCTGTCAGAAGCATTTAATTGCTGTCAGAACTTGAGGGATGCATTTTAAAAGTGACGGTTTCTGTGTTCAGGCATGAGCACAGCTTCCATTTTTAAGGGATTTGTTGAGTCAACTGCAGGATTTGTGTGTCTCAGTGCATTTCAGGGCCATCCTCCATCCCTGTGGGAATTGTAGTGACCTTGTGTGTGCCCAGAGAGTTACCATGATTGAGCACTGGCTTTGTTCTTGCTGAGGAAGTTCAGGTCCATTCAGAGGTGCCTCCAACTGACACTGCTGAACTCCCTGTCCCTCCAGAATACAGGCACTGATGCTCAGAGTGACCCTCCTGGAGCTTTCTGCCCCACCCACATATTTTTACCTTCTAAAATACAGGCAGTTGGAGCAGTTCTCATTTGGCAGTCTGTGGGTGACCTATATGGGTAGGTAAGCACTGGTGTGAACTCACACCTCTCCCTAAGCCAGGGTGACCCCCAGATTGTCTCTCTTCTGGTAAAAACGATATCTCAGAGCTCTAACTGAACTGCTGCTATGTCAAATACATCCCCATGTTGGGACTTGCACATGGAATGGAAAAATAAAATGGCTTCTGAAGCCCTGGTCCCTCGTTTTGACATTGGTGGATGTTGAGTCATGTCACTTAGAAACTTCCCAAAGCAAAAATGGAAATTATACACTCCCCAGCTGCTTGTAGCCAAGCCATCCTTGTGCTTCAGGCTTCTCTGGGGAGTCAAGTAGTTACTACAGATCAAGGACTTACAGTGACTTGTGCTCTGAGTTGGCTGAAACAATTGAATCATACTCCCACAGAACTTGGTGTCATTTTACTGAGTTTAATTTGTTGTAAGGCAGCAGCTCTGAGGCGAGAGCCCAGAGCCTGAGGCTGGTGGTGGGTTCTGGCTCAGGCCTCAGAGCCTTTCCATCCTGGAGACTCTTCTCCTGGCTGCAGCGGCCGATGTGCGGCTGTCGCTGCTGTGCAGTGACATCTTGCTGCCCTTGCTCCTCAGCATGTGCTGGAACTCCGCCCGCTCATTAATGATTTTCTGAAAATCAGCGATGATGTCAAGAGGTGGGAAGGCTGAGAGCAGCGCTGCAAAGTGTTCTCTTACCTCAGCAGTCCCTTCCTGGCTGCTGGAAGCTGTCTGGAAGAGCCACATACCTGCATTGCCTCCAGCACCTCGTCGTCAGTGAGCTCCCCCATGGGGTCCTGGCTGCCCTCCACGCTGAATGTAGCCTGGATTATTTTGTTTCGATACCTTTCAAACTAAAGATGGAAGAGGAGAGCAGTGTGAACTGTGTGTTCAGTCTTTATGTGCAATTCCTTGGCATTTGCATGGATTTACAGAGACTGTCCTGTCAGTCCTTGGGCAAAGGACTGGTGAATGATGATGTGGAAAGTGTTTATGTGAAAATCAGGCAGTTTGGGCATCACTGAAAATGCTGTGGTAATTATGTGGGTCTAGGTGGGCCAAGGCTCTTCCCCTGGCACCAGGCACATCTGCCTACAGGAGATGTCTTTAAGGTGATTCTTGTTACCTTGGGTCTGGAAGGATGTTAAAAATCTGATGATCTAACTCATCTGAACTCACATTTCTCAAGGGTTTCTGGTATTTGAGGTCTGTTTTCTTTTTAGGTGGCACAAGAGCTGCCTGCTCCACAGCTAGGGAGCAAATGGACTGAGATTGCCAAGTGTGTCCCAAGAGGGAGACAGGGCTCTCAGGTGAAAGAGGCCATGCTTACCTTGCAAGTGATTTGCTCCAGTGCCACACTGGTTTGCAGTGCTTTGTGCTGCAGTGCATCTGCCTGGTCCTGGATCTCTTTCTGCACCTTTTTCTGCTCCAAGAGGTGGAGGCGGGTGTTCACAACCTCGGCCCGCAGCTGGTTGATTATCCCCTGTAACTCACTGATGAGCTTGCCCTGCTCAGCCAGCTGGGATTCCTGTTCTATAACAACCTGAACAGACACAGAAATCCAGCTGGGGAGAAGAATGTGAGCAAGTTTGGCCTCATTTTCCCACTATTTAGTCAAATGCTTCCTGGGCAGAATCTATCGACTAACAACCCCACCAGTACTGCTAGCTATTATTATTTGGTGTTTTCTCTAAAACTATTTGGATTGAGCAGGGTTTTTATATGCCACCAGCCCTAAAACTAGCCCGGGGAAGCAGCAAGTGCCAGACTTTTCTGTAGAGGCTTTGCACAAATTCACCTGATGTAGGTTACGGTTCTCCTCCTCCATCATCACCACAATTTCTTCCTGCCTCTGTTCTTCTGTCAAGCTGCAAAACTAGAAGGAGAATATTGTACACTTCAGTTTCGCAGTTACAGGCGCCCCCGCCTGCCTATGAGAGAGGGAGCAACTTTACCATTCCCAGCTGCCACGTCTCCTGCTAGCCATGGCCACCATGCTCTTGGGCTGTACCTTGTCAGATACAGCTTGGAGCTGGACTTCTCGCTCTCTGAGCTGCTTCTGGAGCAATTCCTTTTCAGATCTGATTCTCCGAAGCTCAGATTCTTGGATCTCCATCTGTCTTTGCAAGGAAGAGATGGCACCTGAAAAGTGGGAGAGTATGCTGTTAGCAAAGCAAATCCCTGCTGCATGCTCTGTGTCTGGTTTTTTTCAGCTGAGCATAAGCAAAGCCACTGTGGGAACAGTCTGGGAACAGACTTGGGTCACATTAATGCTGCATCCACAGTGATTCTGGGTGATAATGTGGCTTGTGGTGCTTTGCTGGGATGTGGGTTTGTACAGCCTGGAGAAGAAAAGGTGGTTTCACTTCAGGGTGACCTAATTGTGGCCTTCCAGTACCACAAGGAGCCAACAAGAAAGATTAAAGAGAGACTGTTACAAGGGCGTGGAGTGACAGGACAAGGGGGAATGGCTTCACACAGATAGAGAGAAGGGTTAGATGGGATATTAGGAAAAACTCTTCCCTATGAGGGTGGTGAAGCCCTGGCACAGCTTGCCCAAAGAAGCTGTGGCTGCCCCATCCCTGGAAGCATCCAAGGCCAGCTTGGTTGGGGCTTGGAGCAAGCTGGGATAGTGGAAGGTGTCCCTGCCCGTGCCAGGGGGTGCTACTGGGTGATTTTTAAGCTGTCCAACCCAAACCATTCTGTGATTTCATGTGTATTAAACAACCCGGCTTTGTGTGAGGTGGGTGCTGCTCTGAGGACAGCGGAGTGGGCACCTCGAGCCCTGCTTTGCCACTCTGCTCAAGGCTTTCTCTGCTGGGTTTTCTCCTGTTCTTCACTTCCAAGGAGAGAAAGAAAGTGTTTTCAGAACAAGTGGCTTTTCAGCCTGTGAGCAACACCCTGTAATGTTTCCAAGGTCAAAGGAGCCGAATTGAATGAGACCTAAGCAAGTAAAGGTGTGCTCTGGGCACCTCCCGCGGTACCTATGGCCATGTTGTGGTCATCCTTGGCTTTCTGCAGCTCCTGCCAAAGCTGTCCCATGGCTTCGGGGAGCGGTGGTCCTTGAAAGCCGCCTCCGTATTCCATCGCCCGGGGCTGGAGCCGGGCCGGGGCTTCTCCCGGCGCCGCGGGGCTCGGAGCGGGGCCGCTGCTGGGCAACAGCGTGAGGCGGGCGGGCCTTCCGCTTCCGAGTCAGCGGGGCCGGGCCATGGGGCGGAGGAGGAAGACGCTGCACGACTACGCGGCCGAGTTCTCGGAGCTGTCGGTGCGGCGGGAGCCGGCGGGGGCGAGCGCGCCGGGCCCGGCCGTTGCCGTGGAGACGCTGTTCTGCACCCCGTGCCAGCTGCCCCTCAGGGTGCGCCGCGACCGCATCCTGGAGCACCTCAGCTCGGGCCGCCACTGCCGCAACCGCCGCCTGCTCCGGCAGCTCGGGCTGCGCGCTCCGGGGCTCCGGTGAGGGACCGACCGCTGCTCGGGCTCAGCCGGCCCTTCCCTGCCTCACCCGCCTCATCTCACTGTCACCCGACCGACCCCTGCTCGGGCTCAGCCGGTTCCCGCCTCACCCACCCCATCTCAGTCTCACCCGACCCCAGAACAGTGTCCCCAGCTGGGCCAGGGCAGTGCCTCTCCCCCTGTGCTGGCACTGCTGAGGCCCCTCGTGTGCCATGTTCAGTTCAGTCCCTCACTACAAAAGAGACGTTGTGGGGGGCTGGAGCGTGTCCAGAGAAGGGCGTGGAGCTGGGGAAGGGTCTGGGGAGTCAGTCCTATGAGGAGTGGCTGAGGGAGCTGTGGGTGGCACTTAGTGCTGTGGTTTAGTTGACAAGGAGGTGTTCAGTCGAAGGCTTGCCCTGATGATCTTGGAGGTCTTGTCCAACCTTAATGATTCTTTTATCTGTCTCACCTGACCCCACTCAAGCATTTGGACAACGTCCTCAGACATATGGTGGCATTATTGAGGTGTTTTTATGCAGGGTGTTTTTCTCAAGAGTTGGATTTGATGATCCTTGTGGGTCCCTTCCAGCTCAGGATATTCTCTGATCCTCTGATCTCTTGTCTCCTCAGCTCTGCAGGTCCCGACTCCAGCCTGAGCCTGAGCCTGCCCCTGCCACTCAACGTGCCCTCCCTGCTCTCCCATCCCTCGTTCCTCATCACCACTGGATCCAGCACTGGCTACAGCATGGTCCCCTCTCCACCCTCCTACCACAAGCTGCTGGTTCCCCACCACCCCATCCCTGCTGCACACAGGGACGACCCAACACCCTCCACCTCCACCAGCCACCCCTCACCACTGGCCACCTTCCCCACCGGGATTGCACCTCTTGGCCAAAGTGTGCCCGCTCCTGATCCCTCCAGCCCAACACCCCTCTCGTGTCATGGTGGCAGCGGTGTCGGCCTTGTGCTTTTTGGCGCAGGGCTCGTGAGCAAAGCCTTGTTGCAAAGCCTGAGGGAGGACATGAGCTGCTGCCTGCTCTACGTGGTGGAGGATGAGCCTGAGGAGGTGGAAGGTGCCTTTGGTGCTGAGGTCCCGGCCGGCACCAGGGTGCTGCAGCAGCAGGACGCTGCCATCGCGCTCGGAGATCCGCGGTACTGATGGCCACAAACTCCCATGTGTGGCCCTGCTCAGGGCAGGGGATTCCATACAAGCCTTGCCTTCCCCTCTGGGAAACTCTGTAGCAGCTCCAGACTGTGCCTCTGGCCATCCCTGTGGGAGGGAGGGGCCCTTTTGTCACCTACCCTCCTTCAGGAGTCTCTGAGAAGCTTAACTGGGCTTACATACCCAGAATAATGGAAACTTGGAGGTATTTAGTTACAGGCAGTTTTGTTAAGAAATATAAAAAAACCATTTTCCTCCATTCCCACAGAACAATTCCTTCCCTGCTGCCTGCCAGTTTTCCTGTCTCAGAGTAGTCAGCTGAGTTTGGTGGCTCTTGGAGCTCTGAGATAAGCGAGGGTTCGTGTAAACAGGGAGGATTGTGGCATTTTGCTTTACAGTTGAACTGAACAACTGTAACATCACTAAAGTGCTGTTACTGTCAGGTCTAAAATATTGCAGGGGAAAAAGGCAGAGCTTTAAGGAAAGGCTGATTTGATACTAGAAAGTAAAGAATCACAGGAAGCTAAGATGCATTGATTAGCAGCTCTACCACATGAATACTTTGGATTTCTCTGTATGTGTTAACTGAGAGGATTTAAATCCTTTTTAAAGGAAACCTTTAAAATACTTTCTCCTTGAAGATGCAGGAAAAGCAGTGTAATTCCTTTGTGCCACTTGTGATTTTAACCTATGTGTGTCACTCTATATTTCATCCTTGAAGCAGGCACCGAGTTCCTTCTATAACCCAGCTGGCTCTTCCAGAGCAGTGAGGTTTTAGGTTTCTTTAACTGTAACCAAATAGAGCTTTTGAGCATTGTTTGATCTTGTGAAAACCTTGTCCTCACTGAAGATCTCTCTTGATTCCTGCAGAGTCTCTGGAGCTATTATTTGTTCTTCACCTGACAAAGCCCCTGAGATGATAAGAGATGCCTTACGAGAAGGTAAGAGGAGCAGCTGCACATTCAGCTTTTCCCTGTGCCTGTTGATGTGCACTTGTGAGTGTGTTTGTGTTTCAGCAGCAGCCCTGGAGCTGTGCAGGCTCTCTAATTGTGTAATTAAAGTGACTGAGATCACTGCTGATGTTAATGGCTGGGCACCAGTGGGGTTTGTGCTGTGCTGGTCCCAGTATGACTGGGCAGTGTCTCATCCTAAAAACCCACCAGGACTCACAGAAAAGCTGTCACCAAAACTCCCACTCCTGGGGGCTGGGACAGCTGAAGTCACAGCAGGCAGGCAGAAGGGGGTAAATGCCATCAAACCCAGAAATGTAACAAGCTGTGTACTTTACTGCAAGATCAAGGTGTTTTGTGCAGCTGTGTCTCCCCTGAGCCCCCCGTGTGTCCTGTTTTGTACAGGTAAAGGTGTGTTCTGCCAGGGGCTGCCCAGCCTGGACAGACAGACAGCAGAAGCCTGTTTTGATGAGGCCGACAGGTGTGGGAGGCCACTCGTGTGTGGGTTCTACAAGTAAGACCAGTGGTTTTCCTGTGATTTATTCTTGATAAAATCACATGTCTGGAAGCAGCACTGATTCCTCAGGCTTCCCTGACTTTGTCCTCAAATCAGCTTGGTTTCACCTCATTCCTTGTTTCCCTTGGAAGGCGCTTTGACCCAGCCCTGCAGTTCTTGTACAAGAAGGTTCGGGACAGCCGGGCGCTGGGCAGGATCCACCGGATATCCACCATCAGCAGCCTCTATCCAGCAGCCTCTCTGAGCCTGCTGAAAGCCTCAGGTACCCAACAAGTTCCTGCTGAAGAGTCTGGGCTCAGAGTCATGGAATGGTTTGGGTGGGAAAGGATCTTTAAGCTCATCTGTTCCACCCCTTGCCATGGGCAGAGACACCTTAACCAGACCAGGTTGATCCCAACCCTGTCCTACTTGGCCTGGAAATGTCTCTGTGTTCTTGTGGGAATTCCCCTGAGTTTGTATAGCCTTAAGATCCATGGGGAGGAGTGTTTTTTGAGGAGTGTTTTCTTTACCAAACTTCATTTCTGTGCATTTTTTTTGTCCCTTTAGTATTAGTTTCTTTACTGTGGGGGTTTTTTATACCATCTCTGTGCAGCTCAGAAATGTACATTGGCTGTGAATTTCAATATGGAGACCTTAATGCCCAGTTTTGGTTCTTCCAGGTGGAATTTTTTACAACACTGCTGTGCATGATATAGATATTATCAGTTTGTTGTTGGGAGAGAGTGTGCCAGATACAGTATTTTCCCTGGGCCATGCCTTTTGTGCAGGTAAGAATAAGCCTTTTGATGGTTTATTGGGTACCTCTGGACTTCAGTGTTAAAAACTGGGAAGAAAGAAGGAACAAGAGCATGATAGCCATGACAATTGTGCCATCATGGAGCAGTTGAATAAATAGGCTAGTGGAACAGAAGACAGGTTCCTCAGGGATGTTTGGTGAAGATTTCTGAATCTGGTGAATCTCTTGCTGATGTGAAGCAGTTGCAGTGGAGTTACCATTGAACATTACTCTGCAGGACAGCAGGTTTGGAACCACAGTGCAGAAAATAGTGAGCAAAGGTTTGAGCTCACAAGAATGTCAATGAAATGTTCATTCTCTGCTTTCTCTGGCCCTTCCCTGTGGATCCCAGCACAAAGCTGTATGTTTGCTCTGGGTCATGTTGGGCTGACATGCACGCTCTGGGTTACCACACTCATTTAAACAAACCATAAAAGGTGGAAGCTGCCATTTTTGAAATGGAAATGCAGAGTTTTAATTAAGGTAATTGCAGCAGCTGCCAAGCTTGGCTGGCTGGGGTGAGGAGGGGCAGGATGCAACTCTCTCTTCTGTGGTACAGCATTGAAATGCAGCAAACAAGAGCCCTCCAGGAGGGTTCTGTACCCTCTGCCCTGCTCCAGTAACATGCTGGAAGTTGCCTGATCCTGGAAGCAGAGGTGGATGCCCTCATTAGGGAGAGCTGCAGGCTGGGAAGGAAGAGTTGAGTCTGGAGCTGTGTGTTGCTGCAGAACTGCCTGTTCTTCATCAGGAATGCTGGTGAAGCAGCTGGAGTGCTGTCACCAGGGTGTCCTGTGGGAAGATGTCACGAAGCCAGTGTCACCTCCCACAGGAAGAAGAGCAGTTTGTAGCTGTAGAACGTGCTGGTTTGCTGTTCCTGGAGTGAGCCAGGCCTGTTTTGTCCCCAGACATGGGCTGCCTGAAGGATGTGGACACGGTTGCCATCAGCATGAAGTTCCCCAGTGGAGCCATTGTCACTCTGGACGTCAGCCAGCACTGCACCAGGAGCTGTGACCAGCGGCTGGAGGTGAGCTCCTGCTGCTCAGTCAAGTCTGTTTTGACTCCACAGCCCAGCACAAGCCTTCCCCTCTGAGTGTGCCTGCAGCACATTTCCCAAAAACCCTCTGTGATAGAATCCCAGAATCACTGAGGTTGGAAAAGACCTCCAGGAACATCAAGTCCAACCTGTGACCAATCCCCACCTTGTCACCCAGAGCAGAGCTCTGAGTGCCACATCTGTTTGTTGGGCTGTTGCCTCAGCAGCAGTGGCTTCTTGTCCTTTTTCAATCTGCAATCCATTTTCTTTTTTCTCTCCCAAGTTTTCTCCCTGTTCCATGCATTATGTGGTGTTATGAGCTGCATGAATCATACCAGAGCAGCAACTGGTGTCAGCTCTCCTGAGGCTGAAATTGTGCAGATTTCCTTTGTCCTTTCCAGGGTGGTCTCAGCTGTGTAGCAGGAGTCCAGCATATGAAAGGGGAAGAAAAGTGTAAATTCCTACAGTAATGAATAATTACAGCTATGGGGACTGGTCCTAGGGAGGAATTTCTGTTTAACACTTAGAAAAGGGGCTTTGCTCAGGTGAGATATCACACAAGTGGAAGCCACTGTACTACAGCACATCCAAGGTGTTTCTGTTGTGTCTGAGCCATACCAGGGCTGGGACAGGTGTGACTCCTCATTTTAGAACCTACTTTTGTCTTGGTTTTACAAACCAGGGCTTCTCTAACCTGGCCAGGTGAATGAAAATGTGATAACTTCAAAATGTTCTTTCTTCCCTGTTTTGTTCCTTCCCTCAGGTTCACGGGTCTCAAGGCACTTTAAGGGTGGACAACCAGAACCCCCTGGGCATCACAGAGCATGGGACTTCTGTGTCCATCTGTCCCCAAACCCAAGCTGAGCGCTACAGAGATGCATACAGGGAACTCCTCCGGCACTTCCTGAGAGCCCTGAAAGGTGGGACAAGGTTTAAATTGATGGCTGGTGTTGCTTTGGATTGGCTTTGTCAGGGGATGCACTGTGTCAGGTCATGGAGATGGGTGGGGGATGATGATCTGAAACTACGTGCTGGGAAGAAATGAGAGTTGGGAGGGGGAATTGCCTTGGATCTTACTGTCCTTTGTGAAGAAAGCAGCTCCTCCGGAGTCCTGGCTGCCCAGAAGGGATAAAAATCACAGAATCATGGAGTGGGCTTTGAAAGAGGCTTTGAAGATCATCTAGTCCAAGCTATTTTTGTTCAACAGTATTTCAGTTGTTATGGCTGCGTTGACAGGGAGGAGGATGGGACTGAAATGTTTTAAATCCTGCAGCCCCAGCACCAGGAGCTGCTGTGGTGGGATCTGTGCTCACAGGGGACCACAGGTTTCATGCAGTGCTTTGTTCCTGTCCCACAGGCCAGGAGCCCCCTGTGGTCACCAAGGAGCAGATCCTCTGGACACTGCAGGTGGCTGCAGCAGCTGAGCAGTCCTGGAGGAAGGGATCTGCTGTGGGCATGCACAGCAGTGCCACGGATCCGCCGGGAGTCAAGGCTGAGCTCGTGTGACAACCATTCAGCTCGGACACGGGGAGGATTTCACACCCAGTGGCCTCAACAGAAGCCTGGATGGTGGTTTTGATGTTCCCACTGGGAATGTCCAGCAGACAGAGGCACTTCTGGAAACCAGGAGCACTCAGTGCTGGGGCAGTGCAAGGTTCCTACCATGTCAGCCAGAGCCTGAAAGAAATTCCGTGTGGTTTCATCCAGGTGGCTTTTCCTCCTGGAGAGTGCTGCTGGCCACAGAGCTCTGTTTTCCTAGGGGAAGAGTGATGGTCCTTGGGCCAGGCAGGGTGGTGTAGGACCAATGGCTGGGATGAGGGAGTCTCCCCTTGGAGAGGGAACTGCCACTGCCTGCCTGGAGGAGAAGTCACAAGCAGGCGCCTTCCCAGCAGTGCTACAAGTGAGGTGATGAAATGCTCAAAAAACCACAGGAGCATCTGGTCTGTGAGTATGTTTAGATTGGATCTATGGAAGAAATTTGAGGGTGGTGAGGGGCTGGAATGGATTTCCCAGAGAAGTTGTGCCTGCCCCATCCCTGGAAGTGTCCAAGGGCAGGTTGGGCAGGGCTTGGAGCAGGCGGGGGTGGTGGAAGGTGTTTCTGCCCATGGCAGGGGGGGGGATGGGATGAGCTTTAAGGTTCCTTCCAAATTAACCAGTGTGGGATTCCATGATCCTGTTTGGGACACAGACCCCAGCAGAAGGCAGAGCCACAGGCCAGTCAGTGTTTCTGCCAGGAGCTTTGGACCTTTGTCATGTGTGGAGCTCGCTGCAGGTGTGTGGCTCTGGCTGCCATATGCCAGTTTTCAAGGTCTTTTGAAACCTTTTTGGTTTTGCATTTTTATTGAATTACAACAACAATCTTGACTTCTTCCATTTCAAGGCATTAGTTTATAAACTTCTTAAAAACCTTTAGTTCAATCACTTTCCAATTCCTACCTATGGAATAAATATATAAAACTAGAAATAGTGGTGACATTTGTGTTCACTTTGGGAAATTGTTTTTAACAGTGTAATTTTTCAAGCTCAGAAAAACTGTGTCTTAATGCTTGTTCTCATTTCATTCACTATTTTTTAGCCATTCATTGAGAAAAAAAAGTTTTATGTATCCGGAATTTTGCCTCTCTGTACTTGCTGTAGCAGTTCAGTACTCAATAGTAGGTTTCTTCTACATTTCAGTAGGTTCAGGCCCTTTGAGGTCCTACAAGTGAAGGTTTACTCTGGGTTAGGAGGGCACTTTCTGTCCAATTTTAATTTCCAGATGCAGCAATTCCCACATGTGCTTTTATTGTGTTACAAAAAAAAAAAAAAAAACCAACAAAAAAACAAAAACCAAAAACCAAACCCAAAACAAAAGAGAAACCACAGCTATAAAAATAACACAATTTTCCAAAGATAACATTACAAAAAATACAATTCCTACCACAGAGTGATCCATTAATACTGCCAGGAACAGCCCCTGGAACGCTGGAAATGTGAGTGGGTGTTGCAAAAGCTTTAAAGCATTAAAGTGCTTCACTCAGCCGTTTCCTGGGGACACAGATTCACTGTCAGCCACGCCAGGGGAGTTCCAACCCCAAAGGTTCCCAGTCCCTGTGGTGTGAGGGGTGGGATGGCACCTGCAGCTCACCAGTGCCCGAGGGACAGGAGGGACAGGAGGCCACCTCCGTGTGCTGAAGGCTCGGAGCTGCTGTGGGACACCCAGACAGGGCCTTGGAGGGGAGTCCCAGCCCCAGGGCTGTGGCTGCAGCACATCCATGGTCAGACTCCTGTCCCCCTTGCAGAGGGAACAAGCCACTGCCTGCCTGGAGGAGAAGTCACATCTCAGGTGAGCCCTGGTGGGACTTGAGCTCTTCTTCTGCTCTTGCTTAGAGGGTCCAGGGCTTTGGGAAGGGTATGCAGCCCCTTCCCCATCCCAGGGGTGATGGGAAGCAGGTACAGGGCTGCCTTTGGAGGCCTCCAGAGGGAGAGGGCAGCAGTGGGAATGTGCTGGGCAGCATCATGTCTGTGCAGGTTCCCTCAGGCTGCCCAAAATCTCGAGTGACCCACGGCTGAGGGGGCAGATGCAGCAGCTCCCTGCCCTCCCTCCCACAGTGACAGCTCCTGTGACTTCCAATGCCTTTCCAAGACCTGTTGTGGGACATTGCCTTCCCAAATGTGTAGGGAATAAACATTCAGGGAGGGAACACACCTATTTGTGTCCTTGCTTTCTGTGAAGGCTTTTTTCCCTTCCCTTTGTCTGAATCAACAGAGAAATTACAGCTGGAAGAAATGACCAGGAACAGAAGAGAATTGGGCAGTCAGTCCGTGCCGTGCTCCACAGAAATGGAATTTACACCATGGCATTCCAGCTTGTCAGGTCTGACCTGTCAACAAAACTCCCCAGGGGAGCAGGGAGGGATTATCCAGGCCTCTGACTTCCCAGGACAATCACTGGCTTTCCCCCTCCTCCTGTACTGCATGCAAGAGATGCAGAGGAGGAAAAAAACTTGAGTTTTGAATAGATAAGGCTGGAGACAGGATTCTCTGCATGTTTACGTGCTACAACATGAAATTAATTTACTTGACACTGCAGTGTCTCAGGAGTCAGTATCAATTTTTATAGCTTACATGAAAATAAATCTCTCTCCTTACAACACAACGAGTTTACTGTATGTACATTCTGTTTATATACACTAACCTTTAAGAACAAGAACACATTGGTAATGGACAAACAGGGTCTTTCTGGCTTTACAGAGGGCTGAGGGAAGGGGTGTGTTTGGCAGTCCATGGAAAAGCAGGACGTGGCTTCACACCAGTCCCTTGCGATGCCTGCACAGGTCAGGGCTGAGTCCGTGTTGCAATGACAAAGCCCTCTCAGTCCGGGACACCACGGAGCACACAGCGAGCAGGGATGAGAGAAACGTGCTGTCCTTACACTGCTGGATGCAGGGATGCTCCAGGAAAACACAAACCACAGTGCCTCCCGTGCAAGGCAGAAATCCCGCTCCGGCTGCTGAGCTGGCTCGGCTGCCTTCCTCCTTTTCTTCCTCCTCGTGTTTCCTCCCCAGGGCAGGCACCTCCTGCCTGCCTCAGGGCCTGCACTTCCCCTGGACAACAAAACCAAACTTCTCCAGGTGCCCGAGGCTGCAAACACTTTTCAAAAGTGAGGTGGGGGGGTTTGTCACGCCGCCGGGTGTCTGGCTGCCACCTCCGGAGCCCCTCAGTTGATCTCTCCCTCCGTGAACTCCTCCTTGATGGACTGTTTGCGGGATTTGCAGTCGGGGAGGTCGAAGCCGAAGTCGGCCCAGTCGTCGGCGGCGCCGCGGTTGGGGATGGTGATGGTGTGGCGCACTCGGAAGTGCACGGCCTCCATCACCCGCTGCCGCTGCAGCTCCCCGGAGCTGCCGATGGAGATGGTGGAGGCGTTGCTGCTGGAGCGGATCAGCTGCTGGGCCCCGTAGTCGTGGCTCTGCTTGAGGTCCTGCAGACCTCGCCAGATGATCATCCGGTACTGCTCCGGGATCTTCAGTGCTCCGAGATCCTGCAAAGACAGCACGGCTGAGGCACGGGCAGCAGAGATGTGTACCAGCAGGAGAGAGCCCTGGACCAGCAGGAGGGAGCCCTGGACACCCAGGTCATGCTTTTGGAGGGGACACATGGGCACAATGCCCAACAGAATGAGGCTGGACCTCCCACCATGGCAGTGGGTGCATCATCTCCTGGGTTATTTCCCAGTTACTCAACTGCAGCTTTGCAGGTTGGAGAATTTTTGTTGTTGTTTTGGGAGGGGTTCACATCAAACTGATGTAGAAATCAGTTTGGTGTGACTCCTCATTTCAGAACCTACTTCTGTCTTGGTTTTACAAACCAGGGCTTCTCTAACCTGGCCAAGTGAGTGAGATTAAAGTGTGATAACGTAAAAATGTTCTTTCTTCCCTGTTTTGCACCTTCCCTCAGGTTCACGGGTCTCAAGGGAGGGAAGGAAGGGATCATTCCCCTTGCACACAGGTTGCAGAGCAGCGTGTGGAGCATCCTTGTGCCTGTGCACTTGGGATGGCCTCTGCTCTGGTCCTCACCTGGGAGGCAGCACCAGCCTCGAGCACTGAGGTGGGTGACACCAGGAGAGGTGGGTGACCTCAGACTGGGGACATGTGCCAGGACACACACCAGCACAGGGGGGAGCTGCCAGGGTTCCATGTTAATGCCAACACAGAGAGTCACGGGAGCGTTAACTGGAGCAGACAGCGAGTATGCAATTAGTAGCTACAAACGCCGACTCAGACACACAGCTCTGCCCTGACACAGGTTTTGGCCATTCCTAAACGTTTCCTTGGACAGCTGACAGATGGTCATGGAGTTAGTTCAGCAAATGGTCCAAAACCAGGCTCAGGTTACACAACTGGCCCCAGCCACCAGTGACAAATCATCATCTCTCCCGTGGGATGTTGTAACTGCCAGGTAGAGACACTGCTACACCTGCCTGGGGCAAAACAGGGTCAAAATAGGGTTGGGCAGGAGGTCTGCCTCAGCCAAAACACCAACTCTGGGATTTACAGGGTTTTTCATGGCTCAAAGGGTTCAGGATTATTTTGTGTTTTCTTTTTTCTTGTTCCCCTGACGGGCTGGGGAAGCCCCAGCTCTGGTGCTACCCCTGGTACCAGCACCACAGTGTGGCAGCAGCAGAGGCTGATGCTCTGGGCACACACAGGTATTTCCAGCATCCCCTCCATGCTTTTTCTGACAGCTTTTGCCTGACCTGGGCTATTTCATTCCAGACTTCCCTTAATAAAAATGCCCTGGGCTCAACTCCCTTGTTTCAGCCTCTTTCATCTTAAAGATTAGCAGGGGAGGAGGTGAGATCACATTAAACCTCCCTGAAGTGCAGTGGAGTGTCCCTGCTGGCTCTGTGGGATTTAGGGTGTTCCACTGAGGACATCAGCTGTGTTCTCTGTGTTAGGTGGAAAATCTCCCTGAGCTCTGGCCTGGGGATCTTTGATCTCTGTTATTTCTGAGAGTCTGGAGCAAGCAGCTGAGCCTGGCTGTGGTTTTTTTGGGACTGGCTGAGATTTTTACCAAGGCCTGAGCTATAGCTACCTCTGAAGGACCATCAAGGGGGCAAGGCATCAATCCTGGGAACACATGTTCTGTATGAGGGGCTGGGGCACAGGTTTCCCTTCCTCCAAAACAGTTTTGGTTTTGCCTTTCAGACCAACAGCTGCTGGAAACAAGTGGTAAGAACAGATCTCCCCAAAGCATTTACCTCTATGGATAGGTTCTGCAGGTGGTAAATATTCTGTAACCCTTGTGAGGTGAAATAGTCGATGCAGTTTGGACACCCCAATCCTGTTAAAAAACTGCAGAGAAAGTTTGGAAAATAAAGTGGCATTAAGTTCTCATGAACAACAGCTGTGTCCCATCTCTGTGGGACAGACCATGTCAGAGGGGGGACGTGGAGAGCTCCATGGGTGGGACCTCCACTGCCACTAAGGTCAAAGCAAAGTGTGGGGTTATGTCTGTTCCTAAAACTACAGACGTTTTTCTCCTGATTGCCTGAGATTTTGGCTCTGGAACTCATATAAAATGAGGGAACTCAAGCTACCAGGGAGGGGGATCAGGGCAAGCCCCAGGCTCTGCCCTGTGTGCATGCTGGCCCAAGGTCTGTCAAAACATCCATGGTCTTTTTAAAGGCCAAAACATTAAAAACCTGCAGAGCTGTTAATGCATTTCTGATTGAAATAAGCCAGATGGACCCATTTCCAGGTGTTTCTGGCAGGGGAAGCTCATAAAGCTACATGCCATTGAACATGTAGGACAAGACCCTCTTTTAGATGTACTTAATTTCTAATTGATCAGGGGTGGATTCCCAGGGAGGTGTGTGAGGGCAGTGGGGGTTTCTGCCTGGTCAGTAGCTGGGCTTTGGTTGCTGAGGTGAGAGGAACAGCAGTGATTTCTCAGTTGGGGCCAGTGGCCAGTTGACCAGTTGCCAGACAGATGGGAAGGTTAGAGCAAGGGACACAGCGAGGGACAGAGGACAAGACAGACAGGACACTGGGTGCCTTCCCTACCTGACCAGGCTGGGGTCGGCGCTGTAGGGTGGTGGGGGCGTGCAGTGTGACCCCGACACCATGGACTGGGATGAGTGGCCCCCATTCATTTCTCCATTGGTCTGCATGGGGTGGCTGTTCAGCATTCCAGGTCCTGGGCAATAAATGCACCCATTAGACACCACCCAGACCTAATAACATCCACCCCTGGGCAGGGAGAGCCCTGTGCTTGGCCTGGTGACAGAGGACATACCCATGGGGCCCAGGCTGGGTGCAGAACTGGAGCTGTGCTGGGCAGGCTGCCCCACCAGCTGGTTCACAGAGGGCAGCTTGTTGATTCCTCCACCGTGGACTTTATTCATGGGGGAAAGGACGGGGCCGTAGGAGGAAGGCGTCTGCAGCTGGCTCCTGTTTGGGGAGGGAAGGCACTGGTCAGACTGGGGGGAGTGGGATGGAGCTGCCCTGTTAAAAAACTGCAGAGAAAGTTTGGAAAATAAAGTGGCATTAAGTTCTCATGAACAACAGCTGTGTCCCATCTCTCTGGGACAGACCCTGTCAGAAGGGGGATGTGGAGAGCTCCATGGGTGGGACCTCCACTGCCACTAAGGTCAAAGCAAAGTGTGGGGTTATGTCTATTCCTAAAACTACAGATGTTTTTCTCCTGATTGTCTGAGATTTTGGCTCTGGAACTCATATAAAATGAGGGAGCTCAAGCTACTGCCCTGTTCTGGCCTGGAGCTCTCCTCCAGCCCATCAGGCCTCCCTGCCAAGGCTGCCCTGTGGGGGTCTTGAGGGGCTGCAGGGGTCTGGGGAGGTGTAGGGATCTCAAGGGCTGTGGGGGTCTCAGGGACTTGTGGGAGTCTCAGGAACTGTGGAGGACTCAGGAGCTGCAGGGGTCTTGAGGAGCTGCAGGGCTCTGGGGAACTGTGGGGATTGTAGGGATCATGGGGGCCTCAGTGATGGTGGAGGTCTCAAACTGGGGGGATCTCAGGTGGCTGGCAGGGGTCCTGGAGCACTGGGGGTTTCTCAGAGACTGTGGAGGTCTCAGGGATTGTGGGGGTCTCCAGGGCTGGTAGGGTCTCTGGGACTTTGGGGGTCTCATATGCTGTGATGGTCTCAGGTACTGTGAGTGTCTCAGGTACTGTGAGGGTCTCAGGGGCTGTGAGGGTCTCAGGGGCTGTGAGGGTATCAGGGCTGTGAGGGTCTCGGGGCTGTGAGGGTCTCGGGGCTGTGGCAGGACTCACTGCCTCTGCAGGAG
>VXBB01020330.1:0-15369 GCA_013399915.1 Illadopsis cleaveri | reverse complement strand
AAGAGGAGGGGAGGCAGGCTGGGATCCTCGGGGAGTGAGGAAGAGGAGAGGAGGCAGGCTGGGATCCCTGAGGAGTGAGGAAGAGGAGGGGAGGCAGGCTGGGATCCCCAGGGAATGAAGAAGAGGAGGGGAGGCAGGCTGGGATCCCCAAGGATGAAGAATCAGGGCTGGATCCTCTGGCACAGGGCTTTGGCAGGATGGTCAGGGGAGCACTGGGGATGGTGTGGGGATGTTCCCAGCTGGAAAGAGGGAACTGTACAAGGACTGTGGGGGCACCCAGGGCAGGACTGCAGGGGATATCCTGTTCCACCCCTCTTCCCAAGACCAGGCTGCTCTGGGATGTTTCACAGGGTTGGGAAATGCACGTGCTGGAGCATAGCTGCCACCAGTGCCAGGGGTGAGCACAGAGGGGTCTTCAATGTGCCAGGGCAAGGGAGACATTGGGCCAAGCAGCCCAAACCAGGGAGGCAGGGGCTGGTCCTTCTCCCTGCCCCGAGCAGCCGGGTACCTGCGGGGGCTCGTAGGGCACCATCACGCTCTGCCGCCCTGTCACCGGGTCATCCACGTACTGGGACAGGTTGTTGCCTTCCACCCGGATGAGGTGGCTGGCAGGGGCTGACTGGCCTGCAAGGCAAACCTCCAGTTAGAGCCGTGCTGTGCCCGCAAGGGCTGTGACACAAGGGACACGTGGCCCCCCAGGCCATGGGGACGGCCAGGAGCTCTCACCGTCATTGAAGTCGCGGCCCAGCTCGTGGTTGGGGCAGCGTTTCACCACCTCGGTGACGTGCTCTGCCTTCTTGTAGACGGGCATGGCCCGGATGATGGTGCCCGGGGGAGGAGAGGTGGACACCTTGATCTGGATGGGGCATGTCTTGGCGATCTGACAGTAGAGCTTCTTCAGCAGCGGGGAGTACTGGAAAAGAGGAGACATCCCTGGGGTGAGTATCACTGGTGGGGTCCAGGGTGCTCCCCTGGCCAGCCTGGGCATCTTCTGCTGCTCTGGTGTAAAGGCAGGGCTTCCTTCTCTTCCCTTTCCTTTGAAATCTGACCATTTCAACCACACTATGTGGTATCTGCTTTCCACAATCAGATAGAGCCACCTCCTGGGGAAGGGAAGGGTCTCCCAGATGGGCAAGGGCTCTGGCAGAGCAGGGCCCCACTGCACTGAGACAGAGGGAATCTCACTGAAAATCAGCAAAACCCTTGTTTGTGCATCACTCAGCCCGTTTTGGAAACATTCCCAAGTCTGTTCTCACACACAGCTCCTGACCAAGGGAGCACTGAGGGCACTGACACATCACAGCCTGAGGAAATTGTGCTTGATGCCATTAGCAGTGTCACAGCTGATGAGGCAGGACCTGGGAGTTTAGTTCTGACACAGATGGGTTTGTCCTGATCCTGACTCAACCTTTTGCAGCAGCAGTGGTTCATGGAGGGGATGGGGTGGGAACATGATAGGGACCACTGCCCAGGCTGGCTGTGGGAGGAGGATGCTCTGTGGCAGCTGGAGGCAGTGCCAACAGTCACTCCTGAATAGAAAATGGTTTGTGGCCACCAAATTCCTCCCCATGAGGGCATAGTGGGGTTTACTCAGTGGCAAACTTCCCTTACAAGACCCTTGGGTGGGGAAAGCTCTGGGGTCTGCAGCGTGTGCCCCTCCAGAGCAGGGCTGGGGAAAGAGCCTGTCCTTCACCTTCCAGGAACTGCCCAGGTGTGGGGATGTGCAATTCCCTTCCACCTCAGCCGTGCCATGCTGTTTTCCATCTCACAAGGAATGTGTTTGCTATACACCAGCCCACCCCTATGCTTGGAGCAGCCCGTCCCTGCATGGCAGGGCATGTTCCTGCTCCAGGTATTTTATCTCATACCCACAACACAGTGCCCGGTGCCAAAAAAATACCACCGTGCAGAGCGTTTGTGGGGATGTTAAAGCTTGTCCTGAGCCATCCAAATACAGGTGTGCCGAGGGGAGGCTCTGCTCTCCCCTGTGCAGGGCGGTTCCTGAGCTGGGGCTGCCCAAAACAGGGGCTCAGCACAGGGCTGGAGGGTGTTCAGGGGCTGACAGTGATGGTTTAGTCCCCACTTTTCCTGGCCATGAGCATGTCCCAGTGCAGCTGTGGAGCAGGCAGGAAGGATTTGTGTCTCTCAGTCCCTCTGCCCTGGCTGCAGCAGTAGATTTGTCTGTGGCTGAATGACGTGCTCCCACCACCAGGACTGGGACAGGACAAACAAGAGAAACCATTTCCAGGTTTGTCTCATTTAGGTGGTCTCTGTGGAAGTTCTGAGAAGACAAAAAGGGCAGAGGCTCCGCCAAGGCAAACAGCAGCAGCTCCTCCAGCACTGGACTGGTGCTGGCCAGCAGCTGGTACCAAGTCCCAGAGGCTCAATGGGATGTCCTGGGTGTCCCAAGATAAGAACCTGCTTGATGCTGGGGGGAGCAGGAAGATGCTGTGGTCCCTGCAGGGCGGTGATTGAGGGGTGTAACATGCTCTTGAACCTGACAGCAAGAATTAATCCTTATTTCTGTAGGCACTTGGACTTGCCCAGCAGGAGAGGATGCTTGGAAACACCTATTGAAATCTCCAAATTTTGCACTCACACTGGATGATGATACACCTTGACTCCATGGCCAGGTTAGCTTCCTGGGTGTGATCCTGCATCCCCAGCAGGGATTCTCAGGGATCAGGCCTGAGCTGGAAACGTGGGCTCCACTCACAGTGTCGTGACTCTGCTCTGCCTGGCCAGAAACTCCCATGTGGCTGCAGCCCACAGAACCCACTTGCCCACCATGATGGGGTTTAACATCCTCATTTGAAGGAGCCACCATGGCAAAACAAGGGTTATTTGGAGGGGGCTCTTCCTTGCCAGGTGTTAAAATACTGACAACTCCTGTCAAAGGATCTTTTCATGTAGACATTCCCGGGCAGCCCTCAACATGCCTGGGAACTGTAACTGCTCTGGGAGAGCAGAGGTGCATTATGGCAAGTTCTTTGGTAACAAATTCTCTCATTATACCATGTTATGACATGGATAAATCTCTGTTAAATAGCAGAGTGATGCCCTGCAGGGGGAAGGCGGCCGCCCCGTGCAGACTTGCCTCTGCTGATAACCTTATCGTGTCCCAACAGCTCCAGGATCGCCTTCAAAGATCCCTCCACAATAACAAACTATTCTTTTAAGGAACTCCCTGCTGATAATTCTGGGCAAGAAAAGTCCAGGCTGTGCCCTGGGCGGCCACACTCCTGATTCCTCTCTGTGTGGAGCCGTCCTGTGCTGCATCTCCAGCTGCAGCCAGGGCTGAGAGCTCCTGGCCCCGCAGACCCAGGCTGCTCATGGCCACCAGGACAACCAGCATCGTGTTTTTGGGATCCCAGGAGGTTCTGCATCTCCAGCTGTGCTGCATCCCCAGCTTGGCAATGCACATTCTCTGCAGCAGACAGCAAAACCTGCGCTGAGCAGAGTGTCCCTGAGCAGACACCTCTCTCCTACATTATCTGTATTTGATAATTATCTGCCCCATGCACATCTCTGCTGGGCTGTGCTGCATCACCTGAGGCCCTGGTGCCTCCCAGCACAGCCATACCCTGCACAGGTCCCCTTAGGGGTCCACAGGCACCATGTGCTCCTCAAGTGTGACATGAGGCAGTGGCAGAGCACAACCCAGAGATCAAAATGCTGGGATTTAATCACAGACCAGCGCTGCCACATCACTGCCTTGCCTCTCTGTGTGCCATGGCTGTTGTGTTCCTGCCACCTGCACTGGGGGAACCTTGATCTGTTCACCCACATCCTTTCCATTCTGCAGCATTTGGACAAACTGACCCCTCAGGACATGTGGCAGCTGAGTCACAGCCAAAGCTCAGGTCACTTGAGCTGTGCCCAGCTTGCTGCCAGGCATAGGAACAACATTTTGGGGCACCTGAACCCCTTTCCTGGGTACATTCTGCTCTGGGCACCTCCTGCCTGTGTCTCCACACCCTGCTCTGCCCCGGGGACCACTGGTATCTATCTCCATGGTTACAGTAGGACTCAGGTCACCTCTGTTCCTGGAAAGCATCACAAAGTGTCTGTTATTGGGTGCTACCCTGTGTTTAAGGAACACAAATGGTTTCTGTGGCTTGTGGGTGCTGGGTTGCTTGAACAGAGCACAGAGCAGCAGCAGCACTGACAGTCTTCCCCCTGGAGCCTATGGAAACACACAGAACCTCTATTCCTCTGGGATTTCCTGCAGTTTCCAATGTTGCCCTTGACTTCTGGGCTGATACTGTGATTCCAGCTCTTTGTCCCTTCCCTGCTACTGCTGTCTGTCCAGAGCACTAGGATTAAGCCAAAAAAAAGGAAAAACCAAAATATTTATCTCCTAGCAGCCTGTCAGCTCTAAGCTCTGTTCCCCTAAGAGCTTGGTACCACAAAGTCTTTGGATGTGTTTGAAACACGGCTGCTTTTTGGCCGAGATGAGATCATGCTGCACCAGCACCAGATGGAACAGGACATAAACCAGTCACCCCACGGTGCCACCAGCCACTGTGAGGCTTCACCATGGTTATCCTGGTGCTGCTCCCCCAAGGAAATGTTCTGGACACCACAAGATTCCACTGAGTGAATGCCCCACAGTGGCTCGTGGATGCAGCGCTGACGTGGAGTCTCAGCATCCATCACTGCCCACCCTGAGAGAGGAGCAGGAGATGGCTCCAGAGGCCACCACTGCTCAGCCCCAGGGCTGCCTCCCCACGCAGGAAATGAGCAGGGAGAGGTGGTTTTCCCCATGGATGCTGACAGCCTCACACAAAAAATAACCTGAATCCTCTGCCTGGAAAGGCCTCCTGGTAAAGTCCATCTCACCCGGCCTGGGCAGCAGAACCGCTAGGAGGATGTGTCCCAACAGATTTGGAGCTGATAAAATCTTATTTATCTTCAACTGTTGACACCGAAGCGTCTAGACTTGCCTGTTGGGGAAGGCGCAGCCAAGGCCTCCTTTCCCTCTAGAAGGAAATGATTTGCTCAACAATTGCTTTTT
Source organism: Illadopsis cleaveri (assembly GCA_013399915.1). Taxonomy (NCBI): domain Eukaryota; kingdom Metazoa; phylum Chordata; class Aves; order Passeriformes; family Timaliidae; genus Illadopsis; species Illadopsis cleaveri. Next base: position 10,352 of record VXBB01020330.1, on the reverse strand, counting down.
CCACAAATCCTCCCCCCTTCCTCCTCCCTACCAGTCACCTCCTCCTCCTCTTCTCCTACATTCCAGGCTCCTCATTAGCTTTACTCAAGACGTGTCCAGGACTGCAGTCAATGGATCCCCAATAAAGCCACTGGCCTGGCAAGGCAGAGAGAAGAAAAGTGCTGCCTCCGGCTGCTAATTTCCTTGCGCTCCCCGGCAAGCAGCTGCGGAGCTGCATCCTGGGACAGGTTGGGGCAGATCTGAGCCCAGAGGTGATAATAACGTGTCTGTCATCTCCCCCAGACATGTAGCATCTTGCAAACCGCAAATACCGTTAACCGGCTCGGACGAATCTGTTACGACAGATCCTGGAAGACGTGCCGGCGGCACAGCTAATTTTTATTTCTTTTCTTTTTTTTCTTTTTTTTTTTTTCCCTCTCTCTCTCTCTCTCTCCGTCTAATTTTTTTTTTTAATAACCATTTTTTAATCACCGGCCTGTAAACTCCTCACTGAGATGGAAATTCCTCCCCAAGCTGCCTCGTTGCTCAGTTATTACCAGCCAGGTTTGAGTATGAGTGGGGTGTGAGAGGAGAGGGGAGTGTCCAGCGGAGCCTGAGGTAACTGTCCAGCACACAGATGGGCTGGACAGTGGGGATACTGCCCTGGGAATGGCTGTAAGAGGTACCCTGGTACCCTGTGCCTCCAGTCCCTGCATCACAGTGGTGATGGATCAGGGTGATGGCCATAAGGGACGCCCCAAAACCCATCTCCCCATGTCTACAGTCCCTGCACCACAATAATGATGGGTTAGGGTGATGGTCATAAGGGATGCCCCAACACCCACCTCCCTGAGCCTGTGGCCCCAGTACCATAGCAGTGATGCCTCGGGGTGACATCAAGCCACCACCAGCTGTGCTCAGGACAGGGAGTCTCAAGGCACTCAGCAGAGCCCCCTGATCACCTCAGCCCCCATCAGCTGCTCTGTCCTCTGACCTCTGTCCCCCACAGGTCCCCCAGCCCTACAGACCCCTGAGGTCTTGGGCCCCACAGCAGAGCAGCACAGGGAGGTTCCCTGTGCTCCAGCTTCTGTTCTTCTACCTTAATTAGCATGCCATTACTGCTAATTAAAATTCCTTGGTTCACCCCCAAAGGACTCCTCTCCCTGCCTTCCCCAGTGAGCATATCCTTAAAATAACTTCCAGCTGGGATCTCTCTCACTCACTGCTGATCCAGCACTGGCACTCTGGGGGGGTTAATCTTTTCTTTTAGGTCTGACTCCCTCTGTGTGGTGGATACTCAGATCCCTTGACCAAGCCAGCCTGGAGCTCCCTCCCACTCAAAAAAGGAAGCCACAAATCCAGTAAGGAGGTTACTTCACCCTGCCAAGGATGCAGGGAGCAGGCTGGGAGGAGAGGGAAGGGAAGACAAGGCTGAGTTGGCCTTGGGAATTGCTGCTGGGAAGGAAATGCAAAAACCAGCACAGCAAGAGCAGGATTTAGGGGGAAGCCACGGGCTCTGGAGCATCCCAGGAGAGCTGTGCCATGCAGGAGGGGCTGCTCCTCTGCTCTCTCTCTCAGCCACTGCCTGGAGTGAGCACGGGCAGGGAGTGGGTTTGCCAAAGGCACACCAGCATCCTTTCCCCCTTCCATGCGCTGGAGATCAGGGCTCCCAACCCTCTCCCACCTCTCCTGCCAGGGAGCTTTGCCTCCCCGATGGAGCAGGAAGCCATTCCCTTGACCTGTGCATACCAGACACGTTCGAGATAGTGGAGCTGATAGAGGGATCGTGTTGGAACATCACACACCGAATTCCTTTGCCTTTTTTCTTTTAATTCCATTGTGTCTGGAGCTCCTGGAGCCTCATCCACACCCTGAGAGAGCTGGTGGAAAGCCTCCAGTGGGTTGGCTTCAATGGGCTCTGGAGCAGGCTGGTGCTGAGGTTGCTTTCCTACTTCTGGCACGCCAAAATATCTACCCTCATCTGCACAGCTACTCAGAGTGTCCTCAGCTGTGTGCAGCCCAAATCATTCTCCAGGCCGTGGCTGTTGGACAGCAACCTCCCTGGGATATGAGAAGGTGCCAGAAGGGGTTCTTGGTACAGTGATGCCCCTGAAGAATTTTCCCTCCTCGTCATATCTGCCTCTACCCCATAAAGCCACAGACAGTGACCAGCAAGGGAGAACCTGCCTCCCAGCACACCAGTTACTCCCATCCTCCTCATTCAGTCAGGACCAGAGAAAGCATTTCAGCTCTCCACTGCCCTTGCTCCAGCAGCAAGATCTATCAAGCCAGTGCAGCCAGTTTCACTCTGCCACCTCCCACTGTCCAAGCACTGGGATGCAGACTGGTTTGCTGTGGGTGATTGCTGGACAGCCATCCACGGGAGCAGGAGCAGCTCTCCTCGGCTGTGGACCTGTCCAGCCTTTCCCCCTCAGGCTGTTTGCTCCCCGAAACAGCAACAAGACCCTGGGTGTGGTTCAGCCCCTCCGTGCCTGTGTCAGAGCCGGCCCTGCCTGCCTGCTCGGGGGTTTGTCCATCTCCCCCCGGCTCCAGGGGCTCCGTGGGCTCCAGCCCCCACGTCCCTTTGCAGCCCGACCCGCGGGAGGCCAAAGACCCCATTAACACCTCCGCAGCTCCGGCAACATGCGGCAGCGTCCGGCGGGGAGGGAACCCCGCTCCGCCGCCAACCCGACTTGAGAAAAATCCTAATTATCCGCCAGTTACCAGCTGGCTGGCGTGGCGAGGGGCTGCGGCGAGAAAACTGCCGCGATGGGCTGCGGCTGCAGCGTGTCCGGGCAGCTCCGGGCAGCGGAGCCCCGGTGGCTCCGGCGGGCGGGCAGGATGCCGGCGTGCCCCGTCTTGCCGCGCCGCAGCTCCTGGTCCTCGGCCCGCCTGCCAGAGGGGGGCTTCCAACCCGCAGAGAAAACCTTATTTTCGGCATCTGGCCGTTGCTCTCTGCGATAAGAAGGCCATTAAAAATGAAAAGGGAGGTGGCGGCAGGCTGGAGGGCTTCCCGCAGCACGGGCCGGCGCGGCTGTTTCCATCCCTGGAGCTGGTGGTGACACTCAGAGCTCAGCCCGGGGGTCACCCAGTGTCACCCACCACTGCCCAGAGTCCCTCTGCGAGGACAGAGCTGGGTAATGTCAGTCCCAAGGCTTCACCCTTCTCCGTTCACCTCTTTTCTAAAATTAGAAAATGAGCATTTTGAAGCAAGAGAGAGCAGCTGATGATGTTCTGGTCCCATTGCCCACACTGCTACACTCAGACCCCTTCCTCCTCCTCCTCCTCCTGCATTAAGTCAAGGGTGTCTGCTAAAGCACATCTTATCTCTGAAGCGATATGCAGACTCCTCATTTGAATCCTTCAGGAGTTGGGAGAATCCACCACATTCCTTGGTAAATTGTTCCTACGGTTAATTATCCTCACTGCTAAAAAAAATGTTCCTCCTTGTTTCTAGTCTGAATTTGCCTGGCTCCAGCTTCCAAGTGCTGGATCTCATTATATCTTTTGCTATTAGATTAAAGAGCTGGCTGCTATCAGGAACCATCTCCTGGGCACACCACAGTTGAGCCCCCTTGCTCTTCTTGGGGGGAACTTCCATGCAGAACGTCTCTCTGGTATTGCTCTACAAGGCATCTGTTCCAAACTGTTCATCTTCTTCACATCTCCCTCCCAGGCCATGTCTGTTTTGTCAGTAGAGGGTTTGAAGTGTGGACAGGAGCACTGAAGTGTGGGCAGGGCTTGGGGACATTTTGCTCCCCTGCCCAGGTGACACTGATTTGCCCAGCCCTGCAGAGCAAGCACTTGTCCAGCACTCGAGGGGCCAGCCCACCTGATCCTTAGGAGCCTCCTCTCCTAAGTGAGGGAGAATGAAGAATGCCACATCTCCCAGAGGGAATTAAGTCAAAACCCTTCAAAACCAGGAGCCCATTAGGCTACACACTTCCATCAACCAAATCTCGTGATTATATCAAAAAATGATGCCAAATCTTTTGACAAGATGACACACCCACAAACCATTTCTTTTGGCATTGCCTGCTCACCAGCTGTCCTTTCCTCCATGGCCAGACCCTCCATGATTCAACCTCAGATTGCAAGAGACCTTCAGCTGAGACTCCTTCCAGTGCAGGACTCTCATTTTGCTGCTCCAAAACGCTGCCCAGTGCGTTGGCTCTGCTGAGCTTGTGGTCAGTGCTTGGTGGAAATTGATGGACCGTGCTGGCATAAATGATTGGGTGCAGCAAAGCTCAGCTTATCCAAAATCCACGGGGCTTCCCCAGGAGGAACAGGCTGGGTTGGTTCTTCCCAAATGCTGCCCCAAAGCACCCTTGTCCTGCAGAGCACCGGGATGGCTGGTGCTGCTGTGCTTGGTGTGACCATCACTGTGCTGTCAGATGTCCCAGCCCTACTGACCAGCCATTTACCTTCCCTTCCCAAGTGCCTGCATTTCCCAGTGGCTTTTCCTTATCTTCTGTGTGTGTTCCCAGCTCCTGTGGAGGCTCACAGTGTCCCACTCTGTCACTTGTGTGTTCACTGCTAACACAGAATTTGTTTTGCCGAGCTCCTTTCCCCGTCACAGCAGGACGAACTCTCAGGTGTGGCAGTGGCACCGCAGAGCTCACGGTGAGTGGGAGGAAGGCAGCGACCTCATCTTCCAGCACTGACCATGCCTGTGACAGCCCCAGCCAGAAGGACACCAGGAGCACACGGAGTGTCACTGCAGCAGGACCTTTCCTCATGTGGCACCTTGGCAATCCTGCAGGAATCACTGCTTCAAATGAAACATCCCCTGTGCTCTCCAGGGTGCCAGATGCTGCCAACCCATTGCTGCACTCCACGAGGCTCAACTCCAGTGCAGATGGGCACTGGCCCTGCAGTCAACCTGCTCTGGGGGATACAGCCACCCCAGCATCGTGGCTCAGAGGGCCACACACCTCTGACTGCCTTCCTGAGTGTTAAAGCCACTTCAGCATTCAAGTCCTCACTCTGGACCCTTCCCAGGACTCCTCCTTGCAGCCGTGGCTTCCAGCCCCAGCTGGTGGGTGCACCCTCCACAGATGCTCCCAGCCATGCCTGGAATGAGCACGTTCTCCTGGGTCCAGCTGCTCCTCCAAGGCTGGGAGGGCATCGTGCAGCACTGCCTGCCCTGATCTCCTACAAAGGCTTGGGAAAAAACAGCCAAATCCTGTCCTGGTGAGCTGAGCTCCCAGTGGGACACAGCTAGAGGAGATCAGTCAGCACACGGTGATGTGGGACAGTCTGAGCTCCCCTTAGTTAGAACGATGGAAAGATCCCAGGGGAGTGGGATGGCTTTCAGGAGGAGAGCCCTGCTGTGCTGTGTGTGCTCCACCCCAAAGCCATCCCACAGCACTCCTAGCTGGGGACAGTGGCAAGAGAGCCTGGGACATTCTGGCCTCCATCCCTACGTGCCGGGACAAGACACCCTGCAGTGCCTTGTTTCGGTTTCCATTCGGACGCTTTAGCGGCACGGGAGTGCCTCCCTTCCCTGTGCAGCTTTCCCTGTGACTGACAGGAGTTACCCCCAGCAGGGATTGGAGTGGGCTGGAACCACATCCTGCCCGAGGACCTCCGGTTTATTCAGTTCCTAATCAATCTGCATCACCCCTGAGCAACATCCCGCAAGGAAAGGCAGCGGAAAGTGTGGAGACTTGACCATCCCTGCGAGGGTGTTTAGGCACGGCGCTGTCCCAAGTCCCCGGTCCATGTGAAGCAGCAGCCACGGGGAAGCTGCCGGGCTGGACCAGCCGGGAATTCGGCTGCGTTCAAACGCCCGATCGCTGCCCACTCGCTGCTGCTTCCCCACTCCACGCACCCACTGGCTCCCGCAGGACACAGCCCCAGCGCCGCGGCCGCTGCCGGAGCCCGTCCTCACCCGCATCCTCCCCAGGACAACCGGGAGCATCCCGCCGGCCGCTGCCCCGGTGTCCCTGCACGACAGCATCCGAGGATGCTTTCTGTCTCCCGCAGGCAGGACCGTCTTGGCAATTAAACACGTCACCTTCCGCAAACAAAAGGTCATTACCACACCCGGGGCTTAAATATCCCTGGGCTGCTCTGCCCGTTCCGTGACAATGTCAAACCGCCGCCCCGGAGGGAACTCTGCTGCTCCTGCGGGGTGTCAGTCGTCCCGTCCCAACCTTCCTGCTGTGCCAGTGCTTCCCGGAGGAGCAAACCCGCCCGGCTCCAGCGTGGTGAGCTGCTCTCCCGGCTACTCCAGAGGTACCCGCTGCGGGATTGCCACTTGTGGGACTGGCCACAAGTGCTGGTTCTCCTTAAAAACGCTGCGCTGAGCCAGCAGCAGGGATGCGAATTTAGGACCTTTTGCCGCAAAAAGCAAAGCAGCTCCCGTGCGCTCTGCCCGGCCCCTGCGTCCCCGCTGGCAGAGCTCTCCCGTGCCGGGCAGCAGGAGGGCGGCCGGAGCAGCCGAGGACCAAAGCTGCATCCCGGCTGCCGAGCAGACAGCGGGAGCTGTGCAGCCATCCCTCTGTGCATCAAAACCTACTGCGCTTCCAAACCTGCTCTGTTGTTTGCTGTGACTTGTAGGGTTTAAGTTACTCCTCTTTACGGGATGGAGAAGGACTGTAAATGACAAGCAGGCATTTACAGCACAGCTGGGAACGGTGCCGGGAGACACGAGCAAAGGACTCTCTCGCCCACGGCCTCGTCTCTAACAGCACCCGCTGGCAAATGCTCCGGGAAGAACCGTGAGAACAAGGCAGGCACTTCCCCAGGACATTTCTTTTCGGAGGACATTTACCCACAATTTAGGGAATTGGTGCGAGAGAAGTGACACCGCAGCCGCTGTGCTTCACAGCCCTTTGGGAGAAACCCTCTGGAAAACAAGCACTGACGTTTCCAGCGTGCTTTGCTTCCCAGGGCCGCCACCTGTGCCGGTGAAGTCCCCATCAGTCCCCATCAGTGGTGGCTGCATCCCGCAGCCGCCCCGTGCGAGCCTCCCCACCACCGCCGCCGCTTTTGGGTGTCGGCGGTGAGGGACGCGCCCGGCGGGTGCTGAGCATCTCCCTGGCCGAGGTAGAAGAACGCAACTTACTGTCCAGGTGGCTGACTTGGCGGTGCTGGATTGCTGGAAGGTCACCTCGAAGTGGTGGGGACCGGGGTAGTCGGTGTTGGAGGGGATGACGGGTGCCGGGGACATGGCGTCGAAGGTAGAGCTGGGCTGCGAGTAGGGCGAGTGCGTTGGGACATTGGAGGTGTGCTCGGAGCTGTAGGGGCTGGTGGAGGCTGCTCTGCTGCCGATGCTCTGATCCATGCTGTTGTTCAGCAAATTGAACTGGGACTGGAGGAAGGGAAAAGGGGAGGAGGGAAAAAAGAAAACACCAGCCAGTTTAGAGACAGGGAAACCTCAGCCACCTTTCTTCCAGGGCTGGGGTGTCCTGTTACAGACTCCTTAAAGGGCCAGCGTGCGGGAGGGGAGCCAAAGGAGCTGGTCTAGGTGGCTCGGGTTTTCCGGCAGGTCACCACTTGTGTGAGGGATGAACTCCGTGTGCTTAAATCACCCCTTCCTCGAGCTGCTCCATCCTCGCTGGAGGCAGTGAGGTGCCACAATCCCGGATTTCTAGCGCAGCTGCCTTGGGAAAGCACGTTCTGACAGTGGGGAGAAAGGCAGGGGTGTTGTGGGGTTTGCTCAGGGGTGGGAGATGTCCCGCTGCAGGCAGGGAGTGACAGCCCTGTCCTGCACTCAGGGCTCTGCTCCCCGCTGTCCCTCCCAGCAGCCAGAGTGTCACAGCTCAGTGAGATGCCCTGGCAAGGTGAGCAGCAATCCCTGGCGATGACTTCCCTCCATCGGGACGGGAGAGCAGCAGCCGGCCCATTTTCCAACCTCTTTTCCAACCTGTCCCTCATGTGCCGACTGGTCACGGACACACACCCACACACCACTACTGGAAGTGCTTCCCTGAGCCAGCCAGCCCCGAGCAGTGGTTTGTAGCTGGTTTCCCAGCGGGATGTTTGCTCCCAGTGCCTGATGCAGCTCTAATTTGGGGAAAACCTCAAGCCTACAAAGCACGGGGCTTCGATGCAGAGCACTGCAGGAAAGTCACAGGGCAAACGGACCCACTCAGGCAGGTCCTGGCTCTTATTTCAGACCCTTTGGACCAAATCATGACTTTTTACAATTTTTCCTTATTCCTCCTCTGACCAATTACTGTCAGAGTCTTCCAATCAGAGCTGGCAGCTCCTTTACCCACAGGCACAGCCCAAGCACAGCGACATTCCCAAGAGCCATGTGGCTAAAGAGACCTTAGTATTTCATTAGAACATCAGACTCAAATACAACAGTTTTTCAGAGCAAGTGGGATGGATTTTTCCCCCCAGAAATCTGCAGTTCCTGAGTTGCTTGGGGGTTGCTGTCACCCTGCAGCCCCAGAGGCAGTGGCAGTGCTGGTGACCACGCACAGTGTCTGGTGCATTGCCTGTGCATTGGAGCAGGGACACAGCCCCCCTCAACTGCCCTCATACCTGACAAGGACTGTCCCTGTCCCCAGCACCCACTGGGACAGCTCTGGGGAGCCAAGAGCTGTGGAAGCAGCCATGGGCACAGCCAGCAGGCTTAGCCTTCTCCAAAGGGCTGCAAGGCTCACGGCTCAGGAATCAGGAGACGTGTTTTAACTTGGGATCCCAACCTCACCCAACCCTCTTCGATGTGGAATGGTTTAAAGGCAATCATCCTTCTCCAGGGAAGTTCTCCTGTTGCCTGCATCTCTCACAAGGTCGTTGGAGCCTGTGACTAACTGGAGGAATGCTGAACAAGATCTGGCTTGCTTTTATGCATCCAGCCATTTTCTCCCTTAAAATATGTGCCTAAATCCCTCTATTCCTCCTCGCCGCTCTATAAATAGCCCAGCCAAAGACAAGCCAAGCTTTCCTTAATCCAGGCTTCACCTGGAGAAAATCTTAAGAGAAACTCTGGCAAAACAGGCACGTTGGGAAAGCTTTTGCCATGCAACTGGGAAATGCAGCTGCTGCAGGGACCACAGGAGCTGGCAGAGCTGGTGAGGTGGCACGGGCAAGGCTGAGGGATCAACCAGGAGAACAGCAGCAAGGGAAAAGAGATTGCTGCTGGATGGGGCTGCTCAAAGCCCAGATGATCCAGAAGTATCAAGACTGAGCTGTTTTGCTCCCATGCTGAGAGACAGAATGCATGGCTGAAGTCTGTGGGTGTAAATGGGCAAGTGAATGGGGACCCACCACAGGACAGAGCATCCTGAGCTCTGCATGAGAGAAAACCTTCCCTCAGGAAGAATGGTGAGATATGAGACCCAGGGTGTCACCTCTACCAGCCAGGCTGGGCTGCCTTAGCAAAAAGCAAGAGGCAGCATCCCGAGTGTCCAGGCTTTGGGAATCTGCTGGTGAAGACACCCAGAGTCAGGGCAAAATGACACACTTGCTGTTCAAAATTGATGGAATTGTGGAAACATTCCCCTAAAAGACTAATTGAAGGCAGGAGTGTTTGTGTGTAAATATTTACATACACACACAGAGATAATTATTCACACAACTGCAGCAACAACCTCACACGGAACAGCCCCAACAATGGGACACATGGGCTTGGTACCAACACATTTAAGATAAAAACCAGGAATTAAGTGATTTCCTTCTATCTCTGACCCCCTCCGTGCCTGTGCTGGACTGTTCCGAATGCCAGGGACAGATACAACCCCCTTTTCCCTAAGGAAAAAACCTCAGTACTTGAGGGCTGGAAATGTATTGCCTGCAGCACAGGTATTGCTTCACTTGCCCTGCCCTCCCAGGGATTTCCAGCACGGAAAGGAAGCCTGCCTAGGGAGGCAGGGAGGCTGAGGAGGTCCTCAGAGGATGACAAAATGCTGCTGGTGGTGTCCAGCACCTCCAGGTGTTCCTTGGATGCATGCTTTGGCTGACACACCTGTGCACACACAGGTAAGGGACCTTCCACCCCTGGCACCTGAGCTTTAAATCACACCTTGGGCTCTGCAAGCACAAGATGGGGCAAGGCAAGAGGAGCAGTGACCAATTGCTGAGGCTGCAGCATCCTGCACCAACAGGGCTCATGAGCAGCCTGGACCACCCCAAGTCCTCTGTGCAGCAGCAGGACGGGGACATCTGTGCACAGGGACAACCCCTGGAGCATCCTGGGCAGCAGCAGCCAGGCTGGGCAGGCAGAGCCAGAGCAGATGCCCCTAGAAGTGGAGGATAATTCTAAGGAGAACATCAAAGCAAACCCCATCCCTAGCAAGCAGCACCTACCGTGGTGTAATGCTGCATCGGGTCGCTGATGTAGAGCATTTTAGTTGTCTCGGGGTTCACGGAGCGCGGGGAAGCCTCCTGCCACGGGAGTCATGGGGTCGGGGCGG
>VXBB01020328.1:109562-132478 GCA_013399915.1 Illadopsis cleaveri | reverse complement strand
AAAAAAAAAAAAGCGCAGCTTCTGTAAGAAGTTGTGGAGAAGAGAGACTTTTGTAATAATTTATCATGATTTTCCAAATAAGCTCTCTGCTATCTTAAGAAATTATGTTCTCTAAAAATAAATGACAATTTTAGTTGTATATAACATCAAAACTGCTGTTTCTGCTCTCATTCCAGCTTTGATTGATGCACAGTGACCCAGACTGGTATGTAAGGGGCTCTATATTTACAGCCCAATACATACAACATATTTATTCTTTGTTACCCTTTTCCAAGAGCCCAAGTACTAAAATTAGCATTAAATATTCAAAACATAGCCAGGTAGAAAAGAAGAAATGTATTGTTAAACTCCCATTTCCTCTTTGTTGTTGGAGGGTGCTTTGTGTAAGTGCTCAGAAGGGTATGTGCTGGTATTGGGACTCCTCCAGCAGGCACACATCACATCCAGTCCCACTTAGCCTCCATATGAGACCTGGCTTTTGTGTGGACTCTCAGCCTGAGGGTTTATTTCACTTGACCTCTTTCCTATGCCTGCGTGGTGACACACATGGATGGTCCCCTGTCTGCTTGCAGGACAGGAACTGGGGTGTCCCCATCCTGCCAAGTGCTCCAGGTGGCTGCATCTCTGATGGCTTCAGGTGCAGGAACCTCCTGATCCAAGCTACTTGCAGGAGCTGGGGCATAAAGCTGTTTCTCAGTGTCTCCCCTGAGTGACAATTATTTTCCTTTTTTAAATGAAATGGAATGAGCTAAGTGTAACCTGTCGAGGACAAATCCTGTACTCTTCTCATCTTCCAAACAAGCACTCTATGAGCCCTGATTCTGCCTGCTCTCCTGACTCCTGCTTAACAAATGGTATTTTGAAATAATGCCATAGTGTATTTTTAAATATCAAATTTTGCTGTGTTTTGAAATTGCAGATTCCCCTTGGTCAAGAAGGTTTTGTCCCTGTGTTTAACATTTTGTTATTATGGTCTCTGCTAAGCTCCAGTACAGTACATTTTGGAGGTCGCTGGTGAATATCCTTTGCTTAAGCTGAGGCAGGTACTTCCCTCATGGTTTTTTTTTGTAACACCCAGGGAAAAGTTAACAAGTTGGAGGAATACAGATATTGCCATTTCAGATCAGACCAGCTGTGCCTTGAGACCACTGTTTTGCTGTGAGAGTAGCTAATCCTGGATGACAGGTTTTTTACAAATTAAACATAGTTTGAGAATGATTATCCTGTGTAAGGGTAGCAGCACTGGAAATTAAATGGGTTTTCCAGTCTACCTATTGTGCAGCACATTGCTTTAGACTTTTTGGGAATTTGCATTTGTTCTGATCAGTTATAAGGTTTTACAAAAGACCTAGGAAGTGTTGAAATTGCAAGTTCGCGTTGGACCAAGTGTTGCAGAAACATGGTGTTTCAACACTGTGTACGTCATGAACCTGTAATTTCAACACTTTCTAAGAGTCACCAGAGTCTCCCAGGCTGAACTATAACAGAACTAAGTTTTCTGCCCTGAACACTGAACTATCCTTCTTTTTCCCCCTGGAAAACATAATTTGAAACACCATTTGGCTGACATTAAAGAGTTTAAAATTGTTTTATTTAATGAAGGAAAGTCAAAGTAAAGGATTACTGCAAACAGAGAAACTTGCTGACTCAAGTGGTAGTGAGGGTGAGTCCTTCTGCTGGATAAATACAGGGTTGCAGAGTTGCAGTTTTAATTATGGATTCACTTGCGAGGGACAAAGCTGAATTTTTACAAGCCGTCTGTGGTTATGCTTCTGCCTTATGTCATTGCACACTGGTTCTGATATCAAGTGTTAAACTCCTGCAAATGAATCTGCTATTACTTCTGCCTCTGGGATGTATCTCACTCAGGCTCAGCCAGAGTGGGGAAGAGAGGTGCGGCAAAGCCTTGAATGCAATTTTAAGCAATTTCTACCTGCCCTGCACAGTCTACACCAACACAGCTGAGACTTATGTATTGTGGCATGTGCTCTCCTTCACTAGTCTCCCGCCTCAAACCATACACAACAAGCATCCAGGATGCAACCTCCCTTTTAAAGACATCTCCTAACACTGGAGAAGCCAGGGCTGTAGCAGCTGCAATAGTAAGAAGGGACAAGACCACCTTGCCCTGTAAGACATCATGGCTTTGTTTCCTCAACTGGCAGCCTGTCTGTTGAGTGACCTGATACTCCCATTCAGTTGAAAAAATTCCTTGGTCCTAACACAACACTTTTTGTGCACTGACTCAAAGCATTTTGCAAAGGTTGAGCAACATCACTTTATTAGATTGAGAAAATGAGGTACAGACAGACCAGAGAGATTGCTGGAAGTCCCCAATGAGGGCAGCAGAGGATGGAGCCCCAGTAGCCAAGTTCTTATTCAATAGCCAAGTTCTTATTCAGTAGCCTATTCACTTGGAGACACTGACTCCATTCACTCAGCTTCCCACCATCCTGTGATGGCAGGAGGGCAGGAAAGTATAAGGTGACTTCTTGATGCAAAATTTTTGTTTTGCTCTTTTCCTTATGTGTTTGCCTAACTCCAGTAACCTTCCAGAAGCATCCTCCTTCCTTTTGTATCCCTTGATATTCCCTCAAGATCTAAATGACCAACATTTTCTTTTAGTATAACATTTTTCTCTTTTTGCATTTATGAGATGAATTGGGAAACTTCCTGTACTATCCCTGGGAAACTGGACAACAAGCAGGACAGGAACTCCTGCATTAACATAGCTTGTATTTAACATGCACTGGTGTGTCTGTTCTGAGGGTGGGAGATAGAGAACTACTGGGAATAGCCAGGATTTCTCCCTGTTGTAGGCAAGGCTGCTGAGAAAGCACAAACCAGCCACAGTGGTGAAGTCATGCAAATGCAATGCTACCAAAGGCCACAGGAATTGTGGAAAGATTTGTGTAAATATCTCATGCATTCTTGTGCTCTAAGGTTTATGGAAACAAAAACCACAGTCACAGAGCCCATGCCACATTTGCTTGTCCCTTCCCCATTCTGTTTCTTCTCTACAGAAAGGTTGTAGAACAGTTTATGTGCAGCCAAGAAACTGATTTTTTTTTCTTTTTGTGGTTATTAGTAATGTTAAAAAAAAAAAAGTGGAAAAGATGGTAAGCATAAACAAAGTACAGCAGGGTGCAAGGGGAAGGGTGGCTGATTTGTGAGTATCATGTGAACCTCTTTGCTGTAAGTATGCCTGGAAAAATACATGCCACTCTTGTTTCCCAAGTCATTTCAGACAATACATTGTCTCTATCACCCACAAACTGGACCCCCTTTCCCTACACCATTTCATTCAGTAGATCGTCCATGCCATTTGCTTACCTTCAAAGGGAAGATACTGTATGTTTACCTTCCTGCTTAATTTTTGAAGTTTTATCATGCTGTCTTGAGAGGCTGACAATACCTGAGTCTAGACAAAACCAGCCCTGTTTATTCATGTCCTGGTGGCCATTCCTGTCTGGTTTTGACTGCACCAAGGACATTCTCCCCTTCTTTTGATGTTTTGTATAATTTCAGATAGTGGTATTGCACTAGAGAGGGACAATTTACATGTTAGGAGGGCTGTTAGGAGTAAATAGCTCAGGGGAATAATGCACCTGCTGTTGGGGGATATATGGGTTGGTCCTACTGCTGCTTGTCAGCTCCTGGGAGCTGGTGATTGACTACACAATACCGTTGGGAGAGGGAGAGCACTCTATCATGTGCCCTTTCTTTTTCAGGTCTTAGTGGCTTGCAGTCCCCTACTGACAAGAGTGAGGATGGGAAAAACACAAAAAGAGCTGGTTAAAAGGTATGTCCTTAGTCTGTTTAAATTAACCACCTCTTTTCAAGTCTGAAGGAGCTTTACCATCTTTTGAGTGGATGCACAGACCAGAGTGCAGGGAACAGAGGAGCAAAGGAGCCCAGCAGGGGCTGGAAGCTGTGAAATTACTGAGAAAGGAAAAGAACAACTTGTATTGTCTCAGGGTAATAACCAGCCTGGCTGCTGGCACAGAGACTGCTGTGACCCAAAGGTGATCATCTATTTCATGTCACAAAACCCAAACCTTTGCTGCCTTCCCACAGTGACACAGCACCCAGTATGTGCCACCCTCCACAGTCCCCTTCTTGAATTGGGATGCTTTTTTTTTTTTTGTTTGTTTGTTTGTTTGTTTGTTTGTTTCCAAGAGGAGATTTTTACATGTGGGAAATTGGACAGGATGAGCTGGTCCTAATACCAGGCTGAGTGCAATGGCTGTGAAGCTGGGCCTTCCTTGGCCTCTTGGAGGGACATTGGCTGTGGCTCTGAGCGGCCCGGGTGCTTCAGCAGGTGGCACTGTGAGTCCTGCTCACCCAGTGTGGGGCTTTTCTGCTTCAAGAAATATTTTTCTTTTGGATGAGGAATAAAGCTGAAGTTCTGACCACTTATGGTCTTTCAAAATGCCAAGGTATTTTTCAAAATACAGGGGTGCTGGCCTAGGCATCCCAGCCAAACTGCAGTTTGGGTAGCATCCTGCCAGTTCAGAGCTACATCAGTGATTCCACTGGGATATGATTTATTTCTTCACTTCCTGTCCTAAAGGAACACCCACAAAGTTGTGAAAGTTGTGCACAGAGTACACAGTGTAAAGGAGGCTGCACTGATTGCTAGGTGAGGGTTAGCTTAGTAATAGCTGGCGTTTCTGGAGTGGTTCTTCAGAACAGAAACGAGCAGGAAAGAAATAGCTAAGCAGCTGCTAGTCAAGGGTGTTGCTGATATACAAATAAAAAAGGGGACAAAACGCTCCAACATGTCAATTGTGAAACATTTATTAAGTTAACAAGCCTACAAGGACCAATAACACCATCCTCACTGTCTGTTCCTGCAGCCACTTATGGGCACAGGCTTTAGTCTTGCTTTAACAGAAGCATGAGGAAGTGGGTGCTAGTTATCCTGCTGTGGTCTTTTTCAATCACCCAACTGGCCATACTCAGTAGCAGTAATTTATTTGCTTCTATCACTTACTTCAGCTGTGGGCTCAAAAGACAATTATTTGATTGTATTATATAATCAGGGTTTTGTTTGGATAGATTATTTTGTGTTTTAGATTCTAGTGGACAGCGTCATCACCCTTTTTCTGAGGGATCCCTTGCTCACAGCACAAGATTTGTAAAGTTCCAGAGAAAGCACCTGCCCACCTGCTTCCAAATTCCCTCTAGTTTTTTTGTCCTCCTCCCTTCCGTGAGTGCAGCATGCGGGGTGCAGTGCTCCTGACCCTTGCAGAGTGCTATTTGCTTATTTTATCTCTGAAAACAAAACAAATTTCTCTGTGTTTTGTTCTATTTCCTACATGATAGAATCTTTTGTTTTCACTTGCAACCTTTGCAGCTTCCAAGAATTTTTACTCCTTGTGGTTTGCTGAGATGCACAGGGTTCAATAGTCTGCCACCAGGCCCTGGCCCAAGGTCGAGGATTCCCTCCTTTTCCTTCCCAGTATTGTCCTGCATCCTGCAAGGCCCTTCTCCTTACATTGCTGTGGCTGTCGTGACAAAGGGGACTGGCACCAGGCACACTCCTGCTGCCACGGTGACAGCTGCTGAGCACTCGCCAAGCTCTTATGACAATAGCATGACCTCAGATACTTTATTAAGAAAGAAAACTTGAAAGGGAGGGTACACTTAAAAGCAGACAATAACACCTCGTCCCAATGCAGTGCATTGTTTTTGCAAGCCCAGGATAGAAATGCTTTAATGTAATCTTGGCCTATTCTCTCCCAGCCTCCCTCCCCATTTTATGCACAGGTTCATCCACATCCATGGTGGACTTTAGTTCTCAATAGCCTCTGTGTGACTCAAAACATGCAAATAGATGTTATGGACCACTGGGCTCAGTGTGAAGCCAGGCATCATATTGACCAGGCCATACTTTTAATAGTGCTGTGACACTGGCTATTTCCCTGTGCTTCACTTTCTCTGGGGTGATAATGGAGTAAAATAGGGGTGATGGTACTTTAGTCCCCACAACAAAGCCCCCTGAGCAACATGGGTCTGGATGGAGCAGTGCTATGGATGGAGAGGGAGGCTGGGAGCTGTGCTGCTGCATGGAGCTTCTCTCCTCTAGGGACATGGAAGGGGAGGACCCTGGTGGGCAAGAGCTTGTATTGAGCTGTGCCTGAACTCTGCAGTTGGGATGGCTGCGGCAGAAAACCTTTGCCTGAAGCCACACAGAAAGTTTGAGAATGAGTAAATAGCCTTGGCAGAAGGAGGAAGTAGATCTGGTCAGAAAAATTCTGACTAAACAAGTTTTCGTTGGAATTTACCGATTCATCAACATCAAAGCGCTTTGTGGAGAGGGTCCAATTTTGACAAAGTTGCTTCCAAAACCAGGCAGGGCTTGAAAACTGCCTGCTAGGCACATTTTGGAAACCTGGCTAGTTTTATGCTGATTTATGCTGTCGGCTCCTTAGCAGTTCAACAACTGGCTGTTAAGAAGTGTGTCTTTTCAGGTGTAACTCTGAAGTAACTGTCTCCAAGCAAGGAATCCCGTGGTGGTCAGTGTCTGTGACCCTGTCACTGCTGCTTGTAAAACCCCTGGCTCAGGGACATTGGGTTTGCAGAGTGCCATCAGCTTTTATCAGACACTCCTTTTTAAAAAACAGAGAAATCAACTGACATAAGAGTTGCTGCTTTCAATTCTCGGATCTTTTAATTTGAATTTTGAAACAAAATGTCTGCATTCCATTTCTTTTTGTACATGCTAAAATAATTTCATTGATTTAAACATAATTACTACTCAGCTGAATTTTTGTAAATTGGAGAACTTCAATGAATTGCTACATAACCTTTGGAACAGCATGAAGCCCACAAAAATACCTAGATATTTATCCTTTCCAGCTGGAGTGAACAATTCTTCTTTTGCTTCTTATGGATGATACTGGTGGTAAACCTTAAAAACAAAAGGAGAGGAGGAAGAGAAAGAAAAAAAAAACCTGGCTGGATCAAGTTCTTCTCATTGTGCAATTCCTCTTCTTTTATCCTTTGAAGCTGGGTTTGTGTGTGTGTGTGTGCAAGACAGGGGGAGACAGAGAGGAAGGGGTATTTCACATGTCCCATGATATGGTTTGTTTGGGATTGTGATAGCTGGATTCATTGTGCATAATCTATAAGGCTTTTCAGAACATTTCTTGAGCTTGTCTTCATGGGAGGAAAAGCTGCTTTTTTTTTTTCCCCCCGCTGAGGAGTTTTCCAGAGTCTAGTGTGAACATACAGTACTGGAGAAGCACAGAAATATGCCATTCCTTTCACGCTTGCCCAGGTCCAGATGTGCATCCCAGGATGTGCTCGCTGTGGGGAAACATAAAGCAAACTGAAAGGAGCAGGATTTTACTGAAACAAACAGGATTTTACAAAAAGAAACTGACCAATAAAATCTGTGCAGAGAATATTTTCTTTCATAGTACCTACAATTATGCAATTGTGCTAATGCACTGTACTTCAAAATATGCCTGTATTTTGCAGCAGATTTTTATTGCTAATTTTTTTTCCAATTGGATACAGAATAATCTTTTAAGTAATGTGTTTATTTTAGCTTTGTTTTTCCCACTCCCCAAGGTCTGCAAGGATTTCTCTCCTATCTTTTTTATGTGCCAGTGGCATTGCTTGTTACAAGGTCAGGACCAGGATTCATTGTGGGGGGCAACAGTGCTATAAGGGCTTGACATGAGATCAGAAGTAATGCTGCAGTGAATTTGGAAAAAAAAAAAAAAAAAGTAGGAAAAAAAAAAGTAGCAAGGCTCATGGTGCTGAAAGATCTGGGTTTCCCATCCAGACACCATCTGTGAAGCACTTGGGGACAGTGCCTAATGTCTGAGTCATCATGTTTGGCAGTCCTTTACCCAGTGGTCTGTTTCCCTGGGGGGAATATTCATTGGGGGAGAAAAGAAATTGTAGAAGGATGGAAGATAAACTGCCCTTTAGCCCCATGATTTATATTTGGTCAGAGTACCCCTGTTCTATTTTCTTTTACTTGGAATGTATCTTGGACATGTTGTTTCAATATGAGACAATCAGCTGGGCTCTCAGAGGAATGTCCCTGGAGACTCGAAACAGCCTCCCAGTAGGGTAATACGTTCAGCAGAATTCTGAGATGTATTCTCCAACATCTGCAGTCTATTTGTGCCTCCAGAATATTTCCCATCAGCATTTGGGGAATCAAAAGGCACTTTGAGAGGTGGTCACCAATTCTCTACACTGCATGATAACTTGTAAAATGTTTACTTCTTTAAACTTCTACTGAGCTGGTGGTTGTTTGTTTCTTTTCTTCTTTTTTTTTTTTTAAACTTAACAAGAGAAGGACATGAAAATACACTTTAAATTATTTTTTCATATGAATGAGTTCTGAATGTAGTAGTAACTTCCTGGGAAACAAGAAGGCTTAAGGAGTTATCATGAACAATGCAGTCAATGTCTCTTCTGGGTGTCTAACAGAAAAAGAACTTGTTCGGCTGCACATTAGAAGTAAGTAGACAATCAAACGGAGAGTATTACATGTTGCATCTAATATACCATATCCTCATTTTCATTATTTCATTTGGTTTTAGTAACCCCATGCCCAAAAAAAAAGGCAGATGCAGAAGTAGAAACAAACTCCAGATAGGTAGTGAAAATAGCAAAGAACTACATAGAACATATTTCTTGTAGGAAGAAATTGGAAAGATTAAGATTATTTATGCAGGAAGGTAGAAAGAACAAGAGACTATACAGCATGTGTCACACAAGGAATAATAGATAGCATGCAGAAAGCCAATTTAAACCTGCTTTTCAACCTTCTCAGTGATATAGGAATTAGAAATGTTCAGAAAGAAAAGAAAATATTAATTGACACAATGTGCAATCAATCTGTGGGCATCGATTTTGCAAGGTATCATTTGTACAAACAGCAGAAAGTTGCCTGAAAGACTGAGAAAAATATTGTAGAAATATTAAATGAACTTTTCATCTAGGCAAGATAAAACAAAATCCATCTAGCTTTATTCAGGAGGGCAGATAAAGGTAGAAGAAAGAAAAGCATTATTACCACACTGACGGGAGCACAAGAGAGTGAGTGTTCTTATGGCAGGGGGTCTCTCAGTCACCTGTCAGTATTCATGGGAAGCTGTCTGTATCCATGACACTGATTACTATTTGATTTTGCACTTAATAATTAAGAAGTGGAATAAATTCTTTCCAATTGTTACACTTCCTCATGAGCTATAAGATTTCACATGGATAAGAGGAGGCATTTGTTCATGAAAGGGCAACATTGAGGAATTACAGGCAGCTCTTCCCTAGCATTGCTCTTATTGGCTGTGTGTGCAGACAAACTATCAAACTCAGTGGACCAGAAATAGGTATATTATGGCAATCTTCTATCACAAGGCAAATGAAGCAAGCTGTGACACTGCACATGAAGCACATGAACCCACACCAAACAATAAAGAAAACATCTAAGGTTTGATTTCATTAATTTTTTTTTTCTTTTTTCTTTTTTTCCTTTCTCTGTTTCTGTTCTGTGAAAGCCAAATAAAAGCAACAAATAACTGAAAAATCCCTAAACAAACAGTTGGGACTTTGACTTGCGAAACTGTATTTGCATGTTTGTTCTGAAGAGGTTCCCATAGCCCGGCTCTGACTTTTATCTATCCCCACAGGATGTACTCCTACACTTTTTCTTCCAGGGTCTCATGCTTCCTGTGGGTGTTCTCACAGCTGCCAATTCAGACAGCTCGAGTCTGGAATAGACTTTTCACAATCCTGAAGATGCTATTCTCTCACTAAGTCAAGTGATTCCACACAAAATATGGCAGATGTTTAGCATCAGGAATCAAAACAGCATTTTCGCACCACACAGCACATTCTTCTCTTCCAGATACCTTTCATTTCCTCTCTACAGGATATGGAGCAATTTTCCTCTTTTGCTGCTGTTCATGTGAGCTCAGGAATCTGTGAATTATACCAGGACATTTGAATTCCCGTGTAATCTTTTCTGAGAGGTAATGAGGTTTGGTTCACTGGTGTCTCATGCTTCATTTTTTTCCTGCCTAGAAGATAAATACAGAGGTAATAACAGTGCATTTCTTCTTGTCCTTGATTTTTCAAGAAGACCTCCTTAATGCAATGTGTGTTTCAGAGTAAGAGTAACCATGGGCCAGACTTAGTTAAATTGGTATTGTTTCTGCAAAGGGGTCTGCAAGTTTTGGAGCTAAAGAGAGCCAGATTCACTGATGCTGGGGATGAATATTCCTAATGACATTAATGGGGATATTCCAACTAGATTTCAGCCTTGGATTAGCCTGTGGTATTTTCTTACGGTGATCTAGCTTCTTTTTATGAGGTCTCATTGAACTGTGCATGTGGCCCTCTTCACCAGACTGTTCACTGACCCAGAGAAAGGCATGTGAGCGTTGTGCTGAGCCCAGCTCACACCGTTCCCCACCTTGTCTCTGGAGTTCCTCAGTACTGTTCAGTGCAAGGTTACTGTGATACTATATTGCCCACTGGAAAATGTCTTAAGTATATGTATGTAGTTCAGGGTGAAACAAACTTGGAAAAAGCTCTGCCAACCAGCCCCAATTCCAAGCAGCAAAGAGGAATTAATTAATTTGCAGTTTGATTCTCTGTCACAGAGACCTTGGGCTTTCCACACATTCTGAGTTTAGCACTGTGACACACTGTGTTAAAGCTTTAGACATAAAAAAACGAACACATTGCCTAACAGAAGATAAAAGAACTGTATGGCTGTCACATAAATTATTTAAGCCAGTAATTAAATTACTTTCTTTGCCCGCCATTCACTAAATTACTTCATCAAGACATTACAAGCTCTTTCTCTTCTCCTGATGAGTCTGAGACCAAAATAAATACGAGGTACATTACAAACCCTTCACTATGTGAAGTGCTGTTACTAATCCTCATTTTTAGTAAGAATTTACACTATGCTGCCTATGTTAGACAAATCTTTAAAGGAATCTATAACCACTTGGAAGCAGAATTCATGCAGAACTATCCTTTCTACTTTTTAGTGTAGCTTGGTGATTACAGTTATCTGAAAGGCTTTAAACGTAGCATTTTTAACAATCTAAATCAGAAAGAATGCTCACTCTCTCTGCAAAAGTTCAATTTTGCTTTAGAAGATTTAGCGTCTTCTGTAGACTATAGGATTTTAAAAGCTTTACAGAAATATTTGGTCTTTTGCCCATTTCTGAAAAGAAGGGGATGGGACATTTTCAGACAGTTATGCAAAACAAGCCCCGTTTACACCAAACCTTTAACATAAACATATCATGCATAAGCTTAGCAGCTGTATTGAAGTCAGCAGAGAGAGTGGAAAGGCTTTTGAACTCATATTTCCACACTGGACAGATCTGAAGTGTTAAAACTGGTGGCAGATGAGGGATAGACAAGACCAAGCATACTTCTGAGGTTTATAACTCTGTCTTGTATGGCTTCCCCTCCAACATCTGGAGCTGGGGGAGAGGTGCTACACAAACCTGTATGGCAGATTTCCTACCCAAGGCTTCCCATATGTGATGAGCAGCCTAAATAGTCTTCGTTGGTTTAGTGGTGGACTTGGGAGTGCTGGGTTAATGGTTATACTCAATGATCTTAAAGGTCATTTCAAATCTAAATTGTTCTATGATTTTTATGATTCTATTCTTTGACCATATTGAGAAGAATGACTACAGTTTTTATCAATCAAACTAAAAAAAGGGTAGCAATGTTGCAGGAAGAAAATGTTCAGTGCTTGGCCTGAATCTTGCAGAGATCCCTGCATATTTTACCAGACACTTGCTGTGTTCTTTCAGGCTTCTCAGGAATGTCTCTAGCAGCAATAGCATAGGCAGTGTGTCATGCAGTGTGAGCATCCTGGAGGAAAATGCAGGTCCTGCTCTGTACAGCTTCCTCCCTATAGATGACTGTTTCTTTGCTTTTTCTGCTCAAGAGTAAAAGAAGGACTGAAGGTCAGTATTACACTTCATTCTATAAATTTTTTTTAGTCTGCAAGATTTCTAAGAAAGTTTTGACACTTTTGAAAATCCAGTACACTAGAGAGATAATAGTTCTACTCTGGTTTACTCTATTCACACACTATGCTTCTGTATTTCTGATTCTTATATGAGTCTGCTAGAGGCAGTAAGAGGAAAGGACCTTTCTCAGAGGCAGAGATTGCAGATGACCTCATGCTGAGGAGACAGGATGCAAAGCACAAAGATTCTGGGGTACCCACGGGGCACCATGTGGAACTTGGCAGGTTTGTGACACTTCTGTTTTGATTTGCAATATAGAAGGTCTATATTCCTGTAGTTTCCTGGCAAAATAAACATTTTAAAGCACATATTATTTCAGACATGTTCTGGACTCAGTAAAAAATTAGGTGTGCATATTTCAAATAACTTTTTCTTTCAGTATAGACTTTCCAGGATCTATACTAGATATCTATAGGATATCTAACTATATTCCTAAATTTTCACTATTCTCTACAAGATGATTCTTCAACACTCAATAGGCAACAGAGTTTTATCTTACTGAAGGTGTAGTCACCTAAGTTGATTAATTGAATGTCCTTCAGGAAACTCATTCATTTTAATACATATGTTGAGAAAAATAATTCACAATTCATTCTACATTGGGAATTAGGCTAAAAGCAACTTCAGTCTTCTTTCTGATGTAAGTACAGCAGTTGGACCTTTCCTGCTCGTCTCTAAAAAAGTCTGTAACTTGTTGACAAATTGGCACTTTAGCTAGTGTTCATGGTTCTTGCAAGTGGACGTAAAGATGACAATGGAACTTTATCTGGCCTAGACCATGTAGCAGTTACAATAATGACTCGTTTTAGTAGATAGTAATATTACAAATAGATTCTTAGAAATAAATTGGTTATTTGCTGAATAGAAGTGCTATTCTGGCTGCTAATTACAATCCTATGTTGGATATAGTGCCAAGTATATTCTCAGTATTAGCCCAGAAGGCACTGGTTTCTGAAAGATAAAAGCTCTTCCAGTAAATTCAGTTGTGAGGCTGGTGCCTGAGACAAATGGCACCAGACAGAAGCTAAAAAAGCTGTGGTACCTCCTCCTTCATCATTTGGATGTCTTTTTCCTTGGAAAAATTAGGGGTTATTGACTAACATACTTGGGAACAAACTCTGTGAACTACTCACTGAGTTTGAGTTGATCTATGTGGGGATCAGTCACGAACCAGCAAGGCATCATACATTTTACAAGACGAGAAAAAAAGTAAATATTACTAAATAGTTGTGATGCCATGGAAAGGGCAAAAGGTTATGAAAATTATTGGCTTGAGGAAGGAGTCATGTATACAGAGGGATGGAAACACTTGGCTAATAAGTGTGAGGCATTCCGTGGCTGTGATATCAGAATTCCCAATACCAGGCGACTCCCCTTTTCTGAGATCTCCAGCAAATGCCTAAATTTCCCACAGATAAAGAAGAAAATCAAATGGGAAAGATAACTCTCTGTAAGTAGGAAAAGCTTTTGTACTAGAGAACAGCACCACTATTTGGTTGCATGGACACAGCCTCCTCAGTGCAGGTTAATATTTAAGGACCCCAAAGAAGTCCCCTGCTTTTTCTTTGGATACATTTTTCTCTGTTATTTGGGCTGGACCAATTAAAAATGCCTGTGGTGCTTTAACATAAAGGAATGAAACCCCAATGACTAGTTTCTGTCCTGTTTACTGCCATCTCTGAGTTTTATTATGTATTTCTAATCACCAAGTTCCTTAATGCTGTCTATTTTGAGGAAAAGATATTGTGGCTTTATTTTATAGATATGCTCTGGCTGGGTATGTATCTGCTAGGATTAGTTGTGAGGCCTATTTCATACATCAGTATACTGTAAAATATGCTGCTGTCTCCATCTAGCTGCTCTGAATCTTGATGTGCAACACTAAAAGGAGACCTTGGACATAACAGTTCCCTTTGTATCTCTTGCCTATTCTAGAACCCATGTGGGGAACTGCCCTATTTACTAGATAGAAACAAGGGATTTTGCAAATTGTGGGGGTTTTTTTGTTATAGTATGCTTGTTTGAATTAATTTGTCTTGGATAGTATTGTTGTGTGGTGACGGGACTACAGAAAGTGCTTTACCTACTGTAAGCCTTCCATATAATGTGAAAAGACTGTAGGCAGAAGGGCCTCAAAGAGGTAGCCTTTGATGTCCTAACTACTAAAGTAAATTCAAGCCTGTCTGCATTTAAGCTCATACTGAGAGAACCATCTAAAAATATTAAAAGTGGGTTTTAATTCAGTTGCATTGATGTGGATGGGGAAATTATGCTCTGTTGGCATGGATGGACATGCTGTGGCTCTGTTTCCCACCCAAGAATAAGAGGTTTCACCTTATGGTCACTTATCCTGTTTACTTAATGCCACTTCTCAGTATTCCACTCACTTATTTTGGAATTCCTCAGGCACTGACTGTTCCTCTGAAACGCCAGTGAGCCTTGACAAAAGAAAAACCCACAAATGAAGAGTCATTTTAAAAAGCTTTATATCTGAGAATCACTGGTCCTGCCGTTTCAGCCACCTGCTGCCTGGTGTGGCACTGAGAACAACTACCTCACTCTGAGCCTCCGTGTGTTCTTGGTTCAGGCAGCTGCAGTGAGAATTCTTCTTCAGGCAGTCCAGCAGTGCAAGCTGCCAAGGTTCATCTCCTGTGTGCTAACCTACAGGGCCTCTGCGTGTGAGAAACATGAAAGTATGACCCCTTTCCAATGGATGATCTAAGGAAAATTACATAAATGAAAATACAGCAGAGTCTGGTCATCTGTAGTTATAAATAACTTCTGTTGTTTGGTCAGCTGGAATCACACAAACATGCTATTGTTAGGGGCTGCAAGTGTATGCATACAGATTTTGAAATGAGAATAAGGCAGAAAATGAAAGGAGTAATTAACCAGATAAATGCCTGGTGTCTGTCTTACTCTGGGCATCTAACAGACGGGCACATGAGGACCTGCAGTGCTATTGATAACTTGACCCTAGGCCTTCACCACATGCCCGACTCTGCCAGTGTGGAGAGCTGCTTTGATTGACTGACTTCCTAGAGAAGAGCATCAAGCCAGGACTTCTGCAAAAGACAGGCACAATTCTTCCCTTTAGGGGTAGGAGTTGGATCGGGGGAATGGAGTGGGGAAGAGTGGGAACAGCAGAAATTGTCCTTGCAGGAGAAGGAGGAAACTAAAAGAGCCTTGCATCTCAGGTCAGCTTTTCTCTACATTTCCCCCACCCTTCTTGTGAACAATAAGTCCATTTGCTATCTCCTTTTCCTTCCTTCCCCTTCCCTCCCTGCAATACTTGGCCTGGGAACAGGGTGAAGGGGTTTTTTTGTAGTAGTACCCACAGCAAACAAGAGGGTGGAGGCCCTTTGTAGCTTTGGCCAAGGAAGCGCTTGGAGGAGGCTCCTTACAGCCACCAGCTTTCTAGTCTGGAAGGAATGGAGTGAGGAGTGTCTCTGATACACAGCAAAATAGAAGAGCAGTTAAACAAGCCCTGGAAAGCCAAGGGAGTGTCTTAGGGCTGTGTGATGGGCCAAGGTGGTATCTTTATGAGGGAATTGCTAGACTGAGTGTTGGACAGGCCTTAGGTGCAGGCTCTGCAAGAATTGCTTATCAGATTGGGGTCAACTTTTGTTCAGGGAAGATATCATCTAATGCAAGATTTAAAAATGTTGCAATAGTATGTTCAAGGCTTCTCAGATCTGAGAAGCCACATACTCAAATAAAACATGCTGCCTGTACCTCACCTTTTTGATGCAGCCTTTTGTGCCTAAAAGCAAAGAAGACACTCCTCATTGCTTCCTAAGAACTGAGAGAGACAAAGCTGGATCCTCTGGGGAGAGTAACAAGAACCTGAGGAGACACAAAGGCTGCCTCTTTAGAAAGGAGCAAGATAGAGAGAATAAGCAGATTTGGCCCCAGGCAACTTATATTTGTTCCTTTTCCCTTCTGCCTTGTGCAAATATTACTCTGCTCTCTTAATTTTGGCGTTTCTGCCCTTGCCTTGCAGACCTGTGGAGTGGGAAGTCAAGCAGGCAGCCCAAAGGCATCACAGCCAGAAGAGAAACAGGAGGAGGATGTGGAAATAATTGGAAATCCCTGGGTTCCAGAAAGTCAGCAGAGAACATGCCAGCGCCCTTAAGCTAAGGAGGGACCTGGGAGAGGGTGCAGTTTGCATGTTTGGAAGGAGAGAGGGAAGTGTGTGTTAATAAGGCAGTGTGAAGGTCTGTGAACTGCAGGAGAGGCATTCGAGGTGGGAACCGCACCCTGTCTCTAATTCCCTCATCTAATCTGGCTGCAGCAGGAGCCCACACAGAAAAGCTCTTTCAATCCCCTTACTGTCAGCTGTCTCCACACCACTTTTGGGCTCTGCAAATGGCTAAAAAATGCGAAGCATGGGTGGTGTGTGTGTGCTGTGTTTTGTGTCAGCTTATAAAGCTTTGAAGTTAAAAACTTGTTTTTAAAATAAATTTCCTCATGTTGTGAAGAACAAAGCAGCAAATTTGCTACCTGAATCAGCCCCCATATCAGTTAAATTATCAAATGCAAATACCTTATTGGAGTAATTTGGGAAAAAACCCAAAACTACTTCTTAAGAAACAGGCTATACATTTAAAAGATTTATATTCTTCTCACTCAAGAAAAGTGCACAAACAATATGGATGCTCCCAGCTCTGCTGGCTGCCATGGTTTTTATCACACTCTGACAGTGTCAGAGAGATCTCCTGTAGGCTGAAGAGTTTTAGCTTGTTCTGCAGGACACTTGGCTGGAGCAAAGAAACTCCTCCATAGCCCAAGACTTCAACAGGTCATTTCATGTGTCAGTTCAGCCAGTGCAGAGGAAATGAAAATCACCCTCAAATGCCCCTTCTTGGAAAGTCCTCTGGAAGATGGGGAACTTCCCAAATTTAGAGTACAGACAGAACATCCTATTTCTGCAGATTCTTCCAGAAGAAATGCTTTGAAAGACTGTGTGCATTTCCTTGCGACACTCATCTGGGAAAAATTAGGATAATTTCTTTAATCAGGCATTGTGGCTGGGGCAGGGAGAATCGGGGAGCCACATGACCTCTCTCTCATATGTCTGTCCTTTGTGGCTATGTAGGACGGGGGTAATCCATCCTCTACTAATGTGCCACTGCAGGCTTAGGCAGCCCAATGAGCCATTCTGTTTGCCCTCAGGCTCCTCCAACTTGAAATCAAGCAACAGAGCCACTTTCCTGCATGGGAGCTGCTCAGCAGGAGAAACAGGGAAGAGGTAGCAGCTGCTTAGAGCTCTCCCCTTTTGCATCCAAGCTGCTTGCTGGCCCTGAGGTGCAGGGAGGGGGAAAGGGTGATGGGAGGCAGCTGGGGAATGTGATGCCCTCTGTATCCTTCCTGTAGTGACAAGCCTTATTCAAACACTTCAGTTTGAAAAGCTCAGAGTGCAGCTCCAGGAGAATGCTTTCAATTCATAGTCAAATATGGGGCAATAACAGATGGATAAAACAAACAAATGTGGGGGAGGACGAGGTACATTCTCAAACACTCTGGAGTGTGTTCTGGGAAGAAGACACCCACTTTCTACGTGTTATTTCTCATTCAGGGAAGTCTATGGGCGAGTGAACTTTGGGACCTTCTTCACTGTGCTCAGAAAAATTGCTGGAAGATGCACCTTTNTTGTAGTGTGGAAACAGTTCTCATGTCCTTGCAGGCTTTGAAGCTCTTCCTATCCCTGCTGTGTTACTCCTCTCCTTCTTACATGAGGAAACTGAGCAAGTAACTTGTCTTTCTGATCAGCACTAGTCCTACCCTGTCACTTTGCCAGGAGATGCAGCCTGTTGAGTGGAGCCCTGGCACAGCAACCCCTACACGTATTAGTGCTCTGCGAGCCTCATTGTGTTACACTCCTCACAATCCCTGCTCTGCAAGCTCTGCAAGAGGCTCTTCTCTCCAGTGGTGCACTGGGTTCCCCCTGCATGTGCAGCCAACTCCATTGTTCTGTTGGTGATGATAATACAGAGGCTTTTACAGCAAAGAAAGCCCCCATGCAAGCTGGGGGGCTTGTCAAGGCACAGTGGGTCAGTCACCAGTAAAACAGCAGAATGCTAGAGGAATCTGTAATGATTTATCATCTCATTGTGCTTGAGTTCCTATGGCTCAGGACTGTGTATAAGATTTAAAACCTGCAGCAGACATGGGGACACTGGTAGTGAATGAAGGACCTGACAAAACGGTGTAAGGTGAACTTTCTCAGTTCAATCTGGTTAATCAGTACAGGGTTACTAAGCAGAGAGGGAGGATATCTGCAGCTGGCAGGCCTGGGTGACAGTAGCTAGAAGTGAAGCACATCAGCATCTTGGAAATCAAATTTTTAACTTCATGGGGAAATGGCACATAGATTATAGTAGCAGAATTCCCCTCCTACTGTCTGTGCAACAAGAGATCTCTCACCTTTACTTTCTTTTCAAATATGATCAGTTCCTGCACCTGTCAGCCAGCCACAGATGCAATATCATACCAGTAGGGAGGTAAAGGACAGAACCAAGTGTATTCAGTTTGAGGAAAGGGTGATATACATTTCAAATCAGCAGCAGTATAATTCTAGAAACAACGACACAATGCTTTTTATTTTTTCCCCTGAGTTCAGTTTTGGAGCCTTGTTTTGAAAACAGAAGATTTTCTTGGCATGCCTCTGTTGATTTCTTAAATGTGCCAGTGGAGGAAACATCATGCTCCTGTGTCTTCAGCCTCTTTGTAATAAGATCCAGTTAAACAACTAAAGACATTAAAAATTCATTAGAGCATTTCAATGGTGTAGTCAATGAGACCTGTTGTTTATCAAAGCATTTCCAGCCAAATAAAATGTCTTTTTTTTTTTTTAATCACATAGTGGAAGACATTTGTTCAGAGTGCTTTGTATAAAATTGATTTTATATTTATATGTAAATCATTTTACACCTCTCTAATAAAGCAGTAGGTAAAGTTAGGTAATAGGGCAGATCCATGAGAACATCTTGGGTTCACCTGCCAAATTCCCCTTTGGGTCAAACAGCACAGGTGAATTACATCACAGTACTGGGGCGGTACTCAGCAATAAAAGAAGTTAATTGCAAATGCTTCATTAATTGTCTTCCTCATGAAGCATTTTTAGGGTACCTAAAAGTTTGCAAGTGAAAATATGGTAAACCAAATTCTGCTCTGATGTCACAGAAAGAAGAACTTGGGTGACCCATATGAACTATCAGCCCCCAAATTATTGTGATACTTACTTCTGACACTACTAGAAACATAAGAACATTTAGACAAATCAAAATTTTATTGTCAAGACAAATTTGCCACAAGAAAATAACTTGTCAAGTCTCATTTTGAGAACATTAAATTGTGTTCTATATGGATTTCTGGAGCAGCATCAGGTTAACTGATACTTAATTTCTGTTCAGCTGCATTGAATGTGACCAAATCAAGAGCCAAAATAGCTGATGCAGTTTTTTATCACCCAGAAATTTGCACAAGTTCTTCAAAAGCTGTTATCATGCAAATAGCTCTGTTCAATGTGATTTCAGTTCCACCTCTCAGTGTGGTTACTGAGAATGCTAGCTGGAGATCTGAAGTTAACCACAATGTCCCAGTACAATAAAAGTTGAGCCAATGCATTAGATCTGCATGACCTTTTACAGGAATCTAGATTGGAGGTGACAGCAAACTTGACAATTGAGTTAAGACTCATGGTGGTGAGGAAAAAAATGTCTGAGTCTTGCTGCAGTTCCCATCAATCTAAACACAGTGAGGTCTGGTATTTTTGTTCGAAGGATTGTGTTATTCTTCTAAAATTATTTGAAAGGGTAATGAACATTTATACTTGGAAGACTAGGGACCTCTTTGAATTTATGAGATTTTAGTATTTTAAGCTTTAAATTAGTATTTAAAATGTATGCTTATCTTATGATATAAAATCTGTGGTTAAGCCTAGAACATAGTGTTTCTCCAGATGTTTACATACATGAGCCAAACTGAGAAAAGGATTGTCAAATAATTTGATACCCAGCTTGGGAGAAAAACTTGGTTGAAATCTTTTCTGAACTGTGAATCATTAAAAAGAGTGATCTTAAGTGCACAATATTTTTCAATGGAAGTCTGAAAAGACTTTTTAGTCTTACAAGGACATATTTTATATACACACATTAAATATGCACTCTTAAGCCTCCAAATAAAGATATATAAAGAGTACTACTTTCAATACTGTGATTTATCACCAATAGAACATGCTCATTTCTATGCATTTTTCCCTTGCATTTAGAAATTTATTCCTGTCAGGAGCACAGAAGCTTCCAAAGCTTCCTTTTCTTGTAAAGATGTGCCTGACCTTATCTTCTATAAAAAGCTCTATTTTGGCTAATGCTCTATTTACATAGGAATGCAAGCATAATTAAATGCTGACAGCAAGAGGTCTGTTTGGGTGAAATCTGAATGAATATCTTATAGCGATGTGGTTAACAAACCTTATGAAAATAAAAAAGAGAAGTTGCACCCTCACACACTGGGCAGTGTTAGTAGAGGGTGTCCTGGAGTGGAGGTATGTAAACAACAAGGTGGCAGTGTTAGGTTTGTGGTGTTGACAGCAGCATAAACAGCATAAAGAAGCCTTCTAAACAAAATCTCCAGCTGATCAGTGGAGCCGACCCACCACAGGCCTCCAGAGCTGCTGAGGAGGTGAGGTGCATGGCTAGAGGGTGCCTGTGTGTTTCCACCAGTAGGGAAGGCAAGGAGGACGTGCTGTGAGGTACTGTTCAGCCATGGGGCTGTGAACAGGTGTGACCCCGAGAGGCAGAGCGGACATGGAAGCTGTAGAGAGCTGGCACATCAAAGGGCTTTACCAGCACCAGGTCTTCTGCTGCCCCCAATTCCAGGAAAGGAAGAAGTAGCCCCACTACAAGTTAATTTAGCAAAGCACTAGACTTTTTCTGTCAGGAAAAAACAGAGTGTGTGAAATCCTGACCCCCTTAAATCCGTAAGGATATTACACCTGATTTCAGAGATTGGCAAAACACTAACCCATCCCTTTTGCTAAGTCTCTCTAGCCCAAGCTGCCTATGTGGTTTTTGAAGGCACAGAAAGGGATCAGTACTCTGTCCATCTTTCTCCTTTTCTAAATTCTCCTCTTGTCTCCCTGTGCTGTTGGAGTCAAAAACCCGTATGTGTTGAAATCACTCACGGATGCTTAAAAGCAGTACGGCTTGAAGGAAATACTGATTTGTGCAGTGTTGTGGATCTTCCTAAGAACCGAGAGTGAGCCCAGGTACCTTCTTTTTTATGTCACAGGCCATGAAAAGTAGTGCTAAGTGAGATATGAACTGCCCTGAACAGATACAGCTGGTGTGTTTGACTGTGATAAGTGGTGGAAAAGCATGCCATATCTTCCCTTAGGAATGTGTTTATTGGTTGAAATGTTACATCCGAACATAATATTTTTTACTGGTAAGTTCAAGTAGGGAATACATATATACTTGGAGCAAATCCTTAAATAGATGCTTATATTTGGGTTTGCTTTTGTTAATGCAGCTATTCACTGTTGCCAATGTTTTAAAATTTATCTCTATAAACTTGGGCATTTAGATCCATATTTCAGTTTACAAAGAAGTGGTCTCATTCTCCAAAGCACTGAGAGACTAAGAGGCTTCTTGAAAAATAATTGTATAAGCATCAAGTGAGGTGTTGACATGATTGCATGTGGGTAATGTGATCACAGTTGTTCATATAGAAATCGGATGCATTCCAGATTCCATTCTAGAAGATGTATAGGTGCGTTCATCCAGTGCTAACGTGCTGTGTCTCAGCAGCAATAGCTTGTTAGCAAGTGACATCTCGGTTAAAAACAGAGGAAGAAACTGTTTTCTGGAGATTCCTAGGTTATGGTATTTCAAATTTCTTTGTAGCTACAATTATCCCTACTGAATAGTGAAGTGTTTAACAGCGTATTTTGTATCACCACCTTTATTTGGATTGTAGTGTAGTTGATTAAATTTAGAAGACTATGCAAGCTTGTCCTTTCTTTTTAGTTGACTGATAGAAGTACTTTGTCACTGTTTCCATTGCAAGCCACATGATTAAGATCAGAGTCAAGAACACAACTGTGCAGATCTCAACCACTGGGACCACTGCTGTGCACTGAGATAACCAAAAAAGGTAGAGACTGAAAGAAGACAGTGTAATTTGAAATTAATCAAGATGTAACAACTCCCTTCTGTAGGCTGTGGTTGGGAATTCTCAGCTGAGCTGAGTGTGCCAATGGCTGATTCACAACTGCTGGCCTGTTCCTTCTCTGACCTAAAGCTGTGCTCTTCTTACAGCTGCTGAGTTGCTGATAAATCCTCTGAAGCCTAAAACCTTGGGTTGCCTGAGGTTAAGGGGGCCCTGACAGTCTGCACGAGTTGAAGATCAGTCCCTGGGTGTCTGAACCCTACAGGGAGTGCTTTTTTCCAATGAGCAAGATGTTTGAGGGAACTGCAGGGACTGCGATCTGAGAATTCTGGGGGGAAGCAACAGCCAAGACTCAAATGTTAGTTCCTTTGGTAGCAGTTAACACATTTCCTGACTGCACTGTTGTCCATGTAACTTGAAAAGAATTCTGAATGAGTCTGTGGCAGAATAAACTAGTTAATGAGATCATGGGAGAGGACTTTTTTCCCTTGATGACCAACTGTTGTCTTGTCTGGTGGTAATAAATACACGACAACCACGAGTAATGGAAGAGCTTATAATTGCCAACAATTCTGGATCCTAGGCTTTCTTTTCCATGGGCCAGTGCAGTGCATGGGCCACACTGCAGTTCAGGGGAAGAACAGACAGGCTGAAAGCAAAACATAGATCTTCCCTTCCAGGGTGGGTTTTTGCTTCTGAAAAAAAAAA